>CM056566.1:20155768-20645768 GCA_029721515.1 Synanceia verrucosa | reverse complement strand
TATCTCATTTTCTGTCAGAAACCAGGCGTGGGGCCAAAAACAGAGGACACACCCCTGTCCTTTGTCAAAGACAGGACAGAGTTTGGCTTCTTCTCACTGCCTGTGTTGAGCAGTAATTATGTGGGGTGATTTCATCGATGGCCTGCAGGCTCGACTGCAAAGGACTCCTTTAGGTTCCTCCTTCAAGGAGGCTTTGCCCCGAGGTGCCACTCTTTAGGATCAGGGCCACCCCTCCTCCAAAACACAGAACAAGCACTGTGCTTAGGGCCCCATCCTCCATGGAGGGCCACATTTTGCGCTAGGGTCGCTGTTGCACATATGCACTACTGTGAAGCGCAGCTTGAGATGTTGCCTTTCTATCATGGGAATCATTTGCAGGAGCTGTATCCAAATCTCTGGGTTGGCCTCCTTATTGCAGTAAACCCTCTGTTGTCTCTGCTGAGCGAAGCGTTTCAAAACTTACCAAGACCTACTTCAACTCATCGAGAGCGATTAAATGATAAGCACCAGTCCAAAATGGCACAGCAGTTGTCACACAATGAACTTATTTATCCAGAAAATGCAGATGTGTGCATCTGTAAAAGGCACATGTGTATGTTCAGTTCACATTAGTTTGTCTGTTTACATTTGCAGTTTTTTTTAATATTTATTTATTTCAGGTTGATTTTTTTTTTATTATTTTATACACTTAGATTTGTTATTGCTAAAGGTTGTCAGGTGACATGACATATTTGATAAATTTGGGAGGGGGAGAGGTGGGGGGCCTTGAATTTCGCTTAGGGCCCTAATTTAGACAGGGGCAGCCCTGGCCCAGCTTCCTGCAGCAGATAAACTCTGTAGAAATTATCCTGCTTTAACCCACAAATACAGCCCGACTCTACAGTATTTTCTGCTGCCACTTTTGTAATTTCATGTATGAATCCATGACAGCCTGAATACTTTTTGGTTTTCTCTGCTAAATATGCCTTTATATATCTACAGAATACTCAGATCAGGAGTAATCCTCAATGGTCATCTTGTGGTGCTCCTTTGTGCTGAGTCAGAGTATTATTAGTGACTTTTATGTCTTTTTTGATTAGAGATTTGAATGGAGGGACATGTGGGGACGTTGTAATTCATGGTCAGTAACCCCACTGGGACAGCCTGGTGTCAACATCTGTTTCAAGGAATGGACTTTAGTAAAAAGTGACTGAATGCTCCAAACACTGACTTTATGTCAACGTGTTTTGTGTGAACAATATGGCTGACTGTGTGTCTTAATGGAAGTGGATATCCATCCCTGACCCTCAGATAAATCCACTGATGTTGCAGACAGTACAGTTAAAGTTCTCACCGTCAGTCAGCTGAGCTAAGGTGACGTTAACCCCTCAGGGTCTGGTTCCCATGGAAAGCCTGGTCGCGTGTTGACCCGGCCTTAATGACACGGTGCTGTTGGCAGCCCGAAGCTAAACCCTGACCCACCTTTCTAAGCCGGCCACGGGGCGGGCAGCGCCGAGGGAGGGAAGAAGGACAACAAGTACTTCTTCCTTTCCTTCAGTGCCAGAGGGTGTAGAGAAAGGTAGAAGAGATGATAGGCAGACAGGTGGAGCTGTGAGAAGGAGGCAGATAAAAGAAGAGGGTGGAGGAGGGAAAGAGGATGAAAGGCGGGGAGGGATGGAGAGATAAAACAGGAGGATGGGAGAAGAAGTGAAAGCCAGAGGAGGGACATCTGTTGGAAGTTAATTATTAACCCTGTCTGCTGCGTCAGTGTGTACTCATTCACACTTATTAGGATCCATTTCATGATAATGCAACATATTGAACCATATTACAGGCACTTATTATTTATTATTATGGTTGGTGCGGTGTGATAAGAAACAGCTTTTCATTGGTAATAATTAGTGCTTAATAATCCTTAATAATCTTTTAAGGAAAATAGGAAATCAGTCCGAGCAGTAATTGAATTAGGACCATGTGGAGCAGACTGTAGATACTGTGATGACCTCACAGATCCTGAGTTATCGCTGTTTTTCTTTAGTAGTTCTGTTCTTCGTGGTTTGGGTGTCATTAAACAGAAATCTGTGGAGGACGGCTTGTCTTTCACTGCCTCAGCTGTACGTTACAACCTTCTAGAAAGTCTCTGTCAGTCTTTCCTCGTCCTCTCTGTGTTTAATCCTCCTGTTGCAGTCACAACACAGAGTTCACTTCATTTTGGCTTAAAGAGGAGACACATCACATGACTGGATGACATGAAGACAGAGGATGTGCTGCAGTATGCACTGTATGAACTGTTCATGGCCGCTCATCTTATCTCTCTGTTTGGGGTGAAGGAACACTGACTGTTATGTTGCCAATATCCAAACATCTTATTTTTGTCACTTTGGCCATCTAGCAGTTAGAATAAGTGAACACATGATAATCTGAATCCTTGTCCACCAGCTATGTTTGTTCAAACTTGAACATCTGACAGTAGGATTCAGCAGGGAGAGGAGAGCCGTTATGCTACATCACCACAGCTGTGAAACATCCTGTCTGGAAGCATGACAGCACAGAGCCATCTGGGATCAGCCTGCTAAAACACACACTCACACACACACACACACACACACACACACACACACACACACACACACACACACACCACTCATACAAGTCATTTGTACACGTTCACAGTAACCTCTGGTATTTTCAGCAGGTTTTCATGTCTCACTTGCTTTGCTAGGTTAACAGGCAGACCTCGCTGCAGCCGTCATACGTGCAGTGACTCGTCACTTATGTGGAAATGTAAGGTCACTCAAACGGGCCATACGCGCTGACTCAGCGCCAGTCTGTGAACGGTGGACGTCCATGAATGAGATGATGTGGTTTTGATCAGAGCTCACAGTGGGTGTCTATGGACAGGCCCTTTGTCTCCTGTCAAAGACATGCAGACTTCCCAGTTCTTTCATGTTTCTTTTGTGATCATTTTGTTTCTCTGAGTGACAGTTTGTTCCCTCTGAGCCCAGTCAGTCATCCATACATGGGTCTATACTCTACGTGGTCAGGCTGCTCCCAAAGCAAAGTCCACCAGTTAAACAGTCAAATATTAGACTTTACATCCTTCTGAACCCATATGTGCTTATTAACAGTGTGAAAAATAGAAAACACTGTCTGTTCTCCTGGATGATGATCAAGTGTCCATCAGTGTTTCTTAGTTACCAAACCAGTCAAAAAGTCATGTGACCTTTTCCCTTAAGAATATTATCTGTCACTGGGCTTTCTGTCCAGCTGCATGGACGTCCTCAGCAGTAAAGTCACTGCTCTGTCAGCTGCAACACACCCACTGTTCAGGCTTCCCAGCATCCACTGGACTGTGTGTGTGTGTGTGTGTGTGTGTGTGTGTTTGTGTGTGTGTGTGTGTTTGTGTGTGTGTGTGTGAAGCATCTGCTCCCTTAGAACAGCTTGACCTAATTCCTGAGGTGGAGTTTGATCATGTTTGTGCCGTTCAAAGTCATTTCAGACCGTCTCAAGCATTAACCATCCTGTTTTCACATTTTAACACAGAGATGTTATCAAGGGTCGGGGCGGCTGGTCATGGAGGTCACAGTCGATCTGATAGTGATGATGGAGATTGTAATGGATGTGCAATTAAGAGGCCTGCATGAGGTCAGAGAGAGGCAGTAATAATTACCTCCAGGACAGCCTGACCTGCCCGTCACTCCTCATTTGAGTGGGTCTTTATGTCATCGAGGTGAAAGCTGCTCATTGTCAGAGGTAATTGTGCTCATGAAGCATTGACACTCACTCAGTGTTCCCAGTTTAGTCAATATATATACATCTATATCTCATCTTTCTTTTATGTCTAAAATCCTTGAACATTTTTTAGCATATGGAAAATGATTAGATGGCCATGCTTTTAATAATCTTTTTCAGCCCTTCTTCTGCAGGATTCAACCACCTCACAGCAGTGAAAAAGCTTTATCCAGAGCAGATATTCCTTCTTTAGAGGCGTCAGCACTAACTTTGCATCTGGAGAAGAGGACACAAAGAGTCTCTGGAAGACTAACGAGAAGTTTCTGTGGAAGAAATGAAACAGGAAAGACAGTTAACAGTGTTACATATTCAACATGTCTGTTGTTTTTGCTTTTGCAGTTTGAATCACAAAAATCATTTTCTGCCTCAAAAAGCCCATTTCCTTGTCTTTGGACTGTGGAAGGAAATCAGAGGATGTAAAGGTCTCTGTTCCACTTATATGTACAAATCTACGTACAGTATGTGTGTAAAAACACATGTAAAGAGGCAGTGCAGTGGGACATGTGGACACCAGTGATGTGAAGCTGAACCTGATATTTGCTGCTGTGTATTTCTGTCTCTTTGTGATGTGGACACACATCTGTGTGCCTCTACCCAGCCTATTCATAGAGCGACCGCTTCAGCGCCCCAGGGCCTCCGTTTAGGAGTCCATGATGTAGAGACGGACACATGCTTGTAGGATTTAGTGTGTTTGTCTCTGTGTGTCTTCTCCTGGCTGTGTTCTCTTCTATCCAGCCACACTTTCCCACACGTCCAGCCCAGTTTGTCGACAGGCTGTCCACCAGCAGAGCCAACACCGCTGCAGGACCGATGTCCTCTCCTGCCAAGCGGGAAGATTGTTTCAGGGGGAAGGGCAGCCTGCGGGGATTGAGTGTTGAGTAAACATGGTTCCTCAGGTCAGTGCCAGCTGATCTGTGATGCAGAACAGTGCAGATAGGTGCACTCACAACGGAATAGGGCCCGCAGCTTCTTTCTGCCAACTGTACTAAAGAAACAACACGGCGGCGGTGTCGCCATGCCAGCTTCCTGCCATCAGATTAACACAGTGTGGCGTGCACTGATAGTAAACTGGCTGGATCTGCAGCCGTGCAAAGCTGCGACAGACTCTCAGCTTGTGGGCTGAGGTCTTCTTTAAGCGCTTCAAAACACAGGACTTCATAGGAAATGGAGTCACGGGCTGCAGCATGAATCAGTTCAGATGTAATCATTGGCTGTCTGAAGGAAAGGAGGGGCACGACGTCTTCCTTTGCATGCAGTTAGCAGCTGAGTGAGGATAAAAATTAACCCTAAAGAAACTTTACTGTTTACACGTTACTGAAAATAACATTGTTGCATTATGGAAACAAGAAGTTGTGGTTGTTTGACTCAAACTAGGTGCTAAAAGTCAGGATATCTTGCTCTCTTTCATACATGTTTTAATGTTGGTTTTTTTTTTGCCTTTTGCAAGTTTCCACTCTGTATGAAACTGTAATACTGAATAACTGCAGTATTCCTTTAAAATGATTTACAAATTTGAAATTCAGAGTATACCTAGTACTTCATCTAGTCCAGCTTTTAACACAGTGATGGCTGAGCAGGCGGCTTGCAGCTAACGATGCTAATGGCGCTAAGATTGCAAACAGCGGCTGATAGAGATAACAGTGTTTACGTGGAGCAGGATACGTTTCCACGGCGTTATCAGCTGTACGAGCGCAGTGCAGCAGGGTCATGCTCTCATGTGCTAACATGCCCTAAGCTGAGACAAACACTTCTTATATGTTATCTTTATGCTCTGGATATTTAAACTTTTCCACATCGAGGACCTTAAACGGACACAAAACCCCATTTGATAAGATTTTATTTACAGAAAGTGTGTAAAACCATGACCAACATAGGCATAAGTGAGAAAAGATCTAAAACAAAAAATAATCTCTAAGGAGATTATTTTGTCAGATGTTGATCAAAAAGTACAGCAACATAAAAAACACAAATATATTCAGTGATAAACAGTAGCCTCATTAGGCCTAGTTTAAAATATTCTTTATACCCCCCTAATAATCTGGTGTTGGGTTCTTTTTAAATAAATAAAAATTTTAACCTTGCATTATTCATTATTTACATATATATATATATATATATATATATATATACATATATATATATATATATGTATATATATATATAAATTAGCCTCACCTGGAAATATTCTGAACACCAGAGCTTAATAGAATAATATAAACAAGATCGATTTTGTTAAATAAAGACTAAACTAAAATAGAAAAGTCATATTGCACATGTTTTTCTGTCATTTTGTGCAGAACCTGTCTGCACCTGCTGCACTACCACCATGGAACCAGTATGGAAGTGTATGTGCTGGTGACCTTTGACCCCTGGTGGTCATAGGATCGCTCCAGCCACACCTGCTGCCGGGCCTGGACGGGGTCGCACCCTGCTGTCTCCCTCCACCTCTGGAAATAGACCCTGTTGCTGCAGGAGTTACGTAAGCCTCGGCTTTGTTGAGTGGGTGATTAACGAGCACAGAAGGTAAGAGACGTGTGACGTCTATTTCTGTGTGTCTGTGCGTCGTCGCATGTATGACTTTACATTCTTGGGAGGAAGTGAACGTCCCACCTCCTCGTCTTTTTTTGCGTGAGTCTCTCACAAAGTGGTGGAGTCACTCAAAGAGCCCTGCTGTGTTTTCTGCTCCACTTCAGCCAGTCAGCAGCGACTGTACTCCACGGCCTCTGGAGGGAATCGATACCTTCTTGTGTGATTTGATTTTAGATCAAATAGATATTTTTTTTCAGATTTTGAAAATGTGACATATATTAGATTTCACTTTAGATCACTTACTCTGTGCTGTAGAGAACATGGGAAAGAAAGTAAAACACCGAAACAACGTGACAGACGCCAAGAGAAGCAGAAGTCCATAATAACAAGAGGAGGCGCATGTTACTAAAAGAACAATATTTCATACTTTAATATCATCTCTGGCAGACATGAGCTGTATTAAATACATATATTGCGTTCCAGTTTGTTTTTCAGAAGCGATATTAAATTTTTCATTTCACATTTAAGCATGTAACCAACTTTAGTCCAGTCAACGAGCGTCCGGTTAATGCCAACAAATAGAATTTGAAAGCAGTTATTATTTACATAAGATACAAAAATATATTTCCCCAAGAAAAAGACGGATAAATTTACAATAAGAAGCTCTATAAAATACAAACAAATATATTTCTATTATAAAAAGCCTTTTTGTTTAAATACTCTTCCAGCTCAAGTTTCGGCTGAGGGAGTGTAGCCTGACAGTAAACGTCCTGGTGACTCTTTGCAGCATCTTTTCATCATATTGATTCATAAAGTTCAGCATATCACTGCTGCTTAAGTAAATCTTGTCCTCAGCTTCCTTATGATGCTAATTTTGACCCGTCCTGCGGTCCAGTGGCCAGGTGGCCTGGAGTTAGTGGAGCACTGCTGGGTTAACTTCAGCTGGACCTGATGCCGCGGTGGAGCCGTCCATCTGTATCCTGATGGGTGGTTTTCCTGTGTGGGGGGGCAGGCTAGCTGCTCAGGGGGTCCAGACATCCCTCCCTTCCTCATGGCTGCACTCCCAGATGACCGTGTCACATGCCTAAGAAGAGACAGAGACAGACAGACGTGATTAGAACAGACTCTCTGGTCGCCAGCTCTATTCTCAGAGCGGTGGACGTCCTGTTTTACAGGCTGGTCATCGTAAACACTGGTAACCCTCATAAACACGCCATTCTCCAGGGCTAACTGGGGGGCTGGCCGACTGCCCGACCGGTCGATTGCATATCCAGGTTTACAGAGCGACTGGGACGCCTGCGAGCCGTGAAAGACGGACATTCAGCAGCCAAAACACAGAACAGAGCGGGGCGGCGGTGAAAGGAAAAAACATGGAAACAAGGAGAAGTTCTGTCTCATTCCTTCCATGACATTTACAGTTCAGCCCAGGTTTGCAGCAGCACACATTCCTTTTACTCTGATGCAAGTTCAAACACTCCCAATCCAACAAATCAACCATCGATTTCCTGTAAGCTAATAACGATGTCCTAATGCTCAGGTTCCAGACATGCAGAGCTCTGAGAGGAAACGATGGGACATCTTGAAAACCTGACTGCATGGTGTTGTTTGCAGCACTGGCTTCAAAGTTGACTGACAGATGAAAGGGGATACGCTGACTCTCTCTCTCTAAAACCCCCCGAGGCCTCATGGTCCACATGACACGGCCCTGGCTCCTACATAGTCCTCCTGACACATCCTTGTTTCTTAGAAACCTGATGTGTCACTTTATGAGTGCTTGTTAGCATAGCTGACACAGGGAACAAACGCTCCCGTTAATCCCGAGTGGCATCCTGACAGCGAGGTTACATTAGCACTTACTCTCTAATGTCCGGTCAAGGTCGGCGATGAAGTCCTCCAGTTCTTTGGTGTCGCCAAGTTTGGCTGCGAGGGAAAGAAAGAAGTATAAAACAGCAAATAATCATCTTAAATAATGATTGTGACCGATTTATCTTGACAGTGCTGTGATTTTCTAAAACCTGAATTTTATTTGTTGAGGTTGAGGGGGAACTCACGCTTCGGTGACATCAGAGGGGGTGAGCCGGTGGTGGGGGAGTTGAGCCGCTCGTCGCTGAAGCTGAAGCTGTTTCTGTTGAGCGACTCTGCACCTGTCGGAAAGGGAGGAGAGAGAAAACGAAATGAAAAGCGATCAGGCGAGCGTTGGCTTTTTTTTTTTTGGCATAACGCACACATGCAAATGTGATCTGTGTCAATGGAGCAGCTTCAGGGTGTAATCACTGCATTCTCCCATAATGACAGCCTTCCTCCATGGCCTGTCACACACATGCATGTGCTTGTAAAATGAGTCTCTGCGGCAAAAACTGAACTCCAAAGCCAGCGCCGATGACCTCTGAGAGGATATGAGCAGAAACATTTCAGCAAGTCTCTGCTCTGCTGCACCGGCTGGATAAAACCTACATAACAGGTTGTCCACCTCTGAAGACATGTAACTCTCCCCCTGCTGTGAAGCAACATTTATCTCCAAGTCTAGTCAGGACGCGCTCTATCCAGGGGCGTGTCTAGGGGGTGGCCTCGAGTGGCATGTGCCACCCCTGAAATCTGTTTTTTTTTTAAATTTATGGCACCTTTCTTAAAAACACACTTTTATTGTCCCTTTCTGTTGTGTCATCATCACAAGTTCTGTTTATATTTCTACTTACGCTAACATTTAAGCTTGTAATTTTAGTAGTCAAATTAATCATAAAAGACTGATCATGTTGGGCACCCCTGTGAAAAAAGTCTGGACACGCCACTGCTCCCGTCTCGTCTACCACTCAAACTCCAAACGGATGCTTTCACAAGCGATATAATGGCCACTTTGATTCTGCCAGATCCACATTTCAAGCCACCGCATTACATAACACACTTTCACTGTCTGGAAAGCAGTGGTGGAAAGTACTCTAGATAATAAGTAAAACAGAAATCCCACAGACTAAAAATACTCCAAAATGACTCCAAGTATCAAAAGTAAAAGTGATCATTTATATTATTCTGTTTATGATGAGTAGGATAGTACTGCATCATATCATGAAAGAATATCATATATTCTTATGACTTATATTTTTAAATAAAAGTGCACTGGTACTTTAGGAAATGTACTTAGTTTTAGTCGAGCTCTATTCTGCAGTTAGATTCAGGACAGAATAGAGCTTGTCTCTCTGATTTCACTCATTGAAAGCTTAACGTCAGCTCTTCCTCACTGATACGTCTATGTGAGTGTGAAGTGTATGACAAGAAGAAGATGAGGCAGCACTTGAAGCTGTCCTCGTCTGTCTGTCCACTTAGCAGCACTCAGCACTGAGCTAATATCCTCAACATCGACCGATCCTTCTCTGCTTCCACTTATTGTTCACTTCTGGCACTCATGCCTCTTTCCCCTTCGTCCATCTCTGCCTAAATCACTCCATCGTGCACGCTCTGGGGTGGATCTCTACAAAATGTCGCATCATTTAACAGCACGTCTGGCGGCCCGTCCATCCATCAGGCTGCAACACAATAGGTCCTCCCTGCGTGGGGCAGGTCCCTCTTCATGAGACTGCCATGGAGAGGACGGAGCTCATGCAGGAATCTGATCCCTTGAGCAAATCAACAAGCTCATGAGCACCACAGGAGGCAGATTCAAACAGCCCTCCCTTCTGCTTTCATCACTGGTCATCATCACTTAATGTGAGCTCCTCAGTGCTGATGTGGTGGTTACATTCACTGCAGCTGCTTAATACTGTCAGTGCCAGTCATTCTGCAGCATATTACTGCCTGCCTCTCTCTGGAGTCCTCTCTCCACTGACAGCCTTTCCAGAAAAGTCTTTCCACATCTTCCCTTGGACGTCCAAACCCACTCACACATGTCTGGGAAACTATCTGAAGCATATTTTTCATATGAAGCTTTCACATTTGAGGCCAGCTCTCCAGCTGGGAGGCAGGTTTTTTTAAAACAAAAGAAACAAAAAAAAAACACATGGAGTTATGCAGAAACGTGTGACAATAAAACTGGAGAGAGGCAGCCACAATATGAGAGCAGGTATGCCAAAATATGCAGCAGGCTCATAATGTGTCACCCCAAATGTCTGGAGTGTGATCCAAGGAGTTCTTTGTGTGATTGTGTGCATGCATGGGTGCATGTGCGCGTGCATGTGCAACAGTGCGGATTATAAGAATATTATTAAGAACTGCACAAAGGTGCTGCAACAGACACGAATGCACCAGTTTCTGATGAACTAAATGGACTATTTGGGATTATATATGAAAGCGAAGTGGGCAGATCTCCTGCAGACCATCAGTCTTCTCTTCACAGGGTTATGTTGCACAAGTTTCAGAAAGAACATGCAAACCTCGCTGCTATCAGACTGTTTGTAGTCCAGCTCAGACTCACTCTCTGAGTCGCTGATGCCGCTGTCGCTCACACTGGCGCTGCTCCTCCTCTTCATGGTCTTCAGGTGTTCGTCGTACCTGAAGTGTCGCTTCTCCACCGGCGACGTGAAGTCCTCCATCACCGCGTCGAACTCGCACAGCACGTCGCTCAGATCCTCGACGTTGACGAACTTCGCTGCGAGAAATAATAATAAAAAAAAAAAACAGTCATTCAATATTAATAACCTTTGTTTATTAAAGGTTTCAGATGTGTCAGAGATTTTTAACAAAAAAAATCAGCTAAGAACTTAATGGTTATGGCAATATGCATGAAAAAATATGTAAAAAAACCAAAACAAAACATTGAATGCAGGGTCACAATAAAATATCTCCAGCTAGAATATAGCATATACTGTAAACACTTTCCTCATGAGTAAATAAACAAGTGCAGTTATTAAAAATAAATATAACACTGGATGGAAAAAACGGACTTAAGTTTACCTTGAGGTTTCAGTTTTGGAGACTTCATTATTCCAGTAGTCAGATGAGACTATCCAAAGATCTGTTGTATCTATATTAAATATGATATGTATTCATATGTCGCGCAGTGTAAAGTCCCAGTCTGTCTGTCCTCCTGTGTGAGACAGTCCTGCAGGTCTTGAACTGACCCTGCAGCCGGAGGTCTGAAGCTTTTTAACGGGTCCTGGAGGGAGGAGGAGGGACTACAGGAGCAGGGAGGAGTGTGTGTGTGTGTGTGTGTGTGTTACACTCCCCTGACCACACCCTCACACAAGTATGTTTGTAAACAAGTCATGAGTGAGGTGTGATGTCCAGATATTAATAATCAGAGCTTGTATCTCCAGGCAGATCAGGACAGGAAGTGAGAGGATTCTTTTAGGAAGCTGCATTAAAGCTGTGCATTTAAAGCACAACAGCTTCATATCAGAAGCAAACAGTTTTTTTTTTCACTCTGCTGCATTTATTGAAAAGTCAGTATTACTGTTACAAATACTTATTTATGAATCCAAAGCTTATAAAACTGTGTTATACATTTAAATGCCCAAATCTATAGATAAAATATCTACTTAGATCCACTTTGGCCAGATAAAACATTACCTTCCTGTAAGCTGTAAACATCGCCTCAGTAACAGGTGAGTTTAGATAATGAGATCAGTGACATAATGAGAAGTCTGACATTTTCTTTCTGTTGTAGCTGTGATGGAATATTTTTATATTAAGTTTCTGCATATTACTCCATCAATAATAATAATTTAATCACATACTGTTAACATACTGTCCCTGCAAAATGAAGATTTAGGAGCAAATGAATTTAATTTGTCATTAATGTCTAAATACTGACACTCCTTCAAATGTGCGCTTTCAGCATGAATGAGCTCATAAATAGTGTATTTCTTAGTAGTATTTAAGTGATATGCCTCATTTTAAGCCCAGACTGGACCATGAAAGTCTCCAGTGATGGCATCAGCTTCACCACACTGACATGAAGTGACTCAGTCTAGTCCTGATCTTCAGCAAAGGTGAAGTCAGAGCGACACCTGGTGGTCCTCTGTCATGAATGCATCTGATGCTTTGAGCCTTTCATCTTAAATATGATTATTTCAGACACCAGGAGCACTAAGCACCAGAGCAGACAGGTGTCAGGTGACCCAATGAAGGTCGTAGGTGTGTCAGTGCATGTTTGTTCACCTTTAAACTGGAAAATCAAATCATGTTTAACAGAAATCTGGCCTGGATTTGAGCACGGTCTGACAGTAGTGGTGCATCAACAACACTTTTTGACAAATATCCAGAACACTTAAGTTTCTTTTATGTTTGCTTTCATGAGCGCTTCTCCAAAATGTTAAGGAAAACTAATAGTTGAGTTCGACTTATCAGCTTGTTTCTGATCTTTCAACCCTAACACACAGTCTTCATCTGCATGTGTGATACTGTCAAGACTGTCCACACCAGTCTTCCCCCAAACTTAGCTGCAGCATATTATTTGGCTTTTGTTCAATGCTGGGTGTCACTTGTTTCTCGGGAGTGAAGCAGCAGTATTTCCACAGCCGGGCGTCCAATAAAGCTATCTGTGAGTTGATTTGTCCTCTCAGGCCAGTAGCAGGCAGGGCAGCCATGCTGAGACTTTCACACCTCCGGTGCCCAGTTTAACATGATCAGCAAATGGACAAACACACCATGTGTTTGCAGCTGCACGTGTCCGTGCTTAACGAGGCGCCTGGCCTCAGCAGAGGTGCTGAAAGTGACACCTTGGAGACACCATGAGAAGATATCAGCGTGGCTCAGACAAACAGAATCCATTCATTCATGTGCTCTTTGAACCACACACCGAAAAATAAGAATCATATTTATTGAAAAATAAATTACATGATCTCTACTTACATATTTACATTCATTCAGTCATTTGGCAAAATATGTCAGCTCAAAAACATGTAAAACTATTGACAAAGATTACTCATATGCACTGCACTTACCAGTGATGTGTTTTTATGTATGTAAGTGGGAGTGGATGTGCATGAGTCTGAGCATGCACAACATGATTAAGTCTGCATCTGTGTTTATTTGCATGTGCATTGTTGTCTTGGCCTGTTGTCATTATGGTATGGATGTGTGTTATCACTCAAAGTCACAGCCCAGCAGCTCCACCCTCATGGTGATGGAGGTCATCCAGCTTCTGGGGACGATTCGGATGAAGCGGGAGAAAATAGGAGGGTAGATGTAGTTCTTCACGTGGTCGTTGTTGTCTGTATTTCCTAAGAAGATCTGTATTTAGTGAGAGAGGGAAGAACATCTTTATAGACGCTCCAGTAAAAAATGTGACGATGTGCTTTTTGCCGCCGCTCACCTTGGAAGAGATGCTCTCGTCGTCGGTGTAGTGGCTCCAGTGTAAGCCATCGTTGCTGTACTGCAGAGCGTAGGACATGACGTACATCTCTTTACTCAGGGACTTGGCTCCTTGAGTGATGATCCCTGTGATCTTCTTAATTTGGGGCAGCTCCACCTGCAGCCACTGGTTCATGTCACCGTACTGAGGAGAGGGAGGAAGGAATTTATGCGTTTTTTAATTCACGATTCAAAACTTTCTGTTACAGGAACAGTGACGTTGTGTCTGATGCTCTCCATGTTTCATTCGTACCTTAGCCTGCCATGCGTTGATGGTGCCCTGTTTGTTCAGGCGTGCCAGAGAGGGTCTCCAGGCTCCAAAGTACCAGCTGGAAGCCATGGAGCTGGCTGTGATGCAATGATCCTCGATCAGTCTGCTCTCCATCCCCAGAGGCACAGAGCAGCCTGAGGCACCACATCACAAATGTCACATTTACAGGTATTTCTGTCACATTTACAGGTATTTGCACAGCATGCACTGTGATCACTTGCATCAAGGTGCTCCAGAAATCTCACATTTGGAGGAACCTCAAATCTATGACAATACTGGACTACATACTATACATTGCATTTATAAAACAGGGGAAATGATCTATCATAAAATACACTGCACTGGATGTTGAACATGCTAAATGTGTAGCACACATGCAGACCTACTGAATTTCATGCATTTTGGAGAATCTGTTGAATGCAAATGTGGATTTTGTTTTGTGTGTGAAACAAATGTGCTGTAAATGTTTTACCATCGAGCTCACAGCCGTAGAACTCCATGCGCACTGTGGCCGTGTTGTACCACTCGATGGGGTGCAGCCTGATGAACCGTCCGATCATCGGAGGAAAGAAGGTGTTTCTGTTCTCCATATAGGCTTCCTGGTTCCCAGTGAATATCTGGTGAAAGATGGAGAGACAGCCAGTAAGCGATCACACGTCCCGCTTCTCTTTTACTGTGCAGCTGATCAGACTTCCCCCACCTTCCTGATGTCCTTGCTGTCACCCTTATAGAAGATCCACTTCCGCCGGTCGGTGCTGTAGGAGATTGTGTACTTGGTCACAAACTGGGAATAAAACATCTGCCTGGCTCCTTGAGTGGCCACCTGGCTGATCACAACTGGCCGCTGGAAGTCCACCTGTTGAGACGACAGGTACGTTTTCACATAGACAGCAAGTGCACACATGCAAATATGATCGAATATGTACAACCCAGACCTGAATCCAGCTCCTGTTCTGGTTTGTGCTCCATGCGTTGTATTTACCCTGATTGTTCAGCCTGGCTAGATGTGGCTCCCAGTAGCCTTCAGAGATAGAAATATTGTCATTCCTCTGGTGAAATCTTTGCTTATGGAAGTCTATAGCATGCATTTGGCTACCTCTAGTGTTGATTGCTGTGATCTGTTCATTTTTCACGCTGCCTGATTCCAAACCCAGAGGACGATAGCAGTCTTGGAGGAGACATACAAGCAATATCTCACTATCAAAACACAACATAACAGTGTGTCTAAATGCTACAGAGTGTTTCCAGTTGTTTGTACCATTGTCCAGAACCAGAAAGAGGGTCTGCATGCCCTTCTGCTGGTTCAAACCGACTTCTGTCTCCAGCTGCCACAGGCCAGGTTTGGATGGATACATCTCCAGAGTAGCAAAGCTTCCTGCAATGACAGGAGGTGTTGTTGTTGATATCAAATGTATCCAGTAGCCGCTCTATTTTTAAAGTGTCATCAATCCAAATAAAAAGTGTGACTTCTACTCAAGATGTCATGTTGCTCACCGGGCAGCAGCGGGTAGACGGCCTGTCTGTAGCTGGTGATCTTCTTGTGGAGGAACGTCTGTCCATGGAAGTGGACGCTCTGATAGTCTTTGGGAGAACCCATGTTGATCAGGTGCCACCTCACCAGCTGGTTGGTGTACATCCTCAGGCCCTTCAGGTTGTATATGATGCCATTGATGGCTTGAGGAAACAGACATAAAGACTTTTTTTTATCATTCTTGGTCAGGAGACAAGGTCTTTTTTCCATATATGTACATGATGTCAGAGGCATTACAGTGGAACTTGATGTTATCCTTGAAGTTGGGCTCCATGACTCTCCATCTGTTCCTCCTCTGCATCATCTCGTAGTTCTCCTTGTAGTACCAACTCTGCGACTCATCGAAGGTCATGAAAAGCAGCATGAACTCCCTCATATCTGGTGGCTTCCTGTCCAGGGTGCCCTCTCGACACACCAGCAAAGGCCCGATCAAGCCAGAGTGGATATCCCTTTCCTGAGAGAACAAGCATCTTTCAAATTATTCTGGCAAACGTAAATTTGTGTGGAGAAATTACATACACCTGGTTAGAACTGGTAGCTTTCCCTCAATGTACTCACAGGATTAACGCCTGAATAGTAGGCCCAGGTCCGACAGTGAGACTCGCCCGGCATTGGACCAACCATAGCATTGACCTTCCATATATACGTGAAGGTGGTATTGGGCTGGACTTCGTTGTCATATTTATACCAGTACTTAGAGCCGTCCTCATAAGACAGACCCTCTGTCTGCTTGGTGTAGGAAACCCCGTTTGGGTGTAAGGAGTACGGACGGCTGGCTTTGTTCCTGAACACCACCTAGAAGACAAAAAGACACATTCTCTTCGGATACTCATGGCTTTAAAGGAATAGTTAGCCATATTGGAACTATTGCACATTTAATTTTGTGTTGTAAGTAGTTTGAAAGAGCAGCTCTTGTAAATATGAAGCTACAGCCAGGGGCTAGTTAGCTTAGCAGAAAGTTAAATGTGGTGAAATCAGCTTGCCCCTGCATTTAATTATTGTTCCTGGCCAAGATATAATAGCCTGGCATGAAACCCTTAAAACCAGTACCTAACTAATCCAATAAATGAGCTTTAACAAGTTCATTAGTTCATTAGCTTGAGATGCTGGCAGATGGGTTTTCAGTATGCTAAGCTAAGCTAACTGACTACTGGCTATTGCCTCATATTAAAAATAGTGTGTGATCTTATTTAACTCAGGATTTATTTTTTTTTTTTCGCCAATAACTATTCCATTAACTCTTTAAGTGCCACTGACTTATTTCACTGACAACATGTTTTTTGGCAGCAGGTCGCTGATCACAGTCTCCCACAGCCTGTGAGTAATGCTGGGGCTTCTGGGAGATGTAGTCAGAGCATAAAGAGACGGTATACACCACAGAGATCAAAACAGGAAGTGGAGACGATCGAGATTAGAGAGCAAAACAAACAGAATGTGGAGAAAAAGTGGTGGTTTTGGTGAAAGTGTCCTCTACTCTACCTCTGATAAAACAAGAATGGAACAAGGTAAAAACAAACATTTTTTTCATGATGAAATAGAGAGTCTCTTCTTTCATTTGAGCTATTCACTGTTTAAAAACCAGCTGGCACTCAAAGAGTTAATAAGCATGGTTTGCACAAAGCAACAGAAGGATAAATCAAACTTAAGAATCCGCTGACGCTCTTACCATGATGCTTTGGCCGACCTCGGCCTTGATGACCGGTCCCAGGATGCCCAGATGCTCGTCCATCTCTCCAAGGATGTCAGGTGTGCTGAAGCTACTGTCCATGTAACCCCGGAATACCACCTTGGTGAACTTAGTTCCTCTGCTGTTTAGCTGCGTCTTATCTTGCCTCCTGTGTCGATAACAGAACCGTAAATCATTCCCTGCTGTAGTCACGTCTTTGCAAATGTCTGGTGAGCGTTTCTTCCTCTCATCTCTGTGCTTACCTCTGTCCATAGCCAGCGTAGTCCCACTCAACCTCCTCTGCGGCGATGAAGTACGTCTTTACGTTGGGGCCTGAGAATTTCAGGTAGTACTTGGTGGTGTCATCCAGGTTGAGGTTCTTGATGTCTTCATGACTGCTGTAAGGGTCTATGTAGGTCACATACTCATATTCATTTCCATTCCCATAGTCCTCCTCCTGCTCGAGATGATCTGGTTCGCCCCCAGGAACATACAGCTCATAGTCACTAAAATCAGGCCGGGGCACGCCGATGACCACGGGTTCGTTGATGAGCTCCTTCTCATCAGAGACGGGTTGTGACGAAAGGGGTCGTGACCCACGCGGGGTCATGCCTGGATTGAATCCACGAGGAGAGAATGGTAAGCCACTCCTGACCTGAGGCTTGTAATCCTTCCTCTTCTTCGTTTTCATGCCTTGGCCTTTCTGCGGCCACTGACGCAGGGTCACCTTCCTGATCTTCTTTGGAGCTGGCGTCGTTCGGGCGGTTTCTTTCCCCAAATATTTCATCATGTAGTCGGGGATCTCCGCGGGTGCCGTTTGGTGAGTTCCCTCGTAAGTCCAGTTGCGCCCCTGTGTTTTCACCGAGGTGGTTTTAATCACCTCTGTGTTGTTGTCTGTAAGGTAGATCAGCACTTCTTCACTGCTGTCTGAGGCACTGAGCTCCTCAGACTGAATTACTGCATTGCTGGAGAGCGACAGGTGAGTCTGATTGGACAAACACTCTGCAGAGGAGGTGCAGTTTGACTTGCTAAGAGACGCTGTGATGTTCTCCCTGCTGTCTGAACCGATCGCCTCTGATGAATTTGATCTGGATATGTCCACTGTGACATTCTGTGTCGCATTTTCAAGGCTGGAATTGACTGGAAAAGCATTCTGTGTCGCATTTTCAAGGCTGGAATCGGCTGGAAAAGCATTCTGTGTTGCATTTTCAAGGCTGGAATTGACTGGAAAAGCATTCTGTGTCGCATTTTTAAAGCTGGAATTGACTGGAAAAGCATTCTGTGTTGCATTTTTAAGGCTGGAATTGACTGGAAAAGCATTCTGTGTCGCATTTTTAAGGCTGGAATTGGCTGGAAAAGCATTCTGTGTCGCATTTTTAAAGCTGGAATTGACTGGAAAAGCATTCTGTGTCGCATTTTTAAAGCTGGAATTGACTGGAAAAGCATTCTGTGTCGCATTTTTAAAGCTGGAATTGGTTGGAAAAGCATTCTGTGTTGCATTTTTAAGGCTGGAATTGGCTGGAAAAGCATTCTGTGTCGCATTTTTAAAGCAGGAATTGGTTGGAAAAGCATTCTGTGTCGCATTTTTAAGGCTGGAATTGACTGGAAAAGCATTCTGTGTCACATTTTTAAGGCTGGAATTGACTGGAAAAGCATTCTGTGTCGCATTTTTAAGGCTGGAATTGGCTGGAAAAGCATTCTGTGTCACATTTTTAAGGCTGGAATTGGCTGGAAAAGCATTCTGTGTCACATTTTTAAGGCTGGAATTGGCTGGAAAAGCATTCTGTGTCACATTTTTAAGGCTGGAATTGGTTGGAAAAGCATTCTGTGTCGCATTTTTAAGGCTGGAATTGGCTGGAAAAGCATTCTGTGTCACATTTTTAAGGTTGGAATTGGTTGGAAAAGCATTCTGTGTTGCATTTTTAATGCTGGAATTGGCTGGAAAAGTCACATTTTCAGATGAATTCACCTGAAGTGCAAACTCTGGCTCCGCTGTGGTGAGCAGAGAGTCTTTATCACTGGTTTTGCTGCCTGTGCTCTCCACCTCTGACTCTAAGATTGTCACGTTGCTTCTGTCTATACGGCTGATGTTAACGTCTCCAACATCAGCTGGAATAGACGAGCTGTTTGCAGCAGCTGCTGTCATGTTAACGTGGATAGCTGCTGTGCTGTTCCCATCTTCCTTGGAGGTGTTGAACCCTGGTGTACTGAGCAGAGTAGAACTGGATAGTGGCAAAGAAATCACCTCTGAGTCCTGTGTCGAGTTCATGTCCACGGTAGTCTGGTTCTCAGCAGTCAGGGTTACTTTCACTCTTTCAGTCTCCAAGCTGGAACTTGAATTTCCTTTTGAAGTAACAGTGAGATTAGCAGCTTCTTTTAATGTAGGATTGGTGATCTCTCTGGTTACATTTCCAACCCCTGATGATATGGTAGCATTGTGAACCGTCGTGTTCTTTGCTTCAGCAGAACTGCTGCTTGTATTCATGCTGTAATTCATCACTGATACATGTGGGCTATAAAAAGTGGTTGTGTTTACAGAAGAACTGCTAAAAGTTGACGGCGTACTACTGTTCTGCATATGTGTTGTGTTATTTTCACTGCTGCTTTGGTTCAGCACATTAACTCCTGTATGGTTTAGTCCATCCACTTCCTCCCACTTTAAAGATAACGTCTCATTGAATGTGTTAAGCTTTGGAGGAGAGGACTCGTTTTTATTCGTTGTTACTGTGAGATTCAGATTGACCTCAGATTGACCTCCGTCAAGCACGTCGATAGCATCGTAGTCGAGGAAAGAGAGATCCAGCAGCTCCACATCTGAGTTACTAGTTTGGTTCTTCAGCGTCCTCAGACCTAATTCATCTGCAAACATTTCTGTGTAAATGTCCACCTCCTTTGGCGTTTCTATTACAGGTTTTGGCTTCTCCTTTTCCTTCCTGATGTCATCCAAGCTCAGAGGGTTCCACACGGTGAATTCTTTGAGCGCTGCCGGATCGTCGTAGTCGCTGTACTCGTACTGGTGGTCGCGGTAACACTCCACGTCCTGAAACTTTACGCGCATTCCCCTGGTTGTCTTATGGGAATTCAGGGAAGTCATGAGCCAGACGCCTGGTTCGAGAAAGACACAAAATAATTCATCAATGACAAACCAAGCAGCTGTCTCTTTTCACACAGGAATGCTTCAAATGGTGGCAGTAACTATGTATATAAAGTTACATCTGATATCACACAGTCATGCTGTATATATACACTTTATACACAATACAACAACCCTCTGAAGTCAGAATATTCTCTAAAGTTAAAGCTTCTTTAACTCTTTGAGTGCTACATCAAAGTGTTTTTTTGGCAGCCGATCACAGTCTCCTGCAGCCTGTGAGTAATGCTGGGGCTTCTGGGAGATGTAGTCAGAGCATAAAGAGACGGTATACACCACAGAGATCAAAACAGGAAGTGGAGACGATCGAGATTAGAGAGCAAAACAAACAGAATGTGGAGAAAAAGTGGTGATTTTGGTGAAAGTGTCCTCTACTCTACCTCTGATAAAACAAGAATGGAACAAGATAAAAACAAACATTTTTTTCATGATGAAATAGAGAGTCTCTTCTTTCATTTGAGCTATTCACTGTTTTCAGAGACATAGTACTAAATATTTGTGGGTCTAGAAATATGACTCAAATGGACAAAAACACTGGAACAAGACACTTTCTGTTTTATAAAACAGCTGGCACTCAAAGAGTTAAGGAACTTTCATTCACTTTTCATTTTTGGGTTTTTCTGCAGAAATAAAGTGGCTGTGTTTTCAGGCACCAGAGTCCCTTTAAAAATCCTCTTATTTTACTGCAACAGTAAATCTTTTATGTGGGGAATCAGACCTGATGACAGACGTTAAAAATACAGAAATAGTCTTGTCGATGGTTTTGTTTTCTTACAAAGGTCAAATTAAGCATCATAACCAGTTAACCACTGTAGTAACTTCACAAGTGTCACTTCTGACTGACCGATGTTGTCCATGTTCATAGTGATGGTCTCTCCAGTCATAGGGTAGAGACTGAGAATGTCCTCGGTCCGCCCATTCAGCTCAAACGGATGGCCGTAGAAAGTGGCTGTCTGGATGTAGTCCTGCGCTCCGATACTGGACAAGTGCCATGTTACGATCTCACCATTACAGAATCCCAAGAGCGGGCCGCTCTCAAACACATAGCCGTTAACAGCTGTGAGGAAATTCATGTAAATATGATCAGTAAGATGGAGAGGTTCTGTCCTTCCTTTTAGGATGAGCGCTAATTTGTTTGTGGCTGAACTCACTGTGCATGATGTTGGACTTCTGAAAGTCTCGGTCTGCCTTGTTGACCTTGGATCGATCACAGTATTGGCGAATGTTGTCATCCAGGTACCAGCTCATGTTCTCATCGAAAACAGCTAGCATAGCATGCTGCTCCTTGTCTGCTTTCAGCTGCAGAGACAAACATCACATCTAAGGACCACCGGCACCTGGAGTCACGTTCCTAAAACTGAACGAGGCGTCTTTTTACCTGCACGCCCCTGATATTTAGAGACAGACTCTTGCAGATGAGGATTTGTCCTATCAGTCCAGAGGCAATGTCTCGCGGCGTGTCCACTGCACTGTGGTACAGTCGAGTCAGACAACGAGAGTCTCCTTCAAAAGGCTCGTCCTCTTCCACCACTTTCCAAACGTAGGTGTGCGTCTCACCTGGCTGAACGCCATGAGACTGGTTTCCTGGAAAACACAGTGAGAGTGAATCGGTCCTCTCCTTTTAGGCCAGTATTTTTCAGCGTGAGGAGCGACTTCGTACCTCCTGCTGGGTAATTGACTCCCTCGTCTGACTTCTCTATAGTCAGTCCATGTGGATAGATGCTGTAGGGCCTGGAGGCCATGTTCTTGAAGACAATCTGTAAAAGGACAGGAGGATGTGTGAGGACACGCCATCTGTAGGCTGTGATAAAGATTTTTCCTGGTAACTATCAGAGTAACATGAGTTGTGTCTGTGCTTACAGTCACTGATCTGAATACTGCTATTAAAGCAATGACCAGTGGCGTCACTAGGGCTATTTTTGGGGGGCTGAAGCCCACAAAAATATTTTTAAGCCTGGTTTTATTTTTTACAAAAAAATTGCAGACAAGACAGTCCTCTTCCGTGGCCACTTTTAAATCTCTTCTTAAAACGCACCTCTTTTCCTTGGCTTTTAACACCACCTAGATTGTTTATTTTATGTGCACAGTTTTTTTTTGTTTTTTTTTTTACCCTTTATTTATTATGTTTTCTGTTTTAATGTCTATTTTATTGTTTATTTTATTGTTTATTTTTTAATGTACAGCACTTTGGAAACTTTGAGTTTATTTAAACTGTGCTTTATAAATAAAGATGGATTGGATTGGACAAATTCAGTAAAAATGGCCAGAATATGGCTTTAAATAAATAATCATATGACCTTGCATTATTCATACATCACTTAAATACAGTTGCCCCCCTCCCTTATTGAAAAACGTGCCCGCTTGGGAGGCAAAAACCTGCCCTTTCTTTCTTTTTGCCCTTAAAAAAGTCTTTAAATGCCACTGTATATGTACACATATATATGAGGCAAGATTACCTCACACTCTCTCTTACATGCTTTAAGTTGGCACATTTCATAAAGAAATGTGTCATCTGAAGCTGGCTCTTTGCTCTCACTCCCAGAACAGAGCTGTACCCCCAAATATATATTTCTGAAAATGTAAATATAGGTTTCTTTGATTAAAGTGGTCCTGGCTGAACAAGCCTTAAATGTGTCCACAGATTTAAACCAAACCTTAAGACAAACTTTCAGATCATGTCTCTCAGTTTATGTACTTTTTGTCTTATTGTGCTTCTTTGTTTTTGTGCTCTGTGATGAAGTACATCATAAAGTACTCATAAAATATAACTTTGCTGATACAGAGCTTTAAAATTTGATTGGAATATGACCTCACCGTGATGACGTCTCTGATTTGCGCTCTGATCACCGGACCCAAGATCCCAAGCTCATTTTTCCTTTGCTTGGACTCTAACCTTTCGGTGAACGACTCGTTTTTGTACAGCGTGTACACGGCCTTCTTGTACTTTCTGCCTATGCGTGTCGGTGACTGTCTCAGATACTGGAGCTTGAAGTCCCTAAACAAAAAAGAAACACTGTTATTGTTATTACTGATAAGGTTTTGACTCATCAGTCTAACCAAGGGCTGCAGCTAACAATTATCTTCACTGTTGAGTAATTTTTTTATTAATCAATTTGTTTGATTTCGTAAAATATGAAAAATGTGGATCAGTGTTTCTGTCATAAGTTAAAATAACAAAACCACTTAAAACACACCTGTGTTTTTAATGTTAAACTTCTAGCTTAAAGAGTTTAAGATGTTCTCTTAATGGATGCAGCAGAGAGGAAAGTGAAAAGCACAATCATATTCTTCCTTTTGACAATAAACAGAGAAATGTACTGTTTATCAGGTCACTACAAATGCTGCAGGAGCACCTTAAATTAATCATAAACACAAAGGACAGATATGTTACGGTGTGAGTAGTTTGCATGTGAAAATGATTTAAAACTTGCTCACTCGTCAACGTGTTCTGGCATATTCGGTGCATAGTCCCACACTACTTCCTCAGCAGCTATGTAGTATTTCCACTCCCTGCTGTGTCGTCGTTGTTCAATGGTCATCCGGCGGCGGGGCGCCTTGAAGCCATCGCACGTCTTCACGTCCACGAAACCATGCATGCCAGCTGCAGTGACAGAAAGACATTTCTTCCTTGTAAATCTATTTCGTATATCTTTAGCATGGTGGATGATGTAGAGGAACACGCACCCTGCATGTGCTTGACGGTGTGTGAGGAGAGCAGCCAGCGGCCTGTGTGTAGCGCCACCATGCTGGCAGTGGTGGAGGTGCCGCTGATCAGGCCCACTGATGACACTTTATGGCCGGTCTGCTGCAGCACCTGACCGTTGAAATGCACCGAGAACACCTCAGGCTCTGAGCTCATTCCCAGCAGATGCAGGCTCACAGAGGCGTAGGCACACATGCTGACATCTGGACAGAAGAGTTTCTGTATTTATGTGGTGCACCGTGACGTTTCCCACTCACCATAAATCTGTATTCACACCTTTCATTTCAGTGGAACTACAGTCATGCATCTGTAGTAAAGCTGTGTTAAAGTTTTATCATCAAGAGTGATGATGTGATGAAGTGAAGTGATGATGAAGGTCACAGTGAGGTGTTCATATATTCAAAGGATAGACAGATAGATAGATGGACAGATAGACAGATAGATAGACAGACAGATAGATAGACAGATAGATAGATAGACAGATAGACAGATAGATAGATAGACAGATAGATGGATAGATAGATGGACAGATAGACAGATAGATAGATAGACAGATAGATAGATAGACAGATAGACAGATAGATAGATAGACAGATAGATAGATAGATAGATAGACAGATAGATAGATAGATGGATAGATAGATGGACAGATAGACAGATAGATAGATAGATAGATAGACAGATAGACAGATAGACAGATAGATAGATAGATGGATAGATAGATGGACAGATAGACAGATAGATAGACAGATAGATAGATAGACAGATAGATAGATAGACAGATAGACAGATAGATAGATAGACAGATAGATAGATAGATAGATAGACAGATAGACAGATAGATAGATAGATAGACAGATAGATAGATAGATAGACAGATAGATAGATAGATAGATAGATAGACAGATAGACAGATAGATAGATAGATGGATAGATAGATGGACAGATAGATAGACAGATAGACAGATAGATAGACAGATAGACAGATAGACAGATAGATAGATAGACAGACAGATAGATAGACAGACAGATGACTGGACAGACTAACCAGGCAGCGATCCCATCATGTATCCATTGATGGTGTATTTCAGATGGTCGGCCTTGCTGCTTGGTTTGAACTTGCTCTCGTTCTCATCAAAAACCCCAAAAAGGAAGACATACTCCTGATGGACGCTGACCTGTTTCCCCGACTCATCCAGACTGCCTGAGAGAGAGAGATCATATATATTTACTGGATGGAGCTTTTTTTGGTGATTTTAAACGCAGTCATGTTTTACTGCTCACCAGGCTTGCAGATGAGCAAAGTCCCGATGAGGCCTGAGTTATAGTCCTCCACAACATTTTTGTGGGAGATGTAGGTGTAGGTGAGACAGGTGGGGTCATGTCGCTGCGGAGAAACCTCTGGCGTCACTTCCCAGTAGTAAACGTGTTCGCTGTTGGGCTGCACGACGTCGTCCTCTTTCTCTTTCTGTGATGTGTTGTCAAAGTAGTGTGCCCCTGCAAAAACAAAGCAAACAAATGCTCTGTCATTTATTACATTCCACTGCTGAGCAGCGATCTGAGGAGTTCACTTCTCCAAAAAGTCTTAATGAAGGATTTGCTCTGAACTGGTCCTTAATATTGAATTCATTTGCTCTCCAGTTTGACTCCACATTAAGGAGCACTTAGTGTTAATTTCCTGCATCCACCACAGCAGTCCTGCTCTGTTATTTCCTAAGGCTTAGCAACGCTTCCTGCTGGACTTCAGTACCGTCTACTTTGATAATCTGCCTGTCCTGGTTAATATTTTAGAAAAAGACAAACAAGGGTGTTTGTTGTGTTGGCCAATCTTGTGTAATTATTGGAATGAGTAACATCATGAGCACCCGCAGTGACCCTAACTGTTACTGCTGTCATCTGGTTTGCCACAGCTGTGCATTTCATCCACAGCTGGGTTAATAGCCACCCACCCTCCGACTGCTTCCCATAAGCGACCCCGTGTGGGTGGAGGCTGAGTGGTGTGGTGGCCATGTTTCTGAAAGTGACGATGATCGTCTCGCCCTCCTCAGCCCTCAGTGTTGGTCCAAGCAGACCTGCAGGGAAGCATACGCTCAGGTTTATTTGGAATCACGTATATTTGGTAAATCATCACAAGCCAGTGATGTGAAGTCATACTGACTCATCACTGTCTGCAAATATAATCTCCCCAAAGGCACATAGACTGTAATGTTCTCTGATAGAGAGAATCAATATAAAGCTGTTATTTCTTAGGCGCATCCCTGGAAAGCAAAATGATCTTGGGTACAAATTGTCAGTTTTCTAGGAAATTCATCTAAAAAGCTGCTTACAGTATATGTTATTGATTTACAATCTGGAGAAACAAAATACAGGTTTGAAAGATCTCCTCGTTCCTGAAGAACATTTTAATCTCTCTACCTGAAGGATCTGTCATCCAAAACATATTTTCTCATTCAGTGGTTTAATTACAGTGGTAGAGCCGACTCTACAAAAAAAAGGTTGATTTGGGATGAGACAGTAGTTTTATTTTCCCTCTCTATAGTCTGTCAATGACGACTCTGTTATTTTCTTATTTCTACCTACAAACTGACATAAGTGTACAAGCTGAAGACATTTTAAGTCTATTACCAGAGGCTCTATTGAGACATTCCAGTTTATAATATGTATCCATACCTTTCAGGGAAATAATTAAGAAATAATTAAGTTTATATCTGAGAGGAGATGGGCGAAGCCAAACAGACTGAGTGTTCATGGAAACCAGAGTTTACCTAACCAGGAGGGATGAGCCTTAGCCTGTCTGAAGTCTGGCTCATACTCTCTAAAGACCACTTTCTTATAGGTGGGACTGAACCTAAGGAAGAAAGGAAAAACACAAAACATGAATCAGCACACAAGGAAGACACACGTCATACAAACCAGCAGCAGCTTTTCAACGAGATATAAACACTAAGATATGAAGAAAAGTTTCCTGAGCAGTAAGTCAGCTGTGCAAAAATACATTTACACTACATTTCAACAAATATTCTGATTTATACTATTATTGCATTTATATTTAACACACTTCATAGATTTAATCTTTTTATTCATATTTATTTAGTTAAGGCTCCAGCCCCCCTCCCCCCATCTATCTGTCTATATATATAATATAAATTAAGAGAAAATAAATCAAATAATTTGCTTGAATAATGAACAATAATGTTATGCACACGTTCATACTACTCTCTATATATTATGTAGTATGTTGAGGTATTATGTACATAATTTACCTTTTACATACTCCTTTATTTCTTGTATTTCTTAAACTCTCTTAAACTCTTAAACTATATTTCTTATAACACTGATACTATGAGAGGATGAAGGGATTAAACAAGGACAGACTGGACTGTTTTTTTTCCCCAGACAGTACAAAAAAAAACAAAACTTACAAGATTGTCAAGACTTCTGGGAAAAGTTTTGTGGAGTCACATTAAGACAAAACTACAATATGAAATAATGAAATAATAATAATGATGATAAATAATAATTACAGGCTTCAACACGTGTTGCATGTCTGATTCTGGTCCTACCAGTGAGTGTCGTTGTCAGAGTAGTTCCAGTCGATCTCCACGGCGGCAATGTAATATCTCCTCTCCTTGGGTTGCTGCTGGTCTGCTTTGACATGCAGGACGGTCAGAAGAAGCAGGACAGACAGGAGACACCGAGCTCCAGCCCAGACACAGAGCCTCATGTCTGCGATCAGTCCTCCAGGTGAAACCGATCGACTCCACAAGTGAAGAAGCTGTGATCTGTCAGGGAGGTCCACTCTGTGCTTTATCTGTCACTGACACACACACACACACACACACACACACACACACACGTGTGTTTAAACATTATGTCCTGAGGCAATGAACTGTGTCTCTGCACAGTTTTTCCCTCCTCTCTTGTAATTGAAACCTCATGTGTTTTACTGTGAGTCATCCCTGTGGGTTGTACGTATACCTATCATCTCTGAAAAAAAACAAAAAAAAAGTGAAGTTATTTACATCAAATTTCTGTAACCTCAAAATTCCCGGGAAACTCAACCTTAAAAAAAATATGGCATAATTCAAGTGTTACTGGGCGATACTGGAGGGAACCCATCCCAAACAAGAATAAAGATAGATAGACAGACAGATAGATAGACAGACAGACAGACAGATGGATGGATAGATAGCTAGATAGACAGATAGATAGATAGACAAGACAGACAGATAGATAGATAGATAGATAGACAGACAGACAGACAGATAGATAAATAGATAGATAGATAGACAGACAGACAGATAGATAGATAGATAGATAGACAGACAGACAGACAGATAGACAGACAGACAGATGGATAGATAGATAGATAGATAGATAGACAAGACAGACACATAGATAGATAGATAGACAGATAGATAGATAGATAGACAGACAGACAGAGAGATAGATAAATAGACAGACAGACAGATAGATAGACAGACAGACAGATGGATAGATAGATAGATAGATAGATAGACAAGACAGACAGATAGATAGATAGATAGATAGACAGACAGACAGATAGACAGATAGATGGATGGATGGATAGATAGATAGATAGACAGACAGACAGACAGATAGATAGATAGATAGATAGATAAATAGTCAGACAGATAGATAGATAGATAGATAGATAGAAAAGATAATTTCATCAAACCATTGTAAATTACATCAGATTAATTTTTTTTAATAACAAGTATACCTCCCTATAACTATACTTTAAAACAACCCACCAACTTTTGTCATTAGAAATGTTGCTAAATTTAAGAACAGCAAATATTATAATATTTATCATATATAATATTATATGTAATAAAAAGAGTTTGCATGTTCTCCTCATGTCTGTGTGGGTTCTCTCTGGTACTCCGGCTTCCTCCCACCATCCAAAAACATGCATGGGGATTAGGTTAACTGGTTAATTTAAATTGACCGTAGGTGTGAGTGTGAGTGTGAGTGGTTGTCTGTCTCTATGTGTCCTGTGATGAACTGGACACTTGTCCAGGGTGTACCCTGTCTTTCACCCTAAGACAGCTGGGATAGACTCCAGCCCCCCTGACCCTATGAGAGGATAAGAGGGAGAAGATGGATGGATGGATGGATGGATGGATGTAATAAAAAGACAAATATGTCTTTCTGTGCAATAATGGTTAACAACAAAGTGCAATAATACCACTTCCATGTGCAACATTCCAGTTCTGAAAATGTGCAATAACTTTTTCCTTACTTGTAGCTAAAACTGTTACCTTACCACTGTAAATACTATACTGTAGTTCCTTATTTCTTACATAACTCTATTTATGTCTGTTGGATTTTATTTTTCAAGCTGGCTATCTTTCTTTTTTCATTTTTTACATTTGACTGAGCACCATGTGGAGCAGTGCTCCTAATTTCTTTGTATGCATTGTCATATAATGACAAGAAAGGCTTTTGATTTGATATGATTTGATTTGAACAGCTCTCTTTAAAAAGTTCATACATATATCAGCTGGAGTAATGTAAATCTCATGATTTATGATACGAAGTCAGTTTTCAGGCAAAATGCAGCACAAAGACTCCTAACTGATCAGAGTTGTGATGCTCACTAATCTGGAGCCAGTTTTGATTTTAAAATGTTGTTTATTGCAATACATTTTTGTTTTGGATGTCTATAATGTAGCTGTCAGATGAAAACAGTGGAACAAAAAGTGTTTTTATTAGTGAGGAAGCTGGAAGTATCAGAGACAGTGTAGGGTGGAAATAAAAGTAAAAATAAATACTTAGTAAATTACCACCACTATGTCTCGCTCCATTCTGCCTTGTGTTTCTTGCTCACTAATTTTTACTCCACTACTTTTATTTGCCACCATCAGTTATTCTGCAGATTCATATTGTTAACAGAAAAAGAGAAATCAACTAATGCATTATGATGTATTATAGGTGTATAAAGTAGCATAATTAAAATTAGCTCCACCTTTAGCAGCTACAATATTAAAGTGACATACCTGCAATGCACCACTAATGGTAGTACAAAATAATATATATGTGATTCTGAAATGGTCTATCCTGCATAATGTTAGGCCTAATTTTCTTTTAGCTACTTCAAAATTTTTTTTGATGCTAACGTGTTTGTATTTTACTTATAGACTAGCAAGACTTTTACATGTAAAAATGGTATTTTCTTTTATATTATTAACAACAATGTAAGAATGCAACGTTGTGCCATCATATAGTATTTATTTCACCGCGAAATCACTGTATTCATAAAAAAAGGGAAAAACACAGAGCCATGGTGTACCTCTGCTGTGTGCAGGACAATCATCACACAGACGTGCACTGCGCTCAGGATGACGTCACCAGGGAGAATGCGCCAGTGCGCCTGCGCCTGCGCCGAGGAACCAGGAAGCGCTCCAGTTCTCTTTCTGTGATGTGAAGAAATAAAGGAGAAGAACAGTTAAGTGCTTAGTTTTCACATCTTTTTGATGGTTCTTCCACTGAACACACGTTAGGCTGTGTGTGCTGCTTTTAGTGAAGGTGTTTTTCCACAGAAACATGGCAGCTGTGCAGACGATGCTAACGCTAGCTCTTTGGTTTTTGACTTTGCTCTTTAGAAATAGTAAACTCGACGTGTGAGTCTCAGCAGTCGACTAAATGTCGTTTGTTAATATTTTTGTTGTTGTCCTGTTATGTGTATGTACTGTAATGGCAGAATCGGTCAGTTCAACTTGTCGACGTGTTGACATTGTTTGTTTTTACATAAGGATAGTCAAGTCACAATGCAGAACATGAACACCTGATCACATGTGACAAGCTGGGACTGTCACTGGAAATAATTATTTTTATGGTGACATGCTTGAGCTTTGCAGTATTCTTTATTACTAAACAATGGGTTATTACAAAGGGAGTGGAGACATCCCCAAATGTGCCTGGTTTTTGCTTCTTGTTATACTTGACTATCCATCAGAAGGTAGTTCCTAAAATACAAGGACAGAGCAGCATGTCTGTGCTGAAGATGAATAAAAACCTCTTTAAAACAACAAAAAGTGATCGTTGTATACCTTCATTAAGGGATGGTTTGTTGCAGTGCTGCATTAGTATAACTAATAAATAAACTAATTAGTATAACAGATAAATGAGGTGTTTTGTCTGTAAGGTAAAAATGCTGTTTTTCTAATGGAGTCTGTTGGCTTTGGTGAGAGCACAGAGACTGGTTTCATTTCCCCATCAGAAACATAATGAGCCTTTCTTTTAGGTGGCTAAATATGTTTGCGTTGCTTTGTTTCACTTCACTGTGTCACTTGAAAACGCTCACACTATCCCTTTAAAAGGAGGTATTTCTGCACCAGGCTCCAGTAGCTGAAACTGAAACTCTGGCTCGTCTGGTGTACTGGACACCAGTATGACACCAGCTCTCCCTGTGTCTGTGTTTGTGTGGTGTTAAAACAGGTTTGACTGCATCCAGCTCCAGTCGTAGCCATGGTGGGCTGGCAGTCCTGCACCAGCCTGTGCTCCCGCTCTTCGGCCTACACTCTGGCTCTCGGTCTGGGCTTTGTTACTCTGGGGACCAGCCGCATCCTACTGCTCAAATTCTCTGCTAATGCTGGTGACTGACAGATATGATAAAACATGTTGTATAATCATTTTATTTTTCTCTTTAAGTGTGTGACATTTCCTTGACTGTGTCTCTTTATTGCAGAGAACAAATATGACTTCCTCCCTGCATCTGTCAATCTACTTGCTGAGGCTCTCAAGCTGCTCTTCTGTCTGGCTATGTCGCTCAGGGTCATAGTCCGAGGTAAACACTGAAGTCACAGCTGTCGTAGTGTGTTTGTGTGTTATGATAAAGTATGCTTATTGTCTTTTCTTTTGTCTGTTACTTCAGAGGGACGATCATGCAGAGATCTGGGCTTCTCCTCCAGCTCCTCCTTCCTCCATTCCCTGAAGTGGGCTGTCCCTGCTTTCCTCTACTTCCTTGACAACCTCATCATCTTCTATGTGATGACCTACCTGCAGCCTGTAAGATAAGACTTCAGTCTTTAGCTATGTACAGTAAGCTGTGATTCTGATAAAACATCTGTTGTCTGAATTCCAAAAAGTCAAACTTTGTTATCCAGCAGGGGACATTTGGTTGCACATTTGTACAAGTGCATTTATCATATGATGCAGCTATCCAGATTACTGGGACAAACAATATCAAAAGACATAATAAGACAAATAAACAGATAAATGCATGTAGCGCAAACTCAAGCTAATTAATTCTGCAATTGTTTTGTCCTCTGAGCATGAATTCTGTATCTGCAGCCTGAAGACACTAGCCGAAGCTCCATCTGCAGGGAGTCAACAAGACAGTCCAATGTTACTGTTAACATGCAAACACATGATATTGGTAACTCTTAGAAACCCTCTTTCAACTCTTGTCTAAATGTAGACCTTCTCATATCGTGCTGGATTGTACAAATCTTCCTGTCCAAAGACAGACTGACCATGTTCTGCTATCACTCTGCTGCTTTATCTGTGAACCAGCTGTGCTCTCGTCCCCAGGCCATGGCAGTGCTGTTCTCCAACTTTGTCATCCTGACCACAGCTGTACTCTTCAGGGTTGTTCTGAGGTGCGTGGCTCAGTCGACAGCTTGCTGATGTTTTGTACTTCAGGAGGATAGCGTGTATGTTTTTGTGACTGAGGCGATGAGTGCGCCTCTTGTGATACACAAAAGTAAAAGTTTCTCACCTTTTCGTCAGGAGGCGCCTGTCCTGGGTTCAGTGTGCGTCGTTATTTATCCTCTTCCTCTCCATTGTTTCCGTGACGATGGGATCAGGGGGCAGACAGCAGGCTTTATCTGTGCCAGGTGTCCACTCAAATCCCCTCTCCACCCCCTCCAACTCCTGCCTACTCTACACACAGCTGCTGGAGCAGATGAGGAACAGCAGGTAACAGCATGAATGAAGGTTACTCCAGAAATTTTAACACTGCCGGACTCGTCATGTTGGCTTTGGTGAGAGCATAGAGAGTACTCAGACTGAAGGAAAGGCAATGTGAAAATATATAGATAGAGGTTACACTTGAGCTGATGGCTGAATATGTTTGGCTGCTGCCTCCATCGACAGCAGTGCATTGCTTCACTCTGTCACTTGAAAATGACTTTTTATTCCATGCATCCTTATCCTTCTTGCATATTTCTTATTTCTTACATTCATATTTACAATCCAGTCACTCTCCCCTTGTCCCTGTCACCACCTACAGTCTTGCTCAGTAATGTTGTTGCCTTCATCCATATCCTCCATCCCACCACAGTGCCAGTGAATCATGGGCGTCCTCCCTGCCCGGTCAAGCCTGGAAGGGCAGGGTGGTGGAGAAGCTTCGGTCTCTGGGTGTGGGTCACATCCTGCTCCTCATCCAGTGCTTCATCTCTGCCATGGCCAACATCTACAATGAGAAGATCCTCAAAGAGGGAGACCAGCTCATGGAGAGCATCTTCATCCAGAACAGTAAACTGTAAGAGGCGCCTTCTGAAGAACACAGTAAGGCACTACATGCAGCTCAGTTAAAGCTAATCGTAGTCCTGTGCTTCATGGTTTTCTAGGTATTCCTTCGGTGTGGTGTTTAATGGTCTGACCCTTGGGCTCGGCAGTGAGTCGCGAGGCCTCACGGTGCACTGTGGCCTCCTCCATGGACATAATGTCTACTCCCTGTGTCTAGTGCTGGTCACTGGTGAGTGAACAGAACAAGTGACAGTCACAAGTCATTTAGGGGTGTTCTGATCTGATGTTGATATCAGCTATTGGTCCGGTATAATCGAGTATTTGATTATATCGTTCTGCATCTAAAATCTCTGACACCATCAGTCCATTCCAGACTCCACTCCAGCTCTTCTATCCAGCAGCTTTTATTGAATTTATTGAGGTTATTCATCAGTCTTTTAATTTCTTTTTACTGTTTATTCTGTTCAGTTGTAGAATATCCATCCATCCATTAATTATCTACCGCTTATCCTCACATAGGGTCGCGGGGGGGCTGGAGCCTATCTCAGCTGTCTTAGGGCGGAAGGCAGGACAAGTCGCCACCTCATTGCAGCAATTGTAGAATATGCTGATTAATTTTAATTTAAACTAGTGGTTATTTTGCACTTTAAAATATATATTTTTGCTTTTATTGGATTTATTGAGGTAATTTTTAGGGTCTTTTTACTCTTTACTCTTTGTCTTTGAGTACCATTGACATATTTCAACATCAAAGTGTTTTTTCAGCAGTGGGTTGCCGATCACAGTCTCCTGCAGCCTGTGAGTAATGCTGGGGCTTCTGGGCGATGTAGTCAGAGCATAAAGAGACGGTATACACCACAGAGATCAAAACAGGAAGTGGAGACGGTCGAGATTAGAGAGCAAAACAGAATGTGGAGAAAAAGTGGTGATTTTGGTGAAAGTGTCCTCTACTCTACCTCTGATAAAACAAGAATGGAACAAGGTAAAAACAAACATTTTTTTCATGATGAAATAGAGAGTCTCTTCTTTCATTTGAGCTATTCACTGTTTTCAGAGACATAGTACTAAATATTCTGTGGGTCTAGAAATATGACTCAAAATGGACAAAAACACTGGAACAAGACACTTGTGTTTTATAGAAGGGCTGGAACTGAATGAGTTCATATGAGAGGCAGAACATGGAAATGTGAGGGTTTGTGTCTCATTTTAAAGAGATTGTAGAGATTATTAAGGGCTGCTGCAGTACTTGCTGCGTTGTCGCCCCCCACACAGTACCACAGTAAAGTTTAAGAAAGAAGGTTGGGCTTAAAATCAGGGCGTGTGATTTTTTTTTTTCTTTTTAAAAAACAGAAATTTCCCAGACGGCTCATTCAGCATATTGTGTAAAACAGAATTAAAATATCCCATGGTACACTCAAAGAGTTAATATATTTTTTATTTGTTTTATTGAAAGAGTGGTTGTCTGTCTCTCTGTGTCCTGTGATGAACTGGACACTTGTCCAGGGTGTACCCTGTCTTTCACCCTAAGACAGCTGGGATAGGCTCCAGCCTAAATTTAAAGTGTGATTTATGAAAAAATCTCACATTCTTCTCTCGTCTTCTCCTCAGCCGCCATGGGTTTATCTGTAGCCTTCATCTTGAAATTCAGAGACAACATGTTCCACGTGCTGACGGGTCAGATCACCACTGTTCTGGTTACCGCCCTCTCCCTCTTCCTCTTCGACTTTCACCCTTCGCTGGACTTCTTCCTCCAGGCTCCCACGGTCCTGCTGGCCATCTTCATCTACAATGCCAGCCGCCCAAAGGACCTGGAGTACAGCCTGCAGCAGGAAAAACTGCGGGTCATCAACGGGGAGGTGTTCGAGAGGTCCAGAGGGGTAGGGAGAAAACCACTACGCCCTCGAATTCTTCACTAGTCACGTGCTCAATGTGAAACCCTTCCTCTCCTCCCACACACATACCAAGCTCTCTGCAGCAACTCAGCTCTTTAATATGATGTCAGGGCAGGAGGAAATCTGATTCCCTGCTGTGGAAACAGCATTCAGACTCTTGCTGGTGCTAGCTGAAGCTAATGTTTGCTGATGATACTCACATGTTTGTTTTAGAAATACCTTTGTGTCTGCATTGTGAATGCTTTCTGATGAACTCTTTATATGTTGTGTGTCGCAGGATGGCGAGGAGCTGGAGCTCCTGACGAAGCCCAACACAGACAGTGAATCTGAGGAGGACTCTTTGTAGTCCGGGACAGATTCTGAGCAGCAGCACAGACTCATGGTGGCAGATTTCATCTGTCAGAGCATTTATTTGAATGAAGGTCTGCGTCAGTCGGCAGCGTTGACGGATTGCGTTCACCGTGAGATATAACTGAGGCTGGTGTGTATGTTCTGAAAGTGTCTGTGTATGAAGAAACACCAGTAACACATCAGTTATTTCACTCTTTTTGGGATCATTAAGGGTTTCTGTGAAATGATGAGTTTCTGTTTTCAGGGTGCAGCTGTTTAACTGATGGGTTTGAACGACACCTATGACAGTTTTTTATGATTGTATTTGTACTGTTTTTAGTGTGGCCTTTTATATGGAAAACTGAAGCACCAGATAAAAAAAAAAGTCACAAACTGCATTTCCAGACATGTACCAAGCACAGCAGGACTGAGTTGTTTCAGAGTACAGGGCTTTGTATTTGTCACTCAGCAGATTTTCTTAAACATGAGCCACAATAATGAGCATTTACAGAATTACTGAAAGCACAACAGTATGGATATTAGTTGTCTTACTTGGCCGTGAACATTTTTTTTTTATTGTTGTCACATGGCAGTATTGATGTAGTACAACCATGAAATGTATTTCCTTTAAGATTCTTGTGCCATGTGATTTTAACTGAAATAGACGACCGTTGTTCTGAAATAAACTGCGAGTAAATTACTTGCATTTTGTGTAAAATAAGCAACAGCATTACAGGAGGGGAGACATGGCCATTTATTCATTCCTGCTCTCATTTGGCCACTAGGAGGAGCTGCAGCTTCAGAGATTCTTACAGTGAAGAAGTATTCATGTACAGCAAGCAAGTCCATACACCATCACTGTTAGTAAACAAATGTTTATTTTGTCATATAGCACAAAAGAGTATAAATAAGAACAGAAACTTTACAAAAAGAGAAATAGTGTGACAGCTTCTTTTCATAAAATAATCGATAAGTGCACCTCAAATGCAACAGATGTCCAATAAATACGCACATGTCTTATTTTTAGCCCGTTATCTACAAAATAAAGGTCTGTGGCTGATGAAATGAATATGTAAACTTGACAAGTCGGCAAGTAAAGGAGACAGATATTATGATAACGTGCAAAACGCTGTTTGAAATCAGAAATGACAAATCCATAAAAAAAAATAAGTCCACAACAGATCTCTGAACCTGCAGGCTCAGCTACACTACTTACTATGCTATACATACTGTATATATCGATATCTCAAAGATCTGGATAGGCGAAAGCAACAGTTTGGAGGCTTTCACTAAGTGCTACAAAACATTCGAGGACCGCCTGCCACCATGCCTGCCAGATGGAGGATGAGTAGGAAAGATTAAAACAGGAGGAGAGTCTGAGGAGCTGAGCACCAGCTCCAACACAGGGATGAGTTAGTAACCGTATCCCTGGTGATAGCCGTCCTGGTAACCGTGTTCGTATCCGTGCTGATGGTAGCCGTAGCCACCGTACTCGTCCTCAGGGCAGCGCATGCCCAGCGACTGCTGGATGGCCATCTCCTGTCTGCGTAGCTGCATGGAGTCTATCAGGTCGTAGATAATAGCCATGGACCACATGGGGGAGGGGTACCAGGACTTGACGTTGCCGTCCTTCCCAACCAGCAGCATGGAGAAGTATTCTGGGCTGATCTGGAAGTAGTTCCTCATGTCCTTCACCAGGGTGCCTGGCAGCCCTTCACGCTCCACAGTAGCACTTCCTGGATGGCGAAGAGATTGAATTTTAGGACAGTTGTCTTTTTTTTTCTTACTTTTACAGAGAGAACGCAGCCACACTTTCCTCTGCAGTTTGTCATCTCCATCTGCTGAGCACAAATGCCAAAAGTAGAAACCTGAACAACTTGAGTCCAGCTGGCAGCAGTCTTGCATAAGTAAACCTGAGTGACTCCCACTAACGTTTATTTAGCTATTAAATTTTCAGATGGTGAAGATGATGATGAAAAAGTTACAGTAAGTGTTACCATGCATAAATACAGTGTGTGTGTGTGTGTGTGTATATATATATATAAAATTATTTTTTTTCCTTGTAGTGTGAGAAAATAAGGTACTATATGTGTGGAAGCGGTTCATTTTCCTTGGTGAGAAAGTTCTTACCGTTGATGGGATAGAGTTCCAAGACGCCGCCCATATCCGGCAGCTCCGTGCCGGCCAGCTTCAGGATGGCGATGTGCCGCAGACCTAAGCAACAACAACCACGGTGACAACACACATCATAGAGAGGCTAATATAGTACAGTACAAGACTTTGAACATGTGTCTGTAAGATGCTGCTTTGTATCCAGCAGGCCTGCTTAGAAAAGCTGATTTCACATTACTGGAAACAGTGTGAGCGCTGGTTTCTAGGTAAAGGGAGGAGAACATGGTGGTCCGCAGAGTCCTGCCAAAAAGCTGTTTCCTCTGAAGTGAGAAAGCCCACATTAAACACAGGCTGAATACCAGGACCAAACATCTCAGGCCTTCAGCCCAGTCAGCAGGAGCAGCCTTTGTCTGGGGAACAGCCCAGTGCCAAGCCAGCCAAGAGCAACACATGAGTGGAAAAAAGTCCTCACAGACTGTGCTCTGCGTCTGCTGCTAAGCAAGAAGGCACTGACGTCACAAACAGGAAGCGCTTTCTAATAAGCCGTATTTTATGAGAGACTTACTGTTTGACTAAAGGCTACAGAAGCATTCAGATTTATTAAAAAAGTAACTTAACATGCCTGAAAATCCTCTTTTTGTTGACATCACTGATGGGTGTGGTTACAGGTGCAACAAAGCACACCTCTGACCAAACTCAGTCACACTCATCAGTGATGCTGAAGTTTGTCTTCAGCCAGATATTAGTGTGTTTTAGTGTATTTCTGTCCAGTGGAGGAGAGGCTTGATAAGGAGAGGCTTTCTTCCTGAAATGTCATTATAAGACGTGTAGTGTAAGGCATAAATTTGACAAATGCATCTTAAGAGAGTGTCGGGTAAAGAAGCAGGGAGAAATCATCAGAAATCTTCAGTTCCTATAAACAAGATGGGATCATGAGGTTCAAGCAGGGGAGAAACTGCAGCAGAATTTATTTGGCTTCAAGTGAGAAGAGAAGAGTTCACTGTGGACTATTTAAAGTTTACATTAATCTCAAATAAATCTGTCAGACGCGTCAGCTTGTTGGGATTCGCAGAGTTTAGAGAAATGCCTCTTTTTCAGATATACAGTTCGAACGTTTAAGTGACTGTGGAAAAGTTGACTAACTGGCAGGCTGAAAAGGCCGTCGTCAAGGAAGGAAAAGAGCCTTTTAGAGGCCAGACTGAACAGAACCGAACAGTTCTGGCATCTGGGATCCTTCAGCACATTTACTGTTTTTTTTTTTACACACAGGTGCTGATAACCTGGGCTGGTTGCAATGTCAATTTTAATACCTTTGTTTCAATACCAGTTCTAGAGCGATACCTTTTTTTGATACCTCACTAAATTATTTGGGCTTTAATCATTGACATCATCAGTATGAATTTATCACTATTATTATTATTATTATTATTATTTTATGATTTCAACGCAATAAGTTATTTTTATGTAATTTGGTCTTTATCGTGGTAGACATACTAGACAATGGTCTGATGATGATCAAATGGCTGTTATCAGTTCCTCTTTAAGACCCTGGGGAGTGAGAGTTTGTCTTATGGTGTGTTCACTGGAAGTCAGAACTTGGAGCTCTGATCATCGTAACCTCAAAGTTTAGTGCTCCCAGCTCTTCAGCCTTACAGACGGACAACAAAACATGGAGCTACTGTTTACGTCAGTAGCAGATAGCATGAATTCTGTGTCTGGTTAATGAGATTCATGGGGTTCTTATTTAAATTCTGATTTGAAGTTTGGAAATTCCAACATTCATGTACAACTTGAACGCACCATGAACCTAAACACAAACACCAGGCTCCCAGTGCTGCTGCAGTGACATGACTCCTCTGTTTCACCAGAGATGTTTGTCTCCTTATGCTGGAAAGTGGGAGGACGGATTGTCTCTGTGAATCTGAAGGGGACATGTCCCTCCGTCCATAGAGACATCTGAGAGCATGGTTCACAGACACTTAGGTATCAGAATTTGGCACCAAAAATTGTTCATTTTTTGATTCCTGATAGGATAACACTACAGAAGTATCAGAGTATATATCTTTATCTGAAGGGTGGCAGTAAATGTAATCAACTTCTTCTGGCATGTTCTGACAGAATATTAATTTATGGTCAGATATACATATGCATTTTTGATTGAACTGAAACAGAAAAAAACAGCAGTACCTAGCCAGGTTGTACAGGTTTTCTTAGACGATGTGTGCTCCCACCCCTTAAAGATCCGCTCTGATCTCAGGAAAGTGAGCTTATTGACTGGGTTTAGAGAGAAAAGAGAGGTTTCGGGTGACTCACCGAGGTTGCAGGCCTGGCTGCCCAGCGTGTAGAGCTGCTGCTGGTAGGCCCACTCCTCATCGTTGGGGGCGGAGATGATGAACAGGCGACGTCTCCAGCGGAACCTACAATCACAGAAAACTTCAACCCGTTTTTAAGTGGCACTTTGGTTGGGCAGTGAAAGCTCTCTGCACCAACATATCCCCATATTATTACCGACAACCCAGAATTATGGTCAAAAAACCTGCGCTGTGATCTGAAGCTGAAATTCAGACATAAGTGTCTGCAATGACTCAGCCTTGGGTGCTTTTTTTATGGAGCTTTTAATATCCGTTGAACACAAGCAGGCTGCAGCTAAACGCTACGAACTGTGGTCCAGCTGATGACTGAACGAAACAACAGCTTTTTGATGGAAAACTGATGGGACCACACAATAATTTGATTCCTCAGCAAAACAAAGAGGAGATAATTCAGTCTGGTGCTCCCGTGCACAAAGACAGCCCATATAAAGACTGCAGAGTTTCAACGTTTTTGGGAAGAACCAGAACCAGGAATTTACCTGGAGAGGAAGTTCTCCAGTGATCTGGGTTTGTCCTCTTTCTTACAGACTACTCCATCCCTCTTCTGCTGCTCCATCTCTCGGATGCGGGTGGAGAAGGTGTCGATGTAGTTGAACACAGCCTTCATGGCGATGGGAACCTCGTAGGATTGCTGACAAGAGAGAACATCATCATAAAAACAATGATACTCTTCACAAAGGTCCACCAATAAAACAGGAAAAAAACATAGAAATGCACTGATGGAACAATGGAGAAGCTGTTCGCAGTGAAGTGATGAAGTGACGTTTTGGACCATGTGGCTTTTTTCCACATCACAAACATTCTGCAGAACAACAGGCATGCCATTTGATTTGTGCAACGCTAAACAGCCTCAGGATGAGTGTCTTAGGCAGCGTCACACCTTCATCAGGATCTGCTGTGTTCAAACTCTTTCACACCTCTCTGCCGCTTTCTGTCTCGTCTCCACGCCCACATCCTTGAGACGCCCCGGCTGTCAGCAGAGAGGTGAACACTGGCCTCTTTGATGAATCCGTCCAAAAACAGCCTGGTGATTTACCCTGGCATGCGCACACACAGGTGTCGGGCAAAATGTCACGTCGTGTGAATTAAAACAGTGTTTTAGTGAAGGCAGCGTGTTGGCAGTGTGAGGACGCGTCCGTCCACCTTCAAAGACGACCAGAGGATGAAAGAGTTTGGCTGGAAGGGCGAAGAACCAACAGACCAACAGCAGGGCCCTGAATAGCAGCAAAACAGCTAATTTATGGGAAATACCCAGTTCAGCAGGACAAAGAGTATTTGTAACCTCAGAGGGAAATGATGATTAAAATCACGTTCAGATTGTTAAACTATCATGACGTCTTTCCCTGTCTGCCCCAATTCAGGTGCTGAATCCATCAAACGTCCAGATGGAGGACGGGTTCTTACTTTGACTCGCATGTCGGCGTCGGTGAGGACCATGTAGAAGTCATCGTGTGTCATGCTGAACTCCTTCCTCAGCTCTGTGATCAGATCCTGGTTCACCAGGTCCTCCTGACGGAGACCCTTCATAGGCTTGTCATTTTCTGCAGGAAAAAAGAGGAAGTGGTAAGATACCGCATCGGACAGAAAGACACATAACAGTGGCGTCACTAGGCTTATTTTGGGGGGGCTGAAGCCCCCCTAAAAAATTGGTGAATTTTATTTCCTTTTCCTTTTTTTACAAAGAAAAAATCTGATCGTCGCATTCTACGTGAGAGCATTTACGACAAAAACAACAGTACAAAGAAATATATTGATATGCAAATTAATTGCCAAAAAATTATATTCTTTGATTTACATCAATAAAAAAAATATTTAAGAAATGTTGAAAAAAATACAGTGGCATCATTAGGCATATTCCTCTTAAGCCCCCTTAAATAATTTGGTGTTGGTTTATTTATTTATTTTTTTTACAAAAATAAAGTGGACAAAAAATATTTAATATATGATTTTAAATAAAGAATCATATAACCTTGCATCATTAATGAATAACTAAAATACGGTCTCCTCCATGGTCTGATTATTGAAAAATATGTGCTAAAGTTAAAGTTAAGTAAGTAAGTTAAGTTAAAAGGTGCACTAAGTGCCCCCATTTGGAAAACATGCTAAACTGCCCTCTAGGCTTATTAAAACATGATAAACCTCACCTCACCCCCCTCACCTGGGGGCTAAGCCCCCCTTGTCCTTAAAACCTAGCGACGCCCGTGGGTACAACAGATGATATGTTGTTCCCGTCATATGCACCATAATAACACAAACACACATGTGCAACAGTGTGCAGCTCTGAGTCATTAGCAGTAAAACCTGCGTTCCTTTGAAGAACGCAGCCGATGCAACAGTGAAGTGGTTATGAGAACACCTTAGTTCTCATAACATTAACCTGAGCAGGGCCGGCCCAAGCCTCCATGGGGCCCCAAGCAACATCTGAATTTGGGGCCCTCTATTACTGCCAATATTACAGTTTTTATCATTTACACACCTACACTCACCACACGGGCACTACCAGGGATGTTGGGGCCCAATGAAAAGAAATCTTACTGGGATTCTGCCATGGAAAATTTTGATACTGTTTTTTTTTATACTGTTTTACATAAAACTCTGCACTATGTTACTCTTTGAGTGCCGTTGACATATTTCAATGTATAAGTGTTTTTTTGGCAGCGGGTTGCTGATCACTGTCTTGTGCAGCCTGTGAGTAATTTTGGGGCTTCTGGGAGATGTAGTCGGAGAATGAAGAGATGGTGTAAGCCACAGAGATCAAAACAGGAAGTGGAGACGATCACGAATAGAGGCCAGGGGGCCCTACGCAGGTGCTTAGTTCGCTTATACCTCGGGCCGGCTCTGAACCTGATCTGCTGACTCACTGGAATGTGACGATTTAATAAATGTGACCACGGTTTCTTTTGATTTTCTGCTGTGACATGTTGTGACTGCCTCTCGTCATGCCTCGTTACAGACTGAGAGGAGCTCACATCATCGAACCACAGCTCGCTTCACTATAAGATTAAAACATGGAAAACATCCACTGAGACTCTGGCTTCTCATAAACACTTATTCTGGGTCGATGCATGACTCACAGACTGCAGAGCCCAGCGGAGGACGCATTTTATGTCCAGATGGAACAGTTTCTCTATTGTCTAATCTGTGTAATACTTCATTTATCCTGAGGGAAATTCAACATGACACGAGAACATGTGGCCAGATGCTGAAGAGCGTATGGATTTGTTTTTCCCCTCTATGTGTGTTTTTATCACTGTATTTTCAGATTGTATTTGTACATATTTGGAATCAGTCATGTTTCTAAAAAAAAAAAAAAAAGCTTTTATTGCTGAAATTCTGTCACTTACTATGTTAAAGTAAGTAAGTAAAGTAAGTGACGACCGAGTGAAGCTAACAACTAGCTCTTCTCACCCAGCTGGTAGTGGTCAATCTTCATGGTGGAGTTGGTCAGAGAGCCAAAGATGGTGATGATGGAGACTTTCCTGATGGCCATTTCACACACAGACTCCAGGTACTCGTCCCGCTGCTGGACATACATGCTGTCCTCCTCACTGGGGGACGTAATCAGCTGGAGGAGGAAGGAAGGAAGGGAGGGTCATGAATACACAAGATAAAAAGTGCTGAAGCTGTGATGTTTACATGAAGCTGCAGCCTTCCCTCACAGCACTGCTGTGATAAGAATCTATACAGGCTGCAAAACGGAGACATGCAGTCTGTTAGCACCCAGCTGTGCAGCCTGTGGGATAGCTGCGCCGCATACGTCATTACAAACTGATTAGAAAGCAGTGGCGTTACAGGAAATAAAAGGGCAAACTAGTGACTGATTGACATGTTGATCGGTGTAAAAATAATCAACAACAGATTCTTTATCCAGATGTTTGGCTTTCAAAACTTTCCAAATTTGCTTTCATGTGAAGCACATGTGATTCAGGGCTGCACAGAGCAACTTCAGCTTGTTTCCAAGTTTTATGCAGCCATAACCTGAATAGGCAGATAGGAAGTTAATGAGTGAACTGTTCCTTTAAAACTAAGTTCTGTCATGCTCTCACCAGCAGTCGCCTCCTGTTCTCAAAGTAGTCCAGGAAGGAGGCCAGAGCTCCTTTTGGAGGAGGCGTTGGCTTCTTAGTGGGCTTCGGGTAGTCCTCTTTCTCCGGGTACTTAGTGGGCTTCTTTCCATTTTTCTTCCCTCCGATCTTCCCTGCCTTTCCTCCTCTCCTCTCTGCTTTCTTGGCAGCCTTGTCGTTCTTTTTCTTCTTCTTGTCGTTCTTCTCATGTTTGCCCTTGACCTTCTTGGTGGGACTGATGTTGGTGAAGGTTTCTCTCTCCTCTGGATCGCCGACTGTCGGCTTGCTGGGCTCGTACCTGTCCTCGTACTCATTAGTCAACACCTGCACGGATAAATATAGGCTGTTAATTGGGTTAAGTGTCCACTTTTCTTATTTCAAATAACATGACAGTGATTATTAACTCTTTGAGTTCCACTGTATGTCAGCGTCCAAGTGTTTTTTTCCGGCAGCAGGTCACCGATCACGGTCTCCTGCAGCCTGTGAGTAAATCTGGGGCTTCTGGGAGATGTAGTCAGAGCATAAAGAGACGGTATACACCACAGAGATCAAAACAGGAAGTGGAGACGATCGAGATTAGAGAGCAAAACAAACAGAATGTGGAGAAAAAGTGGTGATTTTGGTGAAAGTGTCCTCTACTCTACCTCTGATAAAACAAGAATGGAACAAGGTAAAAACAAACATTTTTTTCATGATGAAATAGAGAGTCTCTTCTTTCATTTGAAATATTCATTGTTTTCAGAGACATAGTACAAAATATTCTGTGGGTCTAGAAATATGACTCAAAATGGACAAAAACACTGGAACAAGACACTTTGTGTTTTATAAAAGGGCTGACACTCAAAGATGCAAAGATTCAGATTAATTTGGCCCATTTCAGATCAATATAAATAAGACATAAATGCGTCGGAAACAATTTGTTTTCAAGATGATCTATACATCGAGAATAGAAGAAGAAATTATCCTTCATCAAGACACAATCTGAAGAAAAAGAGAGGTCATCTCTCTGAAAGCTCTCTGCATAAAGACCCCTAAATCATTTTAGTAACGAACATATGTCCAGTTTTCAATTCAATATATGATAATGTCACCTTTATAATCATGTGTGTTCCCTTATTGTTTTAGTCCTGATGTTAAGTGTTTAGTGAAACAGTTCAAGTCAAGTAGCCCTAAAATGACACAAACTGATCCATGGACCACAATCCATGATTTCATGTCCCCTTTTAGATGTTTTAACACAGGAAGAGGATGGAAATAATGACCAAAATAGTCATAACAGAGATAAGATAAGTTAAGACTCAATACAACACAAGTAACAGCAATGGCAGTGTAGTAGCATCAGAGTAATAATGGAAATTATATTGAAAAAGTCCTAAAATGTTACATAACACATGATATTCTGTCATTGTGTTTCTGGAATTACAGAGAAAATAAATGGTCCCTGTTCCTGCTGCGGACCCCCTGGACCCCCCTTGAGGACCCCCTTGAAGACCACTGGCCTAAAGTGAGTTTATAGACGCAGAATGAACCTCAAACACCGTCTCCTCACCTTCTCCGCCTCGTTCTTCCTCTTGGTGGGTTTGATCTTGGAGGGTTTGTGGGTGGTGGGGACTCTGCCGTCCCTGTCAGTGCGGTTATCTCCGGCCGGGGTGGTCTTAGCCGGGTACCTCTCCCTCTCTCTGCGATTGTAATAGTAAGGCTCAGCAGTGGTCCTGGGGGCCGGCAGCCATGGCGCCGTGGTGTGGGCTCTGGTTGGTCTCTGGGTGCTGCTGGTGGTGCTGGTTCGTTTTGTGGTGGTTCTTCTGGTGGTGGTCGTCGTGGGTTTGCTGGTCGTTGTTGCTCTGGTTGTGGTTGTGGTGGTGGTGGTGGTGGGTCGGGTCGTAGTCGTTGTAGTGCTGGTGGTTGTTGTCGTTGTTGGTCGTGTAGTTGTAGTTGTTGTAGTTGTTGTTGTTGTTGTTGTTGGTTTTCTTGGGATCTTCTTCCCTGGTTTTCTTTCTACTGGTGCATCTACTGCTCCACGCACGCACACAGAAAAAAAATAAATAAAATAAAACACTTTCCTTTGTGAGCGCGGACATTGAGCCGTATGCACATATTGCACTGCTATTTTATTTCATTTTATTTCTGCAGGGTCACATCTACAAAACATTTTATTCATCTAATCTGCAATTAAATATATTTTCCTCCTTTGTTATTTAGTACATAATGTAAATATGTATTCTATCCTTAAAACCTAGTGACGCCCCTGATGCTCCCCTCCATATGAATGAAGTATAGTTCCTCTCACCTGTGAGCGTGCCCTCCTCCACCTGGCCCTCCACCCCTGCTGCTCTGCATTTCTGCACGAAGCCCTTCTGTCTGAGCTTCTCCAGCCTCCTCATGGGCGACTGGTCGATCACCTCATACATGGCCTCCATCCTCACAGGGTACGGGTACCTCTCCTCCACCTGCAGGGTCTTCCTCAGCAGCACCATCCCAAACTTACCTGCAGCATCACCACAACAGAAACCACTCAGTTCATCTGGAGGCCTGTGCAGTGAACATTGCCATCACCATCCCTCACCTTTCTCCAGTTTGAGGAAGCTCATGAGTCTGGGGATGAGCGCTGTGTCCAGTGGTTCCTCCATCACCTTCCCCTCCGTGCTGATCCTCCTCACCTTGCCCCCCATCTCGCCCTCCTGGTGGAACATGACAACCTGGTGGACATGTCGCTCGGCCAGCTCGCAGTACACGTCCGGTTTCAGCAGAGACATCATCAGTCGGTAGTAGCCGTCTGACTCATGCGGCGCAGAGATCACCAGGACGCGGTTCTTCCCCGCGAAACTGGCCAGCAGGTTAGGTGACCCGGCGCTGGTGGGCATCCGGGTGACCCTGGCTCTCGCTCCTGGAGTGCCCTCAACAAGGAGCATGTTCGGCGGACGGGGCATGCCCATCTGTCCGGCCACCATTCTCCTTGGCACTAAACCTCGACCTCCTGCTCTCCTGCCCCGCGCAGTCCCAGCACTGGCGGAAACTGGGACTCCCTCATCAGCTTGAACATTTTCCTCCCTCCCTGAACCGCGCACTGAGATCGCCGAACCAAACCCGGGTCTCTTTCGCCCGACTTGGCGCTCCTTGCCCGTTGCGCCCAGCTGGACGCGTCCCAGTCTGGAGCGTCTGTATACTGCAGTTTGTTTGTCCGCTTCACCTGTCCAGGTTAGCAGATATATCAGAGCCAAAGTGAGAATAAAAGCCCAACGCATTCTGGCGAGATGTGAAGTAAACACTCTCTGAAGGGAAGACACGGATCCAGTGGTGGAGCCGCGATCCTGCCTGCGCGTCTTTAGCGCATTTGGATCGACACCTATCAGTCTGTGCTCCTGAGCATGCCTTCAGCTGAGGAAACCCACTTCACTGTCCTCTCTGTTTGCTGCACACAACGCGACGACGAGAAGAGTTTGTTGTGCGTAAAAGTTATATCCAGAAATGCATCTCTGCAACACTTCCGTTTAAAAATAAAATCCCAGCAGGAGATGAGAGGAGGCTCATCTGTTCATCAAACTTCCAAAACGCTGTAATAATCCCCCAGCTCTCAGGGAAATGAGTTAAGTCTCTCAGTGAAAAGTTTTGGAAACACGTCCCATCTCCAAAAACACTCTCTCTACCGTTAACGCTCCTAATTTATCCAGTTAATCCTCGGCCATTGTTTAAATCCAACGAGCTGTGAGGCGATCATTGCGCTCAGGAAGGAGGAACCTCCGACAAAATGCAAGAAATGTGCGCACTGAGTGCGCTGACTCTGCACGGCGCCCTCACAGGTTCTCCTTGGCAAAAGTGAGCTTTGGAGACTCTCCCAGAAAATGTCCACACAAACCCCAGCCTCCGGACTTCTTCTTGGCCACGCAGCGGCAGCAGGACCTGCCCCAGCTCAGTGTGCAACACCCATTTCATTAGAAAAACCTCTGCGCAAAGTTTGTGTCCGGGATGGTTTTAGGTTTCACTGAAGCGCATTAAGTAGCTGACTAAAAGCACATTTCAACATATGAGAGAAAAGTAAAACACTGTGTTCCCCTGCTGGCCAGAAGTGACCATAATCCCACCCAGAGTCAAGTTCCTTCTTTAAAGGCAACAGAGAAACGCCCCTAAATCCACCCTGACTATCCACCGTGGTTTTCTCAAGTGCTCCGTGATTTAGAGGGAAACGCAGCTCTGGTTTATATTTAAACATGGACGCTGGTCATCCTTTTACTCTTCCTCTGTGTTTGCAGTGAGGAAAAAACATAAATGAAAGTTGCATTTATGCATTTAGTGCCAAATAACACAGTTGCAATGACTGGTCTTTTTCCATTTTCTTCAAGAAAGTTCCCCAGCTTGGCTTGTAATTAAGGCCTAAGTAAAGAAAAGGCAACCACTAGTCTGAGCCACATCCACTCTCACTGCAAAGACAAAACACTGCACCACATGTGTGTTATAAAGCTTCAAGTTTACAGAAAACAGAATACTCTACACCTCAGAGCCACATAAGATCTATCACTGTGTCATTTCACCGGACGTGAAACAGCTGGAAATTATAGACATTCCTGGCTAAAGTGATGCTAAAAATAATTAAGAAACAATTAAAAGAATCTCCCAGAATGTTCTTAAATGTGCCACTAACTGTGCTGCTTCAACCTGAAAACATCACATAGAAAATAGAAACAGCACTTTATCATGTAAATTTACAACAACACAATGGGAAAAGTGTTGCACTGTAAGCTTCGAATATCAGAGTTCTCCAGACAGTGAATCTATCATCGAACAGATATTTCGTGAATGATGAGGGAAGCAAAAGTGAATAATAGTAGCATCCTGTGTTGCTGCTGATGTCAGCAGATAATAACAGCTGCAGGATAGAGAATGATAGAGTAGATCATGTGATGGGCTGAACTCGAACCCAGATCGGCTGAAATATGTTCAGAGCACTGATTTCTGCAGAGCTTCTCCTCTCTGTTCACTCTGTCATTACATTCTCTGTTTGCAAACTCATTACAATCCTTTGCCCACTTCACAGAGTGTTCACTTCACTCTGACTGCCAGCTTGGAACATGTATTTTACTTCCATCCGGATGGTTCTTTATTACAGACCTTTTACTGCATTCAAACAAACCAGTAAAGTCATATAAGTGGCGGTCCACATTCACATAGGTCATGCTCGAGGGAAGCTGATTCATAAGCCATAACAGAGGTTTGAAACAAATGCTGCATGTGGTGTTCACATGTGCAACCAGTGCTGACCCGTTGACCTTAACATCCAGCATCCAGCAGATCTGGTGAATGATGAAGTAGTTTCTAGAAGTTTACAACATGATTTCTCTTCTGCCAGTAACCTGACAATGTAGAAAAAAACTACAATATATGGATTTTTTTATTAAAAATTATATTTTGTGACTGCTATAGTCCCACATACAACAAAATGGTGAAAAGTCGGAGCTTCTTGGAGCCATAGCTGGAAAAAATGAAAAGCTTTTGAAGAGAGAAATCTTGGTAAACAGACAATAAAGTATGGACTTTAATTTTTAAAACTGCAGCTTGATTGATGTTATGATTTCTGTTTATGTACTCAAAGCATGTATTAGAAATGTATATACAATACTGAAAGGTATTTACATGGGGTATGGACGTGTGCACGGCTCAGACGTGAGTCCAGACATGTTTCCTTTTCTTTTTCTGCACCACTCTTCTTCTTTTAAAGAGCCCATCTGTGTCTCACATGTTCTGTTCTTGGTGTAGAGTACAATATGTCTAAAGCTTTACCGTCATGCTGAGATGCTCAAAAGGTTGTGATAATTCCCATGTGTCCCATAAAACACTTATTATTGAGTATTTATAATAATAATATTTAGATTAGTCAACTCCCAACATGTCTGACATATTTTGACGTTAAAGTAGCACTATGTTGCTGATCATGGTCTCCTGCAGCCTGTGAGTAATACTGGGGCTTCTGGGAGATGTAGTCAGAGCATAAAGAGACGGTATACACCACAGAGATCAAAACAGGAAGTGGAGACGATCGAGATTAGAGAGCAAAACAAACAGAATGTGGAGAAAAAGTGGTGATTTTGGTGAAAGTGTCCTCTACTCTACCTCTGATAAAACAAGAATGGAACAAGGTAAAAACAAACATTTTTTTCATGATGAAATAGAGAGTCTCTTCTTTCATTTGAGCTATTCACTGTTTTCAGAGACATAGTACTAAATATTCTGTCAGAGTTTAATATTTTATTTTCCTGGTGAAAATACGAGACACAGTGTCTCCCTCTGCTCTGACATCCTGACCCTGAAGAATTTTTGTTGATCCAGATCTTCCAGTCCAGATCAGCGTTCACAGACACAACAACCTTTGACCTTGCCCCTCGACCTTCAGCCTCTGCTTCTGACACATCAGCGAGAGGATAACCTGTCGCACGTTACGCACTCACCTTCACACGGCACATGAGTGCTCACAGACAAATCCGTCTAGTTTGGGGTTGAGTGAGACTGGAGAAACACTGCTGTCAGGTGTATGGGAAGCAAAAAAGTCCTAAAAATAATCAACATGTTAATTAAAGATATGAAAGTGGCCTTTAATGTGTACCTGCTGAGTTCCTCACAGGTCTCTCATCATGCTTCGGAAGCAGAATCCTGGAGCACAAAGGTTTTAACTGGGAAGCACGTCAAAGAGAAGACCTGGTTTAACTCAAAGAGTGGTGCCTGCATGTGACGGGTATAACCTCATGATTCTCATATGCTGTCATTTAGTGGAGCTCAGCAGGAATAGTGAACAAACTATTTAGGTTTGATACAAGTCAGACACCTTTTTAACTTGTGATCTTTTGGCTCATGCTGTCACTTTCTAACTCCACATTCACTCCGTTGATCTTTTCATGGTTGTACACTGATATCTACTGCTGTTTTCCCCCTCAGACCATGACTTCACATGTCTAATGAAACACAGAGCAGCTGTGAGCTGCTGGGTGTGGAGCTCCGTCTCAACCACAAGTGTTTTAGTGAGACCCCGTCCACTCGTGCACACCTTGTGCAAACAGCACAAAATGAAAACCTGCTGGAAAGTAAAGGATTTATTTATTATATCTGTTTCATGTTTTAACACGGAGAGAAAGAAAAACAAAAATCTAGTCAATGAAAATCAATATTTAATCCTTGCTGTGTTAATATGGATACTTGTGTTTTACTTTAGCTGACCATCCGGATACTGCACATACTATACAATAGAAATTAATGTGAACCGTAAAACTAATTTTGCATGATGCACACTGAATGATGCATATTTTTTAATATGCATGATGCAGTGAGTAATATTTTTAATCCGTTAAATGATAATTACATGATTATAACCTGTTCTCATTCCCAGGGTGTCTGATAGCCGTCACAAAGCATGAGACACTTCACGATAAACCATGTGCAGCAACAGAGACAGTGGTGAGTGACTGAATCATTTTAATGACAACGTTCGGTTTCATTTTCACTTCACAAATGTTGTAGCTTTAATAAGTACTGCAGTCATGATTAATTGCTGACTTTCAGTAGTTAATTGCAATCAATCATGTTTTTATTGTACATTTAAACTTGACTTTAGATTTACGTCAAATCCAAAGAAGTGCAGTGAGCCTGATTAGTTGCGCTAGGAGCTTAGCTCGTAGGTGGTAAGTCAAAGTCAAAGTACCATGGAGTATTTTAATTCTGTTTTATACAATGTGCTAACTGAGCATTTTTTTTAAAAATCACTTTAACACGTTAATGCTGGCAGCCCTGGTTTTAAGCCCAACCTTCTTTCCTAAACTTAACTGTGGTTTTAAGGCCTAAACCTAAAGTGATGCCAAAGGGGGGCGACAACACGGTGTCAAGTACTGCAGCAACCCTTAATAATCTCTATAAACTTTTTATGAGCATATAAAAATGAGACACAAACCCCACCTTTCCATGTTCTGCCTCTCATTTAACTCATTGAGATCCAGCTGTTTTATAAAACAGGAAGTGTCTTGTTTCAGTGTTTTTTTTGTCCATTTTCAGTCATATTTCTGGACCCACAGAATATTTTTACACTATGACTCTGAAAAACACAGAATAGCTCAACTGACAGAAGAGACAGGCTGCTGGAGACCATGATTGGTGACCTGCTGCTGAAAAACCACTTTGACGTTGAAATACGTCAGTGCCACTCAAAGATATTAATATAAAACACTCCTCAGAGGAATTTTTAAGTCCACTATACAACATTGAACTTAGGATGGTAAATGATTTATAGTGTTGGAAAGGTTGCATTTAAAACCTTTAAGAGCACATAAAATATTCTGTGCACAGAGAAAATGCATGAAATTCATTCGTGGTACACATCCTCAGGATTTTCATCATCCTGAAAAGACTTTAGTTATAGCAGCCGACACGGCAAACAAACCACCCATTGAGACGACATGTGAATAGATTCTTCAGTGAAGTTTGCTCAGCTAAGTAGCCTGTAAGTGTGTTAACCCTCTGATGCCTATGGCCGTGTATATTAGGATGATTATGTTCATGTGTAAGCCAGGCTTGAGCCGACGACCTGCTGGTTGTGACTCTGTTTCCCCAAACCGCTGCACAGTGAGGCTGAAGCCATTCATCATGTCAATAGGGAGCCTTTCATAGAGCTCAAACATCACAGAGGGACAGACTGGGAGTCAGTCCCCACATGGGACGGCCCGGGCCGAGGCTTCCCAGCTCATGACCCGAACATGTGGAGCTTTCACATCTTACTTGTTCCATTCTCTCTGTGGAGCATAGCACGTGGAGAAAGAACATGTTTAAGGGTGAACCTGACACTTGAGAGCCACTGGGAGAGATTAATCTGCATGGACGAGATGATTATGGGCTGAGAAAGAAAATTTCAGAGTGGGAACATTTCACTTGTTCATCGACGGACTATACATAAGATGTGTGTGGTGTGGACTGTAAAGCACACTGAGGCCAATCTAAACAAAATGGACTTGATGTGACTTGAAATGAAGTATTCAGTAATAAAATGATGGTGGAAATCATCATTAAAATACATCAATGGCATTCAAAGAGTTGATCAAAAAAGTCTCAGTGAGTGACGTCACAAACACGACATGTCACGTTTCACCATGAGGACAACTCAGGTGTAACACAGCAAGCAGCCAGCGACACAAACCAGAGAGATGTGCATTTTCTAGCTGAAATCCAGTCACTATTTTGATAGTTTTGATAGTTTGTGTCGGCTAAAGATGACAGTGTTGAGGTTCGTTGCAGACACTGTGTTACCTAGCTTCAAAAACACTAAGTCAAATTTAAAGAAACACTTGGAGGTGCAGCAGGGCTCGGTCAGGTGAAGCAGAGAGTTACAACTAATGCAGGAGGTCCTCCACCTCCACCACCCAAACAATAAAGCTGGACTTCAGGGAGGGAGGTTTGAAGAGGGTTATCAGGCAGCATGTAAACACAGCTCACTCACCCTCTTTTCATGCCTTAATAGACAACATCCCTACTAAGAACATCTTTTTCTTCTTACCTGGAGAAGGAGCAGAGAAATCTGAAGGCAGCTGCTGAATGTAACTAATAAAGTAACTCAGTTACTTTTAAAATCAAGTATTCATTCAAGGAACTAATATTAATAATACTAAATTTATTTGTAGTGCACTTAATATTTTAGAAAGTGCTACAGAGTAAGAAAATACTTAGCTATAAAAGCAAAAGCTTTTTTAAAAAAAGGTAGGTTTTTAGGTTTCATTTAAAAGCGTCTGTCGATTAAGTTACTTTTTAAAGGAGTAATCAGTAATCAGATTACTTTTTCAAGGTAGCTGTGGCAACACTGCTTGTAAGTTGTTAAATAAATGTTCATCTATCCAACTCATGTGGAATGGATTAGTATATAGACAATATGCAGCGTTATTGTTTGCTCTGACCTCTGAACTCAGCTCAGCACGGAGTGGAGAGCGCTGATGATGACACAAGGTAGACACTTCATTTTTAAATTCCTGAACTGGGCAATAGGTGCGATTGCGGTTAAAGTCATTATAGCTTCATGAAAGACAGGTAATGTTTGAATGCCTCCACAGCAGACCACAGTTTACTGTAATGCGGTGCTGAGTGATGCGGCTGGAGCTGTGGCCACTTTAGCAAAGCCAACTGCAATGAGCCGCATCTCCACGCTCAGCAGGACCAGGCGCATTCCTGCTGCCTGATTTATCTCACACTGCATCCCAAATCAATCCCATGTGCACGTTTGTTAGCGGCATGCTAATAGTTATAGCGCTGGGAAAACCTGCGAATGCGCACAGGAAGCAGGAACATTAAAACCTGTATTAGATGCATCAGTTTACGAAATAAAAATTCCCCTTGTTATTCACTGCCGAACAGTTTTATTAGAATTTAGGCTACCTCCCCTAAAAAGATGATTTAATGATTCCCATGTGGAAAGTGAGTCATCCCAGCGGTGAAGAGCACCAGGATACAGCAAACAAAATAGAGCATAAACATAAATGTACACCAAGAATGGGGATTGCCATAGCCATATATAGCTGTGGGCATCTACTGAGAGGAGGGAAAGGGAATGTAAAATATGTGTGTTGAAAAACTGTGCAACAAATGTGAAAAATATGCAGCTTTTTATATATATATATATATATATCTATATCTATATCTATATCTATATATATCTATGCCATATATGCTGTTTCTGTACTCTGGAGTCGTGTTGTTAGCTATAGTGCAGCACAGACTGGATAATGACTTGCAGACTTCCTTGTTGGGAGAGCACTGGGACTATTAACCTTGACTACAAGCCACACTGACAGACACATGCAGCGCAGCATTTCGAAATGTGAAAGCATATCAAAATAGAAATCGCATGCCTTGCAGGAGGAAATGATGAGGATGAGGATGATAATGAACTCTGGCTACGTTGCAATGCAAAGAGATCCAGAAACGATCCATCAGATCCAGGCTGGACGGCGGATGTTTCTCTTGGATTCTAAGCTTGATGATGCTTGATAGGTATCTTTAATAAGCCTGTAAATGTGTTAGCCCTCTAAGCTTGTTGAGTCTTTGGATAATTATAATTAAGGAGGAAATGTTCCTCTTCCTACATCTGATTTAATAAAGCCTCGTTGTTTAGATAAATTACAGTGACAGCTTGTCGAACAGATAAAACGTCTCCACTCTAATCACATTTGTTTATTTCATTACAAGTACTGTAATTTGATTAGATTTGATTTTCATGCATTGTAATATCCTCCCATTTACTCCAGTTTTGATGACATGCTCCCTGTCCTGAAGCTGTATAATTAAGATGTACAGTTATATAAATATCTATTTTTCTTCTATGAAGAAGCATTTTATGGAGCTAATTTATTCTCTCATTCTGGGAAAGATGATCTGGTGCAGGCAGAGTTGTTTTTGTTTAGCTTCACGATAGCTGGTTCTATTTCCAAAGTGTGTCGCAGCCAAAACGTGACAATCTCCACTAACTAGATCGAACAGACAGGAAGTCAGGCACCAGAATACAAGAAGGAAAGGAACGAGGAAAACAAGGAAAGATTTATCATGGAAGTGGAGAAACAGCATTATTTATGATGTCCAACATGCCTTTTATAAAGACAGCAACAGAAAAGAGAACGCATGGAGAGAAACTACAGAAGTGTTTGAGTTGACAGGGAGTAAATTCTACTGTAGCCTATGTGTGCAATTGAATGAGTTTCCAAAAATGGACAAAGGCAGAACAAGGGAGAGATCAGCTGTGAAGTGATGAGCGGCTGTGCAGAGTAAACAGGAAGTTCACTACGTTATGTTGGGAATCTCGTGAGAGTGTGGAGCAGTCTGGCATGCAGCGCTACGCTGTAAAACACTGATGTTGCAAACGACACGTTGGGTAGCAACGCGGGCCGTGTAAATTGGGCTTCAGAGTATTAGCTAGTGTCAAAAGTAACAGCGTTACTAGTCACGCATTAGTAGCCAACACTGATATTGAAATAACTAAAACACTGATATTTTAATAGGAGAATCAAACATCTGCTTTGTACCAACAGACACATGTCTGTAGTCTCCTACAGTCTTCAGACCTTTATCACAGTGGGCAGTGATCCACCTCTGTGCTGGCCTTTGCTCCAAAACCAATGAGGAAGGAAGAGTCATCTCACTGTCTGTTTGTGCTGTGGTTTTTTTTTATTGAGTGGGAGAGGGGGTAGAAACACTGCAGCGAAGGCTGACGGTCAACCAAGTGGAGAGAAAACCTCCCAGAACAGAGAGGACTGTGGGTGAGACCTAAAATAAAGTGAGTGTGAGAGAAATAGCAAGCTCTCACTTAAAGCTGTACGTCAAACACTCAGGCTGCAGCGTCCTGCTTCCTCCCAGAGAATCTTCAGGTCGTGAGTGTAGAAAAAGATGAAAAGAAAGAAAGCTGCATGTCCTGTCCTTCAGTCAGCATGCCGGGAAACTTACCAGCCTGTTAATTAATCAGCCTAGCTGACAATCCCTTTAGTGCATTTTGAATATTGTGCAACATTGAAGGAAATATCCAAGCTTTTCCACTTGTTTCTAATGTTGTACTTTTTAACTGAATTTGGCAAAATCGCTCAAATTCAACAAAGCATTTATAATTATTCATTTATTGTGTTATATTATTGATTTATTTTTATGGAATGATTTCTTCTTACATGAATGCACCCAAAAGCACCTAAAAATCAAGTGCAATAAAGAACAGTTTGGGTAGTAAACGGCAGGAAGGAAGCACAGTTCGGTTCGATAATGACTTTATTAGCTTGTGTTTTCCTTCCAGTTAAGGTGTTTATGTTGTTTTCTCTGCTGGAGTCCATTCTGGCCTCAGGGCTCAGCCATTAAACTAGTGAAAAAAATGAAACCACAAAAATAAGAATGAGGTCTTTCATCGTTCCTTAACCCTAACCAAGTTATTATTTCAACCCAAAGTGATCTCCCTCTAACCAAGCCATTTTATCTTTCTTTGTTGAGTTGTTTTTGCGTAAACCTTCACCAGGGCAGAAAACCATTATGTTTGTCTTGACTTAACTTCTTTCTTTCTCTTAAAAAATGTGTTTTATGTTCTTTTAAAGTAATTCTCACTTTCTTTTAAGGCTGCTTTGGTGGTTGTTTTCATGGTTGATTATCTGTCTATTTTCTTGATTAATCGATGCTGAAAAATGTCAAAGATTTTCATATTTAAGAAGCTGGCACCGAGACCTTAAGTGAGGAAAAAGCCACCTTTGAGGAAACACTGGAGCTGAAATTAAAACCCAAATAATAAATAAATAAGCAAGTAAAAAAATATTTAAATAAATGAATACATTAATGCTTTAATAAATAAATACATTAATAAAATACTAAATAAATAAATTAATGCAATAATAAAATACATTAATAAAATAATACATTTATACATCATAAAGTTAAAGTCTAAAGTTAAGTGGAAGTCTATAAATTGATGGCTTAATGAAAGAAGTCATTTAAAAACCTGATCAAATATAAAATAATAGAGATCAGTCAAAAGCCATGCATGATAGAATAGAATATTTTTTTATTTATTTTTATTTTATTTATTTATTTATTATTTTTTATTTATTTTATTTTATAAGTGTGTGTGTGTATTTTTATCTTTTTTTATTTTTCCATTGTTGTTTTTGAAGCACTTTGAATTGTGTATGTGCCATACAAATAAAGTTTGATTTGAGTTGATTTAAGAAGCTGGAACCAGAGAATTTATATGTTATTTGTTCTTAAAAATATGCTCAGACCAATTGATTGATTGTTAAAATAGTTGGTGATTGTAATCATTAGTGGTGGATAATAACCTCTCTGGCTGGATGGCATCATGCCTCATTGGTCACAGTAGAAACTGATCCGACTCCTCAGCACTGAAGGAGGCCATCACTACCCCAAACCTCCCTCATGGTGCAGCGCTCAGTGAATGAGTATGTATACCCACACATGCATGTTTTTTGACACGCCGGTAGATAAACACTCCTGACCTTCTGGATGTTTTCAGACACTGTACAGACCAAACAAGAGGTCTGAGCAAACATGGTTTTACACCAGAGAGGTATGTTTTCAATCAGCATGTGAAGGGAACGTAGTACAGTGTGTGGGCAGCTCTATAGTGTTTGAATAGTGCATTCCTCAGTCAGGCTTTAGAATCACATTCCCTTCATGCACAGCTATCACTACTAATAAGTCCTGCTGCAGTGTACCTGCACAGACACACCACTTCAGTCTGTTCACTGAAACAATCATGTGTGTTTGTTCTGTAGCTGCAGGAAGCAGGAACGTAAAATCTACCAGCGAACACTAATTATTCCCTCAATTTGATCATAATCTGAGCATAGGCACATGCACAAATGACATAGGGTTTAACGCAGGGTACTCTTTATGGCATTTAGCTTTCCCCCAAAAAAATGTCCTTCACATATAAAAAAAATAAATACGAGATGCAAAACATGCAGAATGAATGTCTTTTACATGAAAAGCAAACATGTGGAGTGACTGCTGGAGAATGATTTAGTATATATATGGCCTGAGACAAGAATGTCGTTAATTAACTCACTGAGTGCCAGCTGTTTGATAAAACACAAAGTGTCTTGTTCCAGTGTTTTTGTCCATTTTGAGTCATATTTCTAGACCCACAGAATATTTTGTACTATGTCTCTGAAAACAGTGAATAGCTCAAATGAAAGAAGAGACTCTCTATTTCATCATGAAAAAAATGTTTGTTTTTACCTTGTTCCATTCTTGTTTTATCAGAGGTAGAGTAGAGGACACTTTCACCAAAATCACCACTTTTTCTAACACTTCCTGCTTTGATCTCTGTGGTGTATACCGTCTCTTTATGTTCCGACTACATATCCCAGAAGCCCCAGAATTACTCACAAGGTGTGTGAGAGCAAAAAATTACTTTGACGTACATACAGTATACATGAATGGCACTCAAAGAGTTAATGTTCAGTTGTGAGGGTTTCATGCACATACAGGTAAACTAGATCTTGTAGCATCTGTGAAGCGTCGTTGATGACGTCACTCTTTTTTGTCTTCAGCCTGTGTCGTGTTATTTTACAGCTCTTTGACAGACTGGACTGGTTTCTAAATGACAAACACCTGGAAGCTCTGCATACCTGCAGTGTGACGGCTCTCTGCAGACCTCCAGGTCAGCCCTCTTTGAAAACTGGAATATGAGGTGAAACAACAAACAACTTTTTCTCCAAAGTGTGTGAGTTTTCTCTTTAGCACACAAGGTAAAAATATACATAAACTCTATAAGCTCACATCCTGTACCTGCTTTAATTGCAACCTCCACTCAATGGGAAGGCTAAGCTAAGCATGACTCAGCGTTTCCACTTTCACCAGCTGGCATCTCCCAGCACCTACAGCTGAAAGCTCTGACCTCCACGAACACTGAAACATCTCTGATGTCTGCAGCAGGATGAATAAAACCCTCACAAATGAAAACCAGCACTTCTTTGGCATACTAGGACGTACTCTGCTATGAGCTGCAGCTAGTTTTATGACAGACTGGATTATTTTTGATGACGCAGTTTGTATGACGTAATATCTGATTATTTTTGATGCCATATGACTGTACGGTTTTGTGAATGGTTTGAGTCAAAAGGCATGTTTTGTTTGAAAAAAAATGATTTTTTTCAATAGTTGGCTCACTTAAAGATGTTTAACATGAGAGATATTCCAGCGCCTCAGTATTGTGACTACATATCCCAGAAGCCCCAATATTACTCCCAGGCTGTGTGAGAGCGCTCTTTTGTCACTGCTGCCGAAAAAAGACGTACATTTCTGGTAGTGAAGCGTCCGGTTTTAAAGGATGTAAATATGCGTCCTTGGCACTCAAAGAGTTAATATTTTTTTAGTTGCAGCTGTGCTTAATGTCGTGGGTTTCATACTGGTAATAACTGTGGTTTAGCAGGTGTAGTAATGTTAGAATAGAATATGCTTTAATATGGAGTTTTGATGACATATTTTCATATTTGCAAAGTTGTCTTTATTACTGCTTTTTAACATACTATACGAAGATGTTTTATGTCATTTTTCATTTTCATTTTTCCCCAACTTTTCTCAGTTAATTTAGCAATGACTTAATTGAAATGCTATAATATGGCCTTTTGGTGAATTTTTGGTGATATATGGACATTTGTCTTTTTTCACTTTTTTTTTCTTTTTTTTTTTAGTTTTTTCCTCATTTTTTGAAATGCTATAACATGTCTTTTTCCAACTTTTCTTGAGTAATAATACAATGACTTTGCTGAATTTCCTATAATATGGACTCTTTTGACGTTTAAAAAATTGTCCTGTTTCAGTTTTTTATGACATTTTATGTCATTTTTTGACACGCTATAATATGGCTTATTTTCAGCTTTTCTCAAGTAATTATGCAATGACTTCATTGAATATGCTATAATATGGACTTTTGGTGAATTTTTGGACGCTTGATTTCCCTTTCTTTTTTTCAGCTTTTTTTTTTGGCATACTATACTTGCTGTAAAAATGGCCTTTTTTTTAAAAAAAATTTCCAGTAAATATGCGATGACTTAAGTTAATATGCTCTGATATGACCATTTGACAACATTTTTGATGCTTTGAACATACTATACTATGATGTTTTTTGACATCCTATAATATGTTTGTTTTCATTGAAAATGACTTCAATTAAAATGCCACAATATGGCATTTTGGTGACTTTTTGACATGTGAAAATTTGTCTTTTTTCAGATCTTTTTGGCTACTGTACTTTGATGTTTTATGTCATTTATGACATGCTATCATGAAACACTTTAAAAAAAAATATAAATCACAGCCTCAACTATAATTGTTAAAATCACACCAAGACTTTTATTCAGAGTTTTATCTGACATTTGAAATTTTCGACATGTTAACCGATGACTTTTTGTTTTTTGTTTTTGTTTATGTTTTACCATTCTACGACTGTTTTTTTAGATTTTTGTTGACAAACAAAACAGTCACATTTACATCGCAGTGCATTGCTCCTTAAATTAACCAAACTCCAGACAGGTTCAATGAAGGTGTCACAGTTATGTGTGTACTGTACATGTATTGTAGAATTGTTGAATTGTTCATGTCATACTATTCTTAGACTGTTTTTAGAATGTTTTTGAACATATTATAATATGACGTTTTATGAAATCATGTGAATCAATAATTTTTTTATGACATTTTTGCCAGCTTTATTATAGCATTTTGAATGACTTTCATAGAAAAATATGGTGAAAAAGTTGTAAAAAAAAAAAGAATATTTTAGCATGTTGAAAATTGACCAAAAAGTCATACTATAGCATGTCGAAAAAGTCAATTTTTAAAATGTTATAAAAAGTCATCAGAAAGCTTTATTATAGCATTTTGAATTACTTTCATAGAAAAATATGATGAAAAAGTTGTAAAAAAAAAAAAGAATATTTTAGCATGTTGAAAATTGACCAAAAAGTCATACTATAGCATGTCGAAAAAGTCAATTTTTAAAATGTTATAAAAAGTCATCAGAAAGCTTTATTGTAGCATTTTGAATTACTTTCATCGAAAAATATGATGAAAAAGTTGTAAAAAAAAAAGAATATTTTAGCATGTTGATATTTGACTAAAAAGTCATACTATAGCATGTCGAAAAAGTAAAAAAATGACAATTTTTAAAATGTTATAAAAAGTCATCAGAAAGCTTTATTATAGCATTTTGAATGATTTTTATAGCAAAATATGGTGAAAAAGTTGTAAAAAGAGAATATTTTAGCTTGTTGAAAACTGACCAAAAAGTCATACTATAGCATGTCAAAAAAGTCAAAAAAATGACAATTTTTAAAATGTTATAAAAAGTCATCAGAAAGCTTTATTATAGCATTTTGAATGAATTTTATAGCAAAATATGGTGAAAAAGTTGTACAAAAAAACATGATGAAAACTGACCAAGTCAAGTCAAGTCAAGTTTATTTGTATAGCCCAATATCACAAATTATGAATTTGCCCCATGGGGCTTTACAATCTGTACAGGATATGACACCCTCTGTCCTTTACAAATGACCCTCGCATCGACTAAGGAAAAACTCCCCCAAAAAAACTTTTAACAGGGAAAAAGAAATGGAAGAAACCTCAGGAAGAGCAACAGAGGAGGGATCCCTCTTCAGGATGGACAGACGTGCAATGGATGCCATGTGTACAGAATAACAACAATGAAAACACATTAACACTCCATATATATATATATATATATATATATATATATATATATATATATATATATATATATATATATATAAAACAGTTAATACATATAGAAATGTTTGAAAGTGTCCGAGGGGATGAAGAGCATCATCAAGCTGTCAGCAAAGGATTCTGAGCAACACATCGTCTTCTCCACCACACCGAACAGATGGATCATGAGCAGAATGGGACAGTTTGTCTTTTCTCAGTTTTTTGGGACATATTATTCTAGAATATTTTTATTCTAGTATTTTATAATAATTTTCTGATGTTACACCATTATTGAAAAAATCATGTTATGTTTTCAGTCAATATGCTATAATATAGCCTTTGGTGAAGTATTTTCACATTTGAAAATTTGAATTTTTTATACATACTATACTATAACGTTTTTTCCTCATTTTTCACCATGCTATAATATGGATTTGTTGTTAAGTAATTATGTGATGATGTCAGTCAATGAGCTAAAATATGGCCATTTGATGATATTTTTTAACATTTGAAAATTTGAACTTCTTAACTTTTTTTCAACATACTATACTGTGACGTTTTTTTCCCCTCTTTTTTCATCATGCTATAACATGGATTTGTTTTAATTTTTTCCAGTAATTATGTGATGACCTCAGTCAATATGCTAAAAATGCCCATTTGATGATATTTTTTGACATTTGAAAATTTTATTTTTTTTCAACATACTATACTATGACGTTTTTTTCCCATCATTTTTCACCATGCTATAACATGGATTTGTTTTAACTTTTTTCCAGTAATTATGTGATGATGTCAGTCAATATGCTAAAAATGCCCATTTGATGATATTTTTTAACATCTGAAAATTTGAACTTTTTAACTTTTTTCAACATACTATACTATGACGTGTTTTTCCCTCATTTTTCGACATGCTATAATTTGGCTTTTTTTTTTTTTTTTTTTTTTAAATCTCAAATTTTTTTTTTGACTTTTTAAAGAAAATTTGACTTTTTAAAATATTTTCGACATACTATACTATGATGTTTTTCCCTCATTTTTTGACATGCTATAATATGGCTTTTTTTAAAAAAAAAAAAAATCTAATTTTTTTTTGACTTTTTAAAGAAAATTTGACTTTTTAAAATATTTTCGACATACTATACTATGATGTTTTTCCCTCATTTTTCGACATGCTATAATATGGCTTTTTTAAAAAAAAAAAAAATCTAATTTTTTTTTTTTTTACTTTTTAAAGAAAATTTGACTTTTTAAAATATTTTCGGCATACTATACTATGATGTTTTTCCCTCATTTTTCAACATGCTATAATATGGCTTGTTTAAAAAAAATTCTCAAGTAAATATGCGATCACCTCAGTCAATATGCTAAACATGGGCATTTGATGATATTTTTTGACATTTGAAATTTTGAATTTTTAAACTTTTTTGACATACTGTACTATGACGTTTTTTTCCCTCATTTTTCGACATGCTATAATATGGATTTTGGACTTGGGTGGTGTGTCCTCCTATGAAGTGTGTTTCCTATGAACGGAGCTTCTCTGCTGGACAGACAACAACACAAAAAGGGTCTAAAATCACTTTTTGATGGCCACTTCCCAAGTGTAAAGAAACGTAATCATCTGATGGAGTAAAACAGGGATAGCATGAAGTCTTGTGGGCATATGGAAAACATAATCTGAAACATGTGGTCTATCATTGCCCGCCTCTCTTTTACCATCCATTTCCACACTTTCAAAGGCGGCCAGAACCAGAACCGTATGGAAGACGAAGAGCAGGGTGTGAATAATCATGATCAGTTGTCACCCATTTCCAGACTGAGAGCTTGAAAATGATCTTCCCTGTTTGTCATTTCAACCTTCCAGCAGTGCGATGGATGCATTTAGGCCATTAGAAAAACACATGCAGACTGGATGCTGGTGGGAAGAACTCAGTTTGGAGCAGAGCTTCAAATACTTTAAAGCAGAGCCAAGCTAAGCTTTCCCAAGTGTCCCGACTTTAAAGACTTTGTCGCGTCTTTGACTCTGATACAACAGTCCCATTGTGGGGCGGAGAGGCAGACAGTCTGTGTTGTACTAATGTTGACATTTCACAGAGACAACAGCCATGTTAGAGCTACAGTGGCAGCTCCAATGATCACAAAGTCTCCACACCATAGACTGGCCAACTCTGTCACCCAATTAAACAAATGACTGTGTGAAAAAACATCACTAAGGCGTGATTCGAGATCAAAGAAATGTGAATTCATGAGAATACTATATGTTAAATGTGATATATATGTATATATATATATGTTCTCTCAAAGCCAGTTATGGAGCATTTTTGAGACAGTTGCTCGATGAGGAAACTATTGTGAGCTAGCAAAGAAAGTCAGATGTCAGTATGAGCAGCTGTCAGTCACTTGAGGTTGCTAACGCGCCATGCTAAGTCATTTGCAGTGGACTCAGTTCAACTATCCCTCCTCCTTGAACATTATAGCCACTCAAACCTCAATGACTCGACTCTCGAGGGTGGATTTCATGGAGTGGCACCAGTGGGTGGGTTTTTCCCATTCACAGTCATTTCCTGGCCTTTCATCCCTCTTTCCCAGGCATCCTTCTCTGGAAGAATACATACAGGAGCTGAGAAAGAGCTCACAGCAGGACAGCGGCAGAAAACATGAGGAGCCTTCAGGGAGTCCAACTTTTTCAAAGGTGGACTACAAGAAGAGTGGAAGGGAGGGAAAAAACAATTAGGGGTGAAAAAAAATCACCACTTTTAAATCAGATCCAAGCTCTGGGTCTCTTTCCAGGGACATCTGCGTCTCAGATCTTGGTGGAGGGGGACGCCAGCGGCACAGCTGGTTTGGCAAATGAGGGCTGTTTAATAATGAGACTGTGGATGGAGTGAGGAGTTACGTCTGTAAATAGGTCTGAAAGCATGTCATAAGTGATAATCTCTGTCCAAAGCTGCTTTGTTTTGATCAGGTTGGATGAAGCGACATTACAGTCAGCTTGTGACCGGAGAAGAAGAGGAAGAAGAAGAAGTGCAGAATGCTGATGATACAACTGCAATTCACAATACAATTCTTTTTTATGCATTTTCTCTGAAAGGAAAAAAAAAACATTCTTATCTTTTCTTTGTAAAAAAAAATGGAATAAAAAAAGAAATAAACCAACACCAAATTATTTAAGCGGGCTTAAGAAGAATATGCCTAATGATGACACTACCTTCAAGGCTGCGGTATCTTTTTTTCAACATTTCTTAAATATTTTTTATTGATCTAAATCAAAAAATATTTTTTTTTTGCTGCAATTAATTGGCACATCAATGTATTTCTTTGTACTGTTGTTTTTGTCATGAATACACTCACGCAGAAAGCGGCAATCAATTTTTTCTGAAATTTGTTAAAAAAAAAAGCAAATAAAATTCACCAAATTATTTAGAGGGGCTTAAGAACAATTAGACCAAAATAGGTCTAGTGACACCACTGACTTTGGTGATCATTTAAATTTCATCATGCTGTTTGCTTTGATACTTTGGTTTATGACTATACCTGCAAAAATAACAATAACAGGTAAAGCTGATGTTAGCATTTAGTTCTGTGCCCCACAGAGCTGCTAGCATGGCTCCACACTGTTGTTAGACTCTTTCAGTATGAAGCAACATGCAGCTTTTTCTTTTTCTTTTTTTGAGCACAGGTTTTGCAACACTCAGGTCTTTAGAGACCATGAGCTAAATATTTCAGTCCAGCATCAACAGAACCTGGACTATATGCGTAAACCACAAAAACAAACGTGGACACCGTATTCACGCATGTGCTGGATGTGTTTAAAACAAACTCACAGCTAAATATAGGACGAGGCTATTTCTCCACATTGCTTCCAGAGAGCAGCTCCTGGTACTTTTCCGTCCGCCTCTGGAAGAGGAAGAGCCTGAGGAATCTGGGTGTTCTGTTTATGTCATAAGGACGACCTCTGACCCAAAACAGCTGAAAACGTGAACACTGTGCAGAAACCAGACATTAGTGGTGACCTTTACCCTGGAGACTCTCTCCACTGTATTCTAATGAAGGTCTGTGTCACAAAAAAACTTAAAGCAACCATTCCTATGAATCGTTTTACTGAAAATGAATAGTCTTTTCTGTGGTGGTTTCCTGACCCCAGTGACGTCTACGGCTAATATGAGTAACAGGTTTCCTGCCTCCAGACATCCTGGAAACTGAGAGGTCCCTCCCTGGATCCCATGAGAGCAGCCTGCGACCCCCAGCTGAGCCAGAGCTGCATCAGTGGACAGCTACTTCCCTCCCGGTGTTTCCACTGACGTCACCTGACAAACAGGACAGATAGACGGGGGAGTGAGGTTAACCATTACAGCATCCTGAAGCTATGAAGTGCAACGGCACTGATGCACCAGGAGTCACAGACCTGATACTGCCGCCCGAATAATTTCCTCTCTGCTAACCTGGGAGGAAAGAGAACTCTGTTAAAGCCATCACACAAATAAAGATCTTACAACATGAACATAAATAAAAAACTCCCACTATTACTTCCATGGTCCTGTCTTCAGAGATCATATCATTCATATATACGGTACATATAGGCAGCGTGAGTTCTTGAATTTGTGCTGTGCATGAAATGTACTCGTTCAAAGCTGTTCGTCTCAACAGGAACATTCTGCTGTCAGTTTATTTATTCTCATGGGGATGAACTCTGATTTCTCTTTGATCACACTCCAGACCTAAAGATACAGTTTGAAAATGGTCAATGTGTATTAGGGCTGGGTTTAATCGATTTCCCTTTAAATGGTTCAGAAGTGATTCATAAAATCCAAAGATCGATCTTTTAAATTGAGTATTTTTTTTTCTCATTGGACGTGCAGAGAACCAGCCTGAAGTATCAACCCTGCTAGTGTCGTGTGATCAGCGTTTAGCGCTGCTTTCCTTCGAGCTAACAAGCTACGTGAGATGTTACTGCCAGCAGTCAACAAACAAGTTGGAAGAAAACAACGAAAACAACAAGTAATACGCAAACTATGCAACGGGAAGGTAAAATACAGCGGTGATACGACGAATCTCTGCGAACATTTGACGAGACATCACCCAGAAACACAGTCGAGACGGCTCAAACAAACCAGATAGCCCTGACTGAATCGATACTGAATCAGATCGGCTCAAATCTTGAATTGAATCAAATTAGGACCTTGTAATATTGAATCGAATCGATCTGGCAAGCCTTTATCGAAACCCAGCCCTACTGTGCATAGTATAAACTCTGATTAGACTCCTCACAATGATATGTGAGTGCATAATGGAACGCTTTCAATATCTGCATCTCTGTTTGTTCTCCTGAAATAGTCGAGTCGGCACCCACCCACACCTGAACTCCTGCTGAAATGTCAGCATGTCGGCCCACCACAGACATGGAGCACCGGCTTTGTTTTCTTTTCACAGACACAATCACCGCAGGAATGCACCGCCGAGACGCAGAGGCCAGAGTGTGTCCGAAATAAAACCAGAGAAAAAGAAGCTAGTGTGCTGGATGTAAACCAAACACACACACAAGCGCTTTACACATGCAAAATTAATAATATACACTGTTGATCCCTGCAGGTAAATTCTCTACTCATACTCATGCAGCACACTGTGTTCTTTAACCACCCTTTGGTCTGGTGCAGGGGCATCATTCGGCCTATTTTAAGGGGGTTGAAGCCCCCCTAAAGTATTCTTAAGCCCCCTAAATAATTTGGCGTTGTTTTATCTATTTATTTATATAAAGTGGCCAGAATATGAGTTTAAATCAATAATAATGCTATAGTGCTCTCTTTATAGGCAGTAACATGCACTAAAGCACTAAAGGGCCTTCTTTGGGGGCTAATTTGGAGATATATATGTAAATTTTCACATCATTATGTATGTAATAACACCACATTTTGTAATAACTTGCTGCATTTTGTAATAAAATTCTTGAACGCAGTATGTAATAAAGTTATTACAAAATGAGGCTGTTACACTTTTTTCAAATGAAGAAAACATAATAATTTGGTGCATTATGTAATAAAACACCAAAAGTGATGTCCTAATTTGAAAAAAAAAACAAACTAATAATGTCAGAACAACACTGATTTTAAGTTTTCTAGCATGATTCAGAATGCTTAAAATCATTGTTGTTCTGACATTATTTTCTTTTTTCAAATTAAGACATTAATTTTGCTGGATTACATAATGAACCAAATTATTACATTTTTTTCATTAAAAAAAAGTGTAACAGCCTAATTTTGTAATGACTAGTGCAATATGTAACAACTTGTTACACAATGTGGCATATTCAAGAATTGTATTACAGAATGAGGCGTTATTCCATGATGATGTGAAAATTTATGACATTATTACACATTATTACATAATGTGGCGCTACAAGCCTCACCTGAGGGCTAAGCCCCCCCATCTCTAAAATCTAGTGACACCCCTGGCCTGGTGCAAATGCGACTGAATTCTGGGAAAACAGTTTTTGCTTCTACAGTACATGCTTATATCCATGGATATGTGAGTATATACAGTATTTTCAGGCAGAGGTGTGTATTACTTTAAGTATGCAACACCACCATCTGTGGGCCACGATGAGCAAACACACTGCAGCTCCTGCTGGGCTCCATGACTGCCCTCACCCTGCTTTAAGTTTCTCTGTCCTCATACACTGGTCATGTCCTGTGAGAAGTCTGCCGCCTCTTGGTGATCCGAAGAAAGAAACTCCTGTAATATGAAAAACGTTAATAAGATGCAGACACAAGAGGGAGCTGTCAGTCCAGGAATTTCTCCTTGACCTGGAGTGACCCATTAAGTAGCTGCATGGCAACATCTCAACCTGGGTAATTATCATACAAAGTGTGTCCTTGGAAAAACATTTCTAGATTCTTCTTTTCAGCCCTTTTACTGTATTAAATGGTCGTCTTGCTTAATTGGTGGGGCTTTGTGAAAGCTTCATGGCTGTTCCTGGGCCAGCAGAGCACAAATTGCCTGTATCTTGTTGGTGCATGTCTGCTTTAGAGTGCAGTCACCTCTGCTCCAGGAGGTCCATGAGATTTTGAACAGTGTATGAAATTAATTTGTCAAGCCTCAGATATCTATTATTCAGTTCTGCAGCAGACTACAGTTTGTAATTGCCCATGCCCTTGAGCGAGCACTTCAGCCCTCTGAAAGTGGAAAGCCTTTGGCAGGTACTAATAAACCAGTGGATGTGACATGAAAAATATCATGTGACCATTTCAAAAAAAAAGTACAGAATGTTTTCCTTTTCAGGTGATTTCATTTCATTTCAGAGGAGGAAATCTGATCAATCAGAGTAGATTTGCATTCTTCTTGTATGAGATGAATCTTTCATGTGTCATCCTAAAATGACCCCTGTGTGGATCCTGGGTGGTCCAACCTCTGGACCGGGGCCTGCTGCTGTTACACAGCACTAAATGGATTGTGTCTTTCTTATCTATACCTCTTGAAAGCTGCTCTGACAGGAGGAAACGTGATAGATCACAATGCTGCATTTTTACCTGATCCCTCTCGGATGCATTTCAGATAACAGCTTTTGCGATCTGTGTCATTATTTGTCATTAAAATCATACGGACACACACCTAGTCCTTCACTCAGATGGATTTGTTGAAGATCAGAGGGAGGTATGAGTGACAGTGGAGAAGCCGGACAGTGACGTTACAGCAGGAAGGTTAAACTTCATCTATCATGTCCGTTTGACATTTACTCCTTCAGTCGGTGTCTCTGCTCCCCCTGTACCCCTGCATTCCCCAGCTCCCCCCTTTTTCCTGAGAGGCCTGCAGTCAACTTTGACCTGCAAAAGGAGCTTGTTAAATGCCTGTGTAATCCCTGCGTCTCTGTTTGCGGGTGTGTTTTTTATGCACCGTTTCTTTTTTTTTTTTTTTTTGCCAGTGCCATGTCCGCGTGTGCATGCGTGTAATCCTCGGCTCGGTCGCTCAGGAGACATCTTGTCTTGGCCCATCACATCAACCTGATTGATCACACAAGCCTGAAGCTTTAACTCACTTACCAACAAGCTTTTCCTAAAGCCCGAGGGCAGCCAGATCAATACTCTCAACAAATCTCACCAGCCAACATTTTGTTTCCCGTTTGAAATACAGCCCCCCGGGGTGGGAGGGAGGGTTTAGTATTATAAAAATTCATCCCAAGCTTGTAGCAGTGGCAACTGTGGCGGCCTCTTTGAATAAAGACAGATGATCCAGAGTGGTCTGACAGTGAGCTACTGACATCCACAGACATGCCTGTCTCTTCCTCTCAACCCTGGTGTTCACCTCAGTGTGGAATGCAAAAAAAAAGGAAGGAATGCTCTTCGGTTCTCATGGCTAACAACCCAGGATGTGAATCAACTCGCCCTCCTTACATTCGCACATACGGGGATGAGGAAAGCGAGCGTGTGTGCACAATGGCAAACAGATATAGAAAATAGTTGGGCTGAGAGTCACGGTGGGAATGAGGACGATGTTTTGAAAAATGTGGTGGAACAGTTAAAATAAGCCTGTGCAGGCAAATAGAGGCGCACGCATGCTGCATGAATCAGGAGTTTGAATCCTGATAGTGAAGCTGCTGGTGGTGCCAGCATCTTTTTTTGGTAAAATTAATATTAAAAATAAAAATCTGGATGAAGCACCTGGATGTGGGGCAGGCAGTCAAATCACATCTTAGCGTTAACCAATTTTAATTATCAATTAACTAAATGAGTTCAGTGGCATCATTAGGCCTATTTTGGGCAGACTGAAACCCCCTTCATAATTTGGTGAATTTTATTTCCTTTTTTTTTTTTTACAAAGAAAAAATTTGATCGTCACATTTTGCGTGAAAGCATTCATGACAAAAACAACAGTCCAAAGAAATATATTGATGTGCAAATTAATTATGCCCAAAAAATTTATATTCTTTGATTTAAATCAATAAAAACATGTTTAAGAAATGTTGAAAAAAATACAATGATTAGGCATATACTTCTTAAGCCCTCTTAAATAATTTGGTGTTAGTTAATTTCTTTCTTTTTTAACAAAAAAGTGTAGAAAAATTGAATATAAAATGGACAGAATATGAGTTTAAATAAAGAATCACATCATCTTGCATCATTAATGAATAACTAAAATACAGTTCCCTCCATGGTCCGATTATTGAAAAATATGTGCTAAAGTGCCCTCTTTGGAGGCAAAAACACTCACTGTGCCCCCGTTTGGCAAAACATGCTAAACTGCCCTCTTGGCTTATTAAAACAATAAATGTCACCTCATCTCCCTCACCTGTGGGCTAAGCCCCCCTTGTCCTTAAAACCTAGTGACGCCCCTGGAGTTGATTTAGTTTTAGAGCAGAATACCAGTGTCATGTGTTGAGTTCATCACCTGATTTATTGCAGTATTTCTGGATGCAAACAACTGGAAAAGTGAGTGTTTTGTTGCTGCCGTCCAGCCTGCCTGTGTGCTGATGGGACATGATTCTCATGGTTTCCATAGGATTTAACTGACAACCTCCAGTTAGTTTACAACAGGATCTGTGTGTTTTGCATTTACCCTGAGGCTACATACCAAGGTGTGTGTTTCTGTGTGTGAGCTTTGGGGGTCTCTGCTTGACTAATGTTATCTAAACTACCCCAACAAGCATTTTGTTTTGAAAGGGCAGGGTGACTACATTAGCACCCATCAGTGTCCTTATCCTCCATCCTTTCCTCATGCTATAAGAAGGAATGCACACTGGTGCTGTGGGTTCGCTGCCTCTGAAGCTTCCCCTGGCTGAGCCTCAGCGGATAATAACTCATTCCTCTGACACCAGGCTACAGATCTATGCTCGGGCTTTCACAGGCCAATACAGGAGCTGTTATTTTGACAGAAACCTGTTATGCACAGATGTTTTTTTTTTCTTTTCTGCAGAATGGGATGAAAACACAGTAGCACCTGTGGCACGAATATGTGCTGGAACACATCATGCACCAGGGAGTGTCGGATGAAGCCTTCATGAACTGAGACCGAGCACCCCAAGTCAAAGGTCAAGCTACTGATTCCCCCCCCACCCTGCAGAGGGAGAGTGCTGAACATATGACCACCACAGGGGTAAACACACAAGGTGCACGAGAGGTACTTTCTCCACGGTCACTTTCCCGCATGAAAGCCCCTCACTTCTCAAAATGAGGTTGGATCACATCTTTAAATCTTTCCCCCCTCATCTTGCCTTTCTTTCTTTCTTTCTTTCTTTCCATCTTCTTCCCCTCTACACCTCCTTGTTTGTCCTCCCCCTCTCTCCCTGTCGCCGGTGGAATACCAGCCCCATCCACCTAAGTGTCACTGAAGAATGTTCCATCATTTAAACGGGGGAACGCTCCGCTAATATATAACCAATTACACTGGTCACATTTCCTGTGTCTCCTTTGAGCTCTCTGCAGGCTCAAAGTGCCAATCAGGCCAGGAATGCCAGAACATGGCTCTTATTTGCCAGGGGTCAGCGCACCAGTAACCTCACATTCTAAAGGACCATTGTTCCCATGGCCAGAAAACTCAGAGAGGCACACATACACATCCAGGGTGAAAGACACACACACAAACCCTGGCCCCTAGAGGCCCCACATCAAGGGCCCGCTCTGTTTAAACAGCATCCGCCTGCACAGCCACCCGCCATGAAAGGGATTAAACAAGGTGTGTGTGTGTGTGTGTGCGCACGTCACGTCTACGTACTGTACACTGCAAAAAATTAAACAATGTGCCGCTGAGGCGTCCTGATTTAATTTGCCTCCAAAAACAAGTTGACAAGAATCTGTGGAATGGAGTGACGCAGGGGTGTCACTAGGTTTTAAGGACGGGGGGGCTTAGTGCCCAGGAGGTGCACAGGATATGAGCATATTGTGCATTGTTTCTATTTTTTATATTCTGAATTTCTATTTTCTAATTCCAAAACAATTTTGGGGAAAAAGTTCAATAATTCATAATAAATGAATGAAGACATTTTGAGTGTTTTCTGTCTTCCCATCCAGAACCAGAAAATCGAACCGTGGCTTTCGAAAACAAAAACGTACTGAACCAAAAATTTTGTGACCTCTCTCTGTCTCTCTCTCTCTCTCTCTATGTATATATATATATATATATATATATATATATATATATATATATATATATATATATATATATATATATATATACACGTATATAAATATACGTGTATATATATATAGGTATATAAATATACGTGTATATATATATACATACACACTGTATATATGTATATATAATATATATATTATATATACATATATATACACATATACACGCACATACATATATACTTTTGTGTGAATATATTTATATGTGTATATATAATTTTTGCATATATATATATATATATATATATATATATATATATATACACACATTTAAGTGAATTATTATTTGAATTTGCTGGCACTTAAAAAATAAAATAAATAAATAATTTAGGGGGGGCTTAAGAATGTTTTAGGGGGCTTCAGCCCCCCCAAAATAGGCCTGGTGACGCCACTGGAGTGTCGTTACTTCCGTGACTTGCATGTTTCAATATAGCAGCACACATTTCAGGGTAGCAAATACTTAATGAAGTTATCTGCTCTTTGTTTGCACTTTGCCACAGACCTTAAGGAGATACCACCTTCCTGAGGCATGCTCCTCAGCGTCTGGCTGATTTCAGGTACTCAAACCGTCCTTGCATAAAGCACAGACAGAGCGTGGATGCTTTATAATGCACGGCGCCTTTCAGAGCTTTGACATTTTGTCTTTTGCATTTCCCCGCAAGGGCTGATCCTAAACAAAAGAAGTCTCGTCATGAATGAGCACTTGTCATTGCGGTGCGTGTGCTCAAATTAAAAAAAAAATGTTCATGCCGACTAGTCCTCCACATAGCAGGCACCCTAAATGTGATGCTTTTAACTACAAGTGCATGCAGTTAATGTACACTCCAAAGCCAAATGTATGTAGACATCAACATATCACACCCACATGGATTTTACTGGAACAGCATCCACTCTTCTGAGGGCACAGACCTTCATGAGCACAACGCTGTGGTCATGTCCACACACTTTTTGCTACATGCCTCGTTTACACTGCAGGGTTTGGCTCAACTTGACTCAACTTCAGGTCCTTTGCTCTGTTTCATTTTCCACTTCATTTACTTTATTATTTCCAAAAATGTCATCTACTCTCATCTGCTCAATGCGTCTGTCTATACTTCACAACTTGTACTTTCTGTGAGGGTAATTCAGGACTTGCAGCCTCCTTTATGGGGTGAATCTGTGAGCGCTGCTGTAGAAAGTGCAGACATCTGATTGGCTGCCCTTGCTGTGTTTGCTACCTCTTTTTTGTGTGTCTCAAGTATGCAAATGCATGCACACACACGCACACACACACACACACACACAGACAAACGCATGCACACAGTTTCGCACAGGTATGCAGTCATGTTAAGAGAAACCTGACCTACCTGACGGATCGAAACTACTCCTACGCTACTTTGTTAACCCCTGAATGTTCAGCGTGGGAAACAATGCTTTGGCAATAGCAGCTAATTCCTGCTCAAATACCTGAGAAGGATGGATGGCTGGATAGATGCATTGATAAACATTGACATGGCCTCGGAAGGAGGAGAATAGAGGGATATGGGTTCCATATTAGGTAGAAAAGGTAAGGTGCAGACTAAAGCAGGGAGGAAAAGGTTGTCAATACGCCTTTTCTCATTTGTTCCTCTCCTTTCCTTCCCTTGCTTGCCTATAAGAGATATCTGAGGCCAAAGGGCAGACAGCCTTTTCAGAGAAACATGATTGCAGCCTTGTTGCGAAAGGCCTTTCATTTAGAAATATGTGACTTTCTGTTAGAGGAGAAATCTGAAGCATTCCTTCTCCCATCACTGCTTTTCTCCACAACACAAAACCCACGGCAGAGAGAGACCTTGTGCTTCTGAAAAAGGCCTTTCAAGACACTCCTGTTTTCAAGGTCCTGCCTTGAAAGGCAGTGGGTTTATAGACATAAAAATCACCATCCAGATTAAACCGGAGTTAAATTTCTTTCTGAACAGCAAGGTATTGTAATTCTTTTCCAATTGTAATCAGCAAACAATTTGACATGCAGGGGTGAAGGATAAATATTATGCATGTTTCATCAGCCTCCCCCTCCAAAAAAATCCTTTAGTTTCACGCCAGAATGCTGTGTCATTGTTTGGCCTTAACCGTGCTCGGCTCAGCACAGGCTGCTCTGTTATTTTGGCCTCAAGTACTTGGAGGTTATGTAGCTTAGGTCAATACCATGTGCGTGTGACCAGTGTGCCGCAGGGTGATGTCACATGGCTTGTGAAAGTCTGCTTTGATGTCAGCAATTAGACGGTCAAACTTTTAGCTAGCCTCAAATCTCCTACTGTTCTCGGCTCACGGGTTGCTAAGTTACCCCGTGAAAAACATTTGATGTCTCGATCCTTATCAGTGATAGAGAGCTATACGGCAAAATAATAAAAAAAAATCTGCCTGTGCTTACATCAAATAAAAGTGCCTTTCACATAATATTATCCAGTAGTACAGCAGAAGCTATATAAAAATGTTTCTTATGTTCATACACAAAGAGCTAAGAATATAACTCACATTATATTAAGGACAGGTTCAGTACTTTACATAGAGATCTGTTGTGAAGGAGCTGGTCTCAGTATGCGTGGGCTTGTCCACACAGTACATGACCTGAAAGTGGTGATAAGGGGAAGCTGCTTTATCACCTGTGCTCCTTTGATACAGTTTCACTGGTGGCGGATCAAAGCTGCCGACTCCAGGCGCTACGCTGCTACTGTAGCCGACCGCCGCTGTCGGTGGACTTCAGCCAGGAGCTCGCACTTCTGCCCTGTCACACACTCGGGACGGTTGGGTAATGATGACTGTAAGTCACACAAGCACAGGGCAAACTGCAGGCGGCATGCACCCTTTGGAAAGATTACTGCAGTTCCTGACGCTTTCTGTTGGAGGTGTCTGATTTCCATATTAGGGATTTCCCTCATTTAGAGGTCTGTTTGAAAAGCAGGTCAGAGTCCCTCAGGTGAACTCCTGAGGAAGAGGCTCGGCAGGTTAGAAATGCAATCCAACTGTCTTCTCGTTGAAAAGAGCTGCATTATTGATTTCAGCGGGAAACCCCTCAAATCAAACTCAAGACCTTTTCCAGGAAGTCAGGTTGAGCATTCCACCTTTTTACCTGAGAAGTATTAGTTTCATATATGGGTTCATTTAGGGGATGATGATTGCTGCCATTCTTCCGACAACCGTGATAATCCATCTTGATCCTCGGTGTCAACGTGCTTCACACGACAGACTCACTTGTAACAATCAAATACCTCGTTACGAGTCCTCGACGTCAGACTGCTGACTACAGTACTGACGCTCTGTCAAAGAAGAGCAATACTGCGTTACAAGAAATATCATACAAAAGGTTTTTAATTGCTTCTGCTGAACTATTATGTGTGTGATCTGTCACTCAGTCCCACAGCGTGGTGTCAGCTGTACGGAACATTTGTTAGAACATTTGCTCCCAAAGAATTCAAAACTTTTGAATAAAATCAGCATCAAACTGCATACAGTACTACTGTATCAGATACTTGGAGAGATAATACTTTCTGATATATTTTAATGTTATGTTACAGCAGATTACTTCTCCTCCCATTTATCTGACAGCTAATAGTCAGAGTCAGAGAGCAGGATAATAGGATTAACTATACGCTACATGTGTGTTTCGTTAGCTTTTAAAGCTATTTTTTCTATTTTGACCTTACCTGAAGGCCACCGTAGTTCTCAGACGGTTTTCAACGCTTTGCAGCAGTCTTGGAGAGACTTTAAGAAACAAAACATATGAAATGTTATATAATAAGTATTACTTATTATTATGTTAGTGTTTTATATTTATCTTTTACGTCTTTATTTTTATTTTTATTTCTGCGTGCCTTTAAGCCGAGAGACGCTACAAAATTTTGATATGAGTGCATAATGACACTTGACTTGAATCTTGAATGAAAGCAACATTGCAACTTGTTAATTCATCAGCAGTAATAAACCTGATAGGGTTCGTCGTTGCAATGATCTGCATGTTGAATTGTCAATTTTTACGATGCATACTGAAACCATTCAGCTTAATGAGTACGTTAACATTTTTCTGCAAGTTCTTCTTTTGCACTTTCACTTCTAGCGACCGCTCTCACTTTGCAGTGAGTATTGCTGTGTTAAGAAAAAGATACAAGTACTTCTCGAGCAATAAATGAAGTCTCTTAGACTTCTGTCTGCCGTCCTGACAGTAGGCGGCACAGGGCTGGTCATGAAAACGATCTGTGGGACGACATCGCCGCCAACACAAGGCGTCGTCATCATCACTCACTGTGATGACTCACAACACGTGTCTCTGTTTTTGTTCCTCAAGATGAAGAAGAAGAAAAAACAAGACAAAAGGCCTACTGACCTTTTTTTTAAACACCAGCTGTCAAGTAGACGTGAGAGCACGAGCAGATCTGTGTGTTTGTGGCAAGGACACCGTCATGATCCAGATCACAGGGAATTAAATAGTAGCCGGTGGTCAGGTAGGTCATGGTAAATACCACATGACTCATGGACAGTTGGCTGTGTGGCTTGAACAGATTTGAAGTGTTCAGCCAAATGTAAATTTCCAGATCTTTGATGCTTTATTCCGTAGACACGAAGCCTCATAGTTAATACTGCATATGACAAACATACAGCGAGTGATGCAAATATTCTTCTTGTATCACAGAGGGAAATAAAAAAAATAGAGTGAGATCATTTTTGACGGGAAGGATTTTTGCTTTAAAGGCAGATTATGTTTGGAATATGACCCTGAACGTTACCTCCAGAGTTCATGGGATGATCAATAACACTGTCATATCGGAGATAAATCTGAGATTAAGACTAGTTCATCAATGAATTTGGGTATCTTATCACTCCACCAGTCAGTAAAAGCAGTGGAGGGTGTGTTGCTTCACTCTTTCCTCGACCTTTTATTAAATCCATGATCCATAATAATACATTGTAAAGCACAATGATTAGCTGTCAAAGAGAACCAGAGCGATGTATGTCCGTCATTCTGGCTTTCATCATTGTTTTCATGATGAAATAGAGAGTCTCTTCTTTCATTTGAGCTATTCACTGTTTTCAGAGACACAGTATGTCTAGAAATATGACTCAAAATGGACAAAAACACTGGAACAAGACACTTTCTGTTTTATAAAACGTCTGCCACTCAAAGAGTTAATAGACAAAGACACACATTTTAAAAAATATGCAAAATAAATCAATAAAGAAGAGTAAAAGAGAAGATAGGGGATAAAAGAGAAAGGACAAAAACCAAGATTAGCTGGGACTGGAAGCTGAAGAAAAGGGTTTTTTTGTTCAGAAAATTTGGACTATGGTGATGTTATCTAAAGACACACGTCTGCCTCCACTCTTACTTCACTTCTTGAATTCATCCTATATTATTTGACAAGTTCGAGATTGTGTAACCAGTGGAAACGCTCCATTTTGGAAAGCTGCATTCAGTTTTTCTGCTGTTTTTATAACATTTGAAAACTTCGTATCTTCAGGACAATTTAAAACTATGATTCATACCAGCTGTTGTCTTGTTTTTTTTTGGTGTCTGTGTGTATTTATTCAGTTTTAATTTAATCTCAGAATCATTGCAAATAAGGACGGCATGACCTCAGTGATTCCTAGAGATTTAAATAAAGGTTGAATTGATGAACTCAGTGTTTACAAAGTGGAAAGAAGATGTGGTGAAGTGTGTGTTTACCAGGCCTTTAACGGTATTGAACCGAAAAGTTTCAGGACTGAAACAAGAAAAAAAGACGCCGTCGGATGTGGAACTTTAAATCTGCACAACTTGCACTCAGACATATTGAAGGCGCACACACTGACCCAGAATCACATGCACAGAAACATATCAAAGTATTTCCACCCAATTATAATTTTAGTATGAAACAGTTTTATTGAGTGAAATTAATGTAAATATGTTGAATCAGCATAAGGTGTTGTGTTACTGTTACTGAAATCCAACATCTGGGGGAAAAGTCATAATAAATGAAGGAAAGACATTGTGAGAGTTTTCAAAATGTACCGAACCAAAAATGTTTGTGTACCATTGCAGACCTGACTGTAGGAGGTTAAGTGACCCTGTGGATCACATACAGTGACAGCAGCATGTTGTGGTGAACTAGAATCAACCCATTCATTAATCGATCCCATCTCCATCTCCATGGTTAAAGCTGGTGTTTTTTGTGTTTCCTCTCCCCGTATCACTCCATCTATCCTCTCTCCTTCTCTGTGTGTGGCTTAAATTACAAAGCTTTCGCTCAGAAGTGACTCATGTCGGGAGAATGCACTTCTTTCTCTCTCTTCGTTTTTTTCTCAACTGTCTTATTGCCTCTTAATCACACTCTCGCTCCATTTTGTTCTTTTATAACTCCATGTATTCTTCTCTTTGCAGTTTTCAAGGCCTTGTCTGTATTGCTCTCCTGTGCTCTTTGTGTTTTTCTCTGAGAGGTTGGGAAAAAAAACACATCTTATTCCAGAGGATTTGAGTATCACACCTGTATGTAGCAGCAGTGCTACAATAGGCTACACCCTGACAGCACTGTACAGCACAGATCCTCATCCCACCTTTGCAAGACTGTCTCCCAAAACAGCCTCAGATCCAAGCCCAGAAGAGGACAGCACTGAGGGACATGAGGGGGGAAATAAGTAATGGAGCTGAGGGATAGACGAGCAGATGGAGAGGGAGAGAAAAAGGAGCACAATTAGTCATCGATTTCAAAGCAGCATACAATAAAACATTTCCCCCTTAGGTAAACCTGGTGAATGCAAACACGAATTAGCCGCCCACGCTTACTCAGTGAATAAGGCTAAAAGAATGCACGGCAGCCCACTCATTGAACGCCACAGAGCCACTCTCTCCCCCTCTCATTCATCCTCTCTCTCCTCTTTCCGCCGACACGTCTTATAATGGGTTTCACCTCCACCACTCAAACACAGGCTTCGGCAACAAACAAAAAAAGACAAAAAATAATTTGAAAGTAAAATTGAAACATTGTTTAAAAAAAAAGTCCACGGCTGAGAAGTGACTGTCAGTTTTCAGTCCACGGGACTCGTCGTTAAATAGCGGCACAAAGACGAGGGCGTGACAACCTGCTGAAAGGGACTGTCTGTTATGAAGCTGATGAAAAGCAACGTGTTTAATGGAGATGCAAGGATGTACTTAGGTTGGAGTAGAGGGGGTACGATCCAAAGAATATCTCTCTCCATCCCTAAATAAAGAAAAGATGCATTGACAGCAAAGGTCACTAATGCTACACCGCCACAGAGAGCGATGATGAACGTACATTAGTGAGGGCAAACCACTGTTAAACCAATGAAAGGAGCCTTATTCAAGTGAAAAGATGGGCAGAATCATGCACAAACAAACGTTAGCGGGTAATATACTGTACTGACTGATAGACATGAGGATTAAGACCTGTTGCACCGTATAAAAAATACTAAATCATAGCGTGCATATTTTCTGCACACACTTTTATTACACAGATACTCACCTGAATCTGTCCTTGTTGTTACCAGAGCAACGAGAAATTTCTAGAGCTCTCGTCAAACATGCGTTTTTTTTTCCTCTTGCTGTGCCCCTCTCTCTCTCTCTCTCTCTCTCTCTCTGTCTTTAATACACAATCACAGTCACTCATAAAGTCATTGTAGTCTTTGCACAAGCTGACAATCAGCAAATAGTGGCTGTTCTTGGAGGGGGGAGACAGAACAAAAGAGCGAGAAATTCAAAGGCTGAATTTCCCAAAACCACATGGGCGTTTTACAGCGTGTCAAAAACATCAAAACTGTGACAGAGGTTAACTAAATGAGCGCTTTTGTACTTTGTGTTATTTGATGTGTGGGCACAAGAACAAAAAAAAAAAAAAAAACAACAACTGAGAAGACGAGGGAGGGACGATGCTGTGGAGGGCGATCCGGGGTTCGAACATTTGCCCTGAGGACGCTGAATACGCTGAAAAGTCGTGCTCTCCTTTGGTCATCCTCTTGCTATCTCTCTCGCTTTCTCTTTCTGACAGAGATGGAGGGAAACCACAGTGACTCAGGAACAAGCCACAGCCTTTCACTGAGGGGAAGCACGGTGACATCACATGTGACATTAAACATGCTGATGAACTCTGCACACCGCACTGCATTACTACTACACATGCAAATGCACAGACTGGCAGCTGAGAAAAACCCATTTCAATTTACCGCATCTTACCCTTCACCTTTTTTTCAAATAAGTGAAGAACAAGTTTCCCTGTTCAATGAAATAATTCCTTTGGTATCCATAACGAATACTGAGCAATAAAGTGTAAAAATAGATGAATAAAAGCAGCTTAAAGACAAATAAGGAAGCAATGTGATAAAAAGTATAATATACACAGTCAAAAAAAATAAGGTAGTGCAACGTGCAGTATTGGGCATGTGCAAGTGAGCTGAGACCAAGTGGAAATGTCTTTCTTCATTGTTTGACGACAGTAATCTCCTCGTACTCCAAAAGCTAAATTTTACAGTTTTCAACGTGTTTAGCTGCAGAAACTATGAACTCAGTTCGGCCTCATGTTTTCAAGTAAGCTAATCAGCATCTCCTGCATTAGTCACCTCTGCACCCTCTCCATCGCTCTTCCTCCGTTGCCGCCGTCTGCCTCCTGTTAGCGCTCCAACTGTTTGGCTGCATAAGTGTCCTTTTGACTGTCGTCTTGTCTGGGGCCTCAGTACTCTTCTCCCTCCTCCGCACTCTCTACCTTAATGTGTATGAGTCAGGGTCTTGAACACAGGTTTTTTTTTACAGTGGTAAGTGTTGAGGAGAGCTTTTTATGTGTGCATTTGTTTGCTTGTCTTGTCTGTGTGTGTGTGTGTGTGTGCATATCTGCTAATGTCAATAGGTACCATTATCTTCCCGGTACTTCATTAGAATTAAATGTCAGAGCGATTACCTGCATCTGTGACTCACCTCTCAGCCAGGTGCTTTCTCTCTGCTTCCACATGCAACCTGCACACCAGGAATCCACAGTATGCAGATACTCTCTCTCTCTCTCTCTCTCTCTCTCTCTCACACACACACACACACACTCTTGACACATGGTAAAAGAATGGGACATACCCTATGGCCAAACTGCTCGCCCACAGATATACCTGGCATACCACAAATGAATTGGAGATATCATCACCTTGTAGCAAACAACAAGAAGCGCACAACGGCTCTGCCGCCTCAAGTCCAGACGCATGCTTTGCTGTTTTAACCCTTTTGCTCAAACTCTACCCAAATCTGTGAATTTGCTTGTTCACTGGAGACGCAGCGTCAGGTGGCAATCAGCTGGGATTCTCGCAATGTAAGAAGAGTGGCTAACCATGGATCGCCGTGGTTTAAGTGCACGTGATATGATGTTGAGAAGCAGCTGGCGACTCTTAAAGAGGTTAGGGTAGCTGCAGCAGCATCAGTTATATCAGAACTGGAGAGAAAAAATAGAGCTGAAGGCTTTTCGCTCTTCCCCCGACTTGTTTCGGCAAGAATTTGATCGACAGACGGCTCATCAAATCACCTGCCAAGTGTTTTTTTTTTTTTTTGCAAACAGTTTCCAATGAAGGCTTCTCAGATGGTAACAAAACATGACAGAGTCAGGTTAGCCATATGCATTCAAAATAGTCATTTGTTGGGTGATCATAAAAAATTCATGGCAAGTATTTCCACCCAATTATAATACACTACTTTAGCAAGCGATGCAAATGCTAAGTAGCTAACCATAACAACTAATGCTGCTAGTTGTGTTTGGCTTTTACAGTCTAGTCAGACGTCACGCATCCAATGACTCTTCCAATGACGACACTTGTTGGCCAATCAGTGGAAGGCATGTTTAGTATTGCTTCGGCTCGCTTGGAACCAGGACTGAGGAGTTATGAAAAAAGTAACAGGTACCAGGTACCAGTGGAAAAGTACCACAGCCGTGTAGAGCCGTACCGTACCGTACCGTACCTGTGGAAAAGTGCCATTAGATTAATGAAGCAGATCCTGAGCCCACAGTGTTTTTGGTGTCTTGATGCAAAGCGATGGCACAAAAGAAGAGATGAAGGCGCAGATGTTCTCTCTCTGGAAGCACCTGGCTAATAGTTTGTTTTTTAAGTTGATCATGCTCGCCAGTTTTGGTAAGCTGCAAAATGTGTTGAGCATTAAACTGTAGGGTCTGAGAGGTGTGGCAGGGATTTGTTTCAGACACTGAGAGGCTTGAAACACACGAGGTGTCGATCTAGATCAGAGATGAGCTGGAGGACTGAAAAGCAAAGCTAAGTCAGAGTGTTTGGAAAGTAGTTAAACTTTAAGTTTCCAACCTCTCCAAATACACCTGTCGGGCATATAAAGCGTATAAAGGGTCGAATTTGTGACACTCAAGTTTTTGACTTATAGGTCAATACACAGAAAAGTATATCTGTCTCCTTCTCTTATTCACTCTTCAAGTTCCCTCCTGATAGTCATTTCACAACAACCACCACCAGCTCCACCAGCACTGCATTTATGAGCATCATCAGCAGGGAAAATTAATTTCTACATCCCCAGCAGCCTTACCTATGGGACGACTGAGTCATGTCTTGCTGACCAAGCAAACGACCACGCATACGCACGACTAATTCACACTTGAAACCTTCGCCAAACGGAGTGTCTGCGTCCACCATAACAGACAATTTATTGCTAATCCACAAATGTGATGAACCAAAAGCATCATGGGTAATTGGTGTGCTTGCTGTATTTTCACAGGTGAGTTTGCTTTTATCTTATCGCCTCACTGTCTGCGTTTCATCCCCAAATCTTGATAAATCATCCGGCGTGGACGTTACTCACAGCAGCTCTGCTCGGTGGAAATCAGCGGCTGATAGAATAATGCACTAAATAACGCCCCGCGTGGCGTCCCTTCATGCAGAGGATTATTATGGGATGTGTGGGGGTGGAGGGCTAGGTGACAGAGGTAGAAATGAACTCAGAGGACCTTTGGATAAGCGCCAGAGGAAGAAGTGTCAGCGCAGAAGTCCTGGTAATTGACGATCTACAGAATTCCTGCTGTTAATATATCTCTATACCACTCGGCCCGGCCGCCTACGCAGTCATAAGGCCGCTCGGCAGCGAAGGCCTTGAGCTCGCCAATCCAATGCTTTCTGGCTTTAAAACAGCATGTTTTCACAGCTTCTCTGAGGCTTCAATTTTCTTTGACCTCTCCAGCACTCTCTCCACGCTCGATACCATCCCCGGGACAAAGAACAGGCCTTATGGGTGCAAGGCTGACTGTAAAACACAGTAAATAACTGTAAATGATTGTTTTTTGGTGTTGGGTGGCGTCAGCGCTATACGGCGGCGTGTAGATCGGATGCATTAAGTGTGGAAGCTGTGAGATCCTGGCGGTTTTGGCAGCACAAATGAGGCAGAAATATGCCTCCATTATTGCACAACACATCATTGACTCCCCTCATGGGGCAGTGCATGTCTCTCTGATCTCACCGGCTTCTTGCAGAGTTCACCATCACACACGGGTGTACGATTAATTATGGAAGTTTGAGCTATATTTATCTCCCTATAGCCACAAAAGTGACACAAAGGCATTGTAATTAATTCAAACATGTTGACAGATCATTTCAAAGACTGTATGGTGCATGCCTCTGGTCAGTTCCCACAGAGGCGTGTTACTCATTACTGCGACAGTCGGCATATTAACTAGACCTCACTTATCAGACAGAACATTATGTATGTGGCTGTTTTTAGCTTTCAGCACTCACATACATTCTGCCTCATTCTCACAGTCGCTCTTCATCAACCTTCTGTCAGTTATCAAGTGAATCGCTGATGCACACAGCCGAGCATTTTACTCAGCATTAAAGGAGACGCTCTGCCAGCTTTGCATAGCACATACCACCTGACGGGAATCTTCATCACAGTTCTTCATGGTCAAGCTTTAAGCTGCAGGCTGACTATAATAAAAGGTTATTTAGAAAGAAGTAGTGCATGAGACAGATAAACTGTAAACAGTCTCGACAGCAGCTGCCAATCACTGCTCACGAAACCCTCGCACTCAGATTAAACTGTCAAACTTTGTGCGGTTGTTCTTTTGATGAAACCCTTTGGATGTGCTGATGAAATATGAATCCAAATTGTGTTACTGTAAAGCTACATATTTCTCTCCTCAGATGTTTTCAGAAACATTTTTTTGGTGTGCTGTTTAGTTGTTAAATGAGGAAGAAGTCGAGCCAAAACCAACCAACGGTTCTCGTCTGAAGGTGATTGAAGAAATGAAAGTTATGTTAAAGAGCATGCACAAGTGAATATTAACTCTTTGAGTGTCATTGACATATTTCGACGTGAGTAATGTTGGGGCTTCTGGGACAAAGATGTGACCACTTGATTTACAGTCAACTGACTTCTAAACTGGACAAAAGGAAACAACCTTCCTGATGACACATCTAGCCTGTTCATCAACCCCTGGAAAGAGTGGAAACCCCCGTGGACGGGTGGATATAATCCACTAAAAACAGAGAAATGTCCAGTTAAAGACATAAAAGTCATGGCAGTGTACCAGTTTATGTTGGATTTCAGTCACGTCTTCAAACAATAGTTGGGATTTCATCAGAAAATCAGAGTGAATGACATCATATTTTGTACTAAATGATGTTCGACCTGCGCAAATGGATGAGAATCAAGTTATGATTTTGGTTCTTCTTGGTTTCAGTATTAAAAACATCTGAAATGAAATTTCTGTAAATTGACTAAAATACATTTCTCTTGTTTAACTCTGAGTGTCAGTTTTATAAAACACAAAGTGTCTTGTTCCAGTGTTTTTGTCCATTTTGAGTCATATTTCTAGACCCACAGAATATTTAGTACTATGTCTCTGAAAACAGTGAATATCTCAAATGAAAGAAGAGACTCTCTATTTCATCATGAAAAAAATGTTTGTTTTTACCTTGTTCCATTCTTGTTTTATCAGAGGTAGAGTAGAGGACACTTTCACCAAAATCAACACTTTTTCTCCACATTCTGTTTGTTTTGCTCTCTAATCTCGATCGTCTCCACTTCCTGTTTTGATCTCTGTGGTGTATACCGTCTCTTTATGCTCTGACTACATCTCCCAGAAGCCCCAGCATTACTCACAGGCTGCAGGAGACCATGATTGGCGACACACTTTTAAAAATAGGAAAAACCTATACTGTATGTTTCATACTAAATCAAATAATTTGAATATATTTTGGACATGAATCATGTTGTCTTATGTAAAATACTGCAATCAAGTTGAATTTCTTCTAAATTAATAAATTTGAAGAAATTTGAATTTCATAAAGGTCAGCTGTTGTTTAATCAGTTTTGGATTAACTTAGTTTTCCATATTGCTAAAAAAACACACAGTTCAAACATGCAAATCATGCAAAACAGTTTCTGGGTCGTGAGTAACTCATTTTGCTTTTCGATTGTCATTGTCATTTTTTCTCTTGTTTTCCTGTAAAGCACTTTGTTCTGTTCAGACCTGCTGTCAGATTATGGCACATTTTGGCCCTGAATAGTTGCATCCCCCACCCACACCTCTTTCCATGCCCAGGAAGAGAACCATCCACCGCTGATATCAAAATATTCACATATTCACAATCATTTTCAGGTTTGCAACAGGTTTCTTATTTGTGACGGTCGGCTTCTGAACTTTAGGGCGGAGAGAGGCTTGGTTATTTCAGAATCATACATTTTTAATAATCAATGTATACAAAGTGCTCATCATTACTGTCAGCTGTGATGGACGACCTGTGGAGTGAGTCTTTAAGGGCTCTTTTCACTCAAGGGCACCGCTAGGTGTGATTGCTGCAGAGCTGAATAGGAGATGGAGAATAAAACAAAAGACTCACAAATACATGCTACTGGAGGCTCTGTCAAAAAGCTACTGCACACTCCTACACAGTGCCGCCCACACACACACACACACACACACACACACACAGACGAATACAATGGCCTAGAGGCTTCTTTTGAAAATCAGATTTTTTTTTCCCTCTCCTCTATCCTTCTCTTCAGTAGAACCATATGGGGAACGGGAAGAGAAAAAGTGCAGCAGAGGTGCAGGTTATCTTCATATTTATTCATCAGGGTTCATCTCTCTCCCTGCAGACGCTGCTGCATGAAAAACATCAGATGGTGGGTAGGATCTGCCTGCTATTCTCAGCTACAGGCTTCTCAGAGCCCAGGGTACTGAAGGTCCCAGAGGCTGCTTCAGGTCCGCGGTGAAATAACCCTCTTCCTTGAGACCGGAAAAATGCATCTAAAAGGATGCAGGACCTTTGGGGATTTGTAGAAAGAGCAGGAGTTGATCGTCACAAAGCAGAAACATTCAGCGCTGACTTTAGATCTGTTCTCCTGCTGATGCTTCACGTTCTCATCCCAAACTCACAAATCCTGTAAATACTTTATTCTATTGTTTCTGACATGCTTCGGCGAACATATGCGCCCTGTACATGTGACGACACACAGCAGTGTGAGTGTGTGGGACTGCAGAGCAGAGGCTGAGGTGAAGTCTGCGCTGGTGGATGGATGGAGAACATCGGCGTTTTAGTCGTGACTGCTCAGGCATCTGTAGGAGGATCTGACTATCTCTGCTGCCTTATATAACACAGCGCAGCGCGTCGAGCGCTGATTACAAGGCCACAGGTCAACTCTCTCAACACCTCTGCAACAGCATGCGCATGTGTGTTTATGTGTGAGTTTGCAAGATTTAAGATTATGCGATTTGAGTGTGGGCGCGGCCGTTTATGAGCAAACAGCTCTGGCATAGATGGGCTGTGTGAGCACGCACTGACCCACAAAACAACACCATTACAATGATTGTGCTTTTACAGGTTTTCAAGACGGTCATTCACTCTCCCTGAATGATGAATAGACTAGTCTAGTGACCAGTGTCACCAACTTAATAAGTTTTCAGACCACCTTGGCAAATTTATTTAATATGATTTATCCATTCATCACATTATAATTCATGCATGCTGCTCAGAGTAACAGAGTAATGGTGCCGTGCGCAGTCAGCCCACACAAGCCCTAAGTTTAATGCAAATGATATATGATGACATCACACATATGCAAATGTCAGAATGACAACATTAGGCGACTTTTAGCAACTTTTGCAGCTCGTGCTAACTGCTGTCGTTGGAAAAAGAGTGCTTTACAAATCTTTACACCCCACTGTTGCACTCCATATATAGTAGGGGTGGTATTGGCAAGGACTTCACGATACAATACGTATTGCGATACTTGAGTCATGATATGATAAATTACTGCAATATTGTGATATTGCGATATACTGCAATATTCTACATAGTTCATTGAGAACTGAAATTTAAAAGGCAGCTTAAAACACATGTTGTGTATATGTGTTTGTATATATGTATGTTTATGTACCCGCCTTTACAGGTGAGAGGTATCTGCAATCACCTGAAAAAGAAAAACACAGGGAAGGGGGAGGAGAGACACAAAACACACCTGGCAGCCAGGCACGTAACAAGAAATTAAAAATCAATATCATATCAAAAGAAAAAGTATCAATATATTGCCACATCAATAGTTTTTCCAACCCCTAATATATATTATATTTAATATTTCATGAGCTTCACAATAATTGCTTGTCTTCTGCTGCAATGAATAATGAATGAACACAAACCACAGTGATGTTTTTTACTCACACGTCTCACACAACAGATGCACTCTTATTTAAATTTTTGTGATGTTTTGACAATACATGTGTAAATGGCAGGTTGATGCCAAATAAAAGACAGGGAATAAATATATTTAGGCAATGTGTTGCTGTCCAGCTCGGCCCAGAGACTTTTCCTTCACTGTTTCCCATCAGCCGAGAACCTAGACACAGGAACATTTTGGGTATTTAAGATTATTTATGTGGTAATCTGCTCAGGCAGGTTTTGTTTAAGAAAATCGAACGCTGAGCCACCGATCATGGTCTCCTGCAGGCTGTGAGTAACGCTGGGGCTTCTGGGAGATGTAGTCAGAGCATAAAGAGACGGTATACACCACAGAGATCAAAACAGGAAGTGGAGACGATCGAGATTAGAGAGTAAAACAAACAGAATGTGGAGAAAAAGTGTTGATTTTGGTGAAAGTGTCCTCTACTCTACCTCTGATAAAACAAGAATGGAACAAGGTAAAAACAAACATTTTTTTCATGATGAAATAGAGAGTCTCTTCTTTCATTTGAGCTATTCACTGTTTTCAGAGTCATAGTACTAAATATTCTGTGGGTCTAGAAATATGACTGAAAATGGACAACTGGAACAAGACACTTTGTTTTATGAAATGACTGGCACTCAAAGGGTTAACGTGCCTCAGTTTCTACATCGGCACACAAACTCGGTTCAGTGTGAAACACAAGGCGACAAATTCAGGGATATATAGCTGTAAGGTTCATAAGCCTGCCTGCCTACATAAACACACCTCGATAGAGTCACACAATTCACACAATCACAGCAGTTAACGACACCTTGACTAATGAATCAACAGCATTCCTCCACAGAGCGAATGATACATGAATGAGCCTCGTGTCCAAAAAGAGAGAGATTATTGTGAATGCTCTAATTGATAAATACAAATAAATAATGTTTTGTTTGGGATGACAGTGCACGTGGCAGGCACTCTGGATTTATGACGCCTTTTGTGACTTTTTCTGTCGCATCTGACTCGCCGGAAATCCCCCAGAGTCAGATACTCGACTTTACCCTCACAGACACACTCAATACAATCACTAAGATGATCTAAGGCATGAAAAATTATAAATAAACCAGAGAAATTCCTTGGAGTTGCCACCGCTTGTGGCCTGAGGAAAGGGGAAAGCCCAGAATTGGATTGAATAATTGTTCTGAAATATCAGGCTATAAAATAAACTGAGAAGCTATCCATTTCAGTCTAAGTGGATTCCAGTTCAAATTAAATATTTAGCTGAGAGGTTGTGCACATGGTGGCAGCGAGATTAGGCAAGATTTACGTCAGGACATGATCTCAAATGTAGTCCTGGTTTAAAGCGATTCAAGAAGTCAGGTTATCCATTATATAACTGCACATATGTGCTATTTTACACCATTTAAATGATGGAAACGTGAAAGGAAGTGGCTAAAAGTCTACATGCAAATGATCTGTGGGATTGTCCCTTTTGGTTAAGAGGCACTGAAAACTTTAGAGAGTGGCACTTTTATATACATTTGTTTTTTCTCCTATTCAAATCATTTTAAAACCTTATTATGTTGCTTTTCATCACATCGTACAAATGGATATTATGGATACGCATGTAACACGACAAACATCAGTCAGAGGGAGAAGTGAGAGATTGATTGGAAATTTTACAGGTTCCTTTTTACAATTCAAAATCCTAACATCACCCCCCCCCCCCTCAGTATCTCTCTCTCTCTCTCAGTATCTCTCTCTCTCTCTCTCTCTCTCTCAGTATCTCTCTCTCTCTCTCTCAGTATCTCTCTCTCTCTCTCTCTCTCTCTCTCTCTCAGTATCTCTCTCTCTCTCTCTCTCAGTATCTCTCTCTCTCTCTCAGTATCTCTCTCTCTCTCTCAGTATCTCTCTCTCTCTCAGTATCTCTCTCTCTCTCTCTCTCAGTATCTCTCTCTCTCTCTGAGTATCTCTCTCTCTCTCTCAGTATCTCTCTCTCTCTCTCTCTCAGTATCTCTCTCTCTCTCTCTCTCAGTATCTCTCTCTCTCTCTCTCTGTCTCAGTATCTCTTTCTTCTTGCTTCACACTCTTTTTCACAGTGAATGTGTGTCCAGATGGAGTGTGTACTGTGCTCTCAGATGGCCTTCTGTCTGATCATCCTCCATACACCTCCATGTTTCACCCCACTGCAGGCGTGCGCAAGCAAACACACACCATCCCTCCTTTCTGCGCCACGCCGACACACACACACACACACACACACACACACACACACACACATACATACATATAGCAGCGAAACACTTTTCCAGCCTTCCTTCCCATCAGTCGCTTTCTGTGGCGAATCTGAATCTGAGGTTTGAATTACAGCTGCAGGGTTACGTGCACACGTACTGGATTTTTACAGGAACATTAACGTGTGTTAATTCCTCCTCTGCTCAATACAAACTGTGGATGATCATTTGCATTTTCTTTCCTTATTATTATGTAATTTCTCTGTCAATTAACTTTGCAATAATTCTTGACAGCTTTGCAGCTTTAGACTGTTTTGTTGCACCGTTACATGTAAATCAGGCCGAGGCGATGAAGAAAAAAAAAAAGACAGAGAGTAAGATTTGCTCTCATGAAGGCTTTCGATTACAGTGTGCTGTGATTGTGTGTCAGAGGGGAGGGTAAATCCAGACATATTCAGAGAGGTCAGCCCGGTCAAATTCCTCAGGAAGAGAATGTGGAGACGACGGCAGAAACATGGGAACTCAGGAACCCACCCTGCAGCTCTCACTGCACCGGCGTTAACTGTTGCTTAGAAACCAAACAGCACACCTCACTTCTTTCTTTCGGACTCCTAAACATACAATTTTAATTATTATAAGAGAAGCAGCGTCGAGCTCATGTTTAGGTTCAATCAAATCAAACAATCATGTTCTGATTGTGGCAAACACTCACCTCAAGAATTACTGGACTAAAACACATGGGTTTGGTCGTTATGGTAAAAACCAGATATTCTATGAGAGAACAGGGGATTCCTGCTTTCGAAGCTCATTTTTTCATTTCTCTTCTTGAAACATCTTATCAGTCAGTGTTCTTTTCTGTTTTTTTTTATTGTTGTAATGTCAGGAGAGATGAAATCAATTTTTGTTGATGAATATAGCGAGCACGAGGTCAAGAGCCTCCCAAACAGTCCAACAGGTACAGGTGCAATTACATAATGTTACGCAATAATAATAAAAAAAAAAAACACAGCTCCAACGCTTTGTTAAATTTGCAGCATCCACTGTATTCATGTTTCTCCTGTTTGATGTGAAGCGGAGAGGAGGAGGAGGAGGAGGAGAGCATCGAGACGGGGAGGGACGAGGGTGGAGGACGACGTAGGTGTGAAAGCAGCTGGAGAGGAGGCAGAACTGACACACAAAGGTGGACGATGCTTCATTTCCAGGGAGAAGTCTTCCCATGAGTCCTCTGCCTCCTACATGTACATCCAGAGAACGAGCAAACCCCACAGCATCCGGCCGCTGAAGCAGGGATTTCTCTGGCTGTTATCTTGAAAACACGCAGGTGAGACACAAGGTTAAGTACATCGGGAGGAGGAGAGGAATCCAGCATTATACCGAGTAATATGTAACTCTGGGGAGGCAGGAGGAGAAGTTTACCGTGGCGGTGTGTAGATCGTCTCTCTGTCGAACAAACTGCAGACGCTGAATTCTGATGTTACTTTTTGCATTCAGTCGGAGAAAGTGATGTTGTATATTGAGCAAGCCTAAATTAATCTTACATGGTAATGCATCCTGATCTCGCAGGAAGGCGTATAAATAGCACATTTCACGTGTCACCAATACGCATTTTAGCCTTTTCGTGTCGTACACACTTCAGGCAACTTGAAGTGCCTAACTTACTAGGCAACCTAGTAAGAACCTAACTTACTGTACAAAGAACAGGAAGTTAGGTTCATACAGGAACGATAACTGAATACATTCAGAAATTTACTGTAAATCCAGTAAGTTAGAGACAAAAACAAAGAGAGAGAGAGGTGTTTTAAGTCCTTGTATTTCCTAAACAAACCAAACTGTAGTTTTACTGTCTAAACATAATGTAACAGTGGTTAAATGACACTCAGTAAACCTAAACGCCCATGATATCTGGTAAGAGTGGCACAAGGCTGTACAAACCTCAGCATTGATCGCATCCCATAAGATGCAGTCCTTCAACTCACACCTGTGTTTGTGATATATGGGAAATTAAATACAAAAACAACGGAAAATTGACCTGTGTTCACAAACCTTCAGCTTATGGTCATAAATAAGACCTTTTCAGCTGGAAAAAGCCGAACATCAGCCGTCCTCTAATGGGAATAAAGTGGATCTGCTCGGCTGAAGAGCTGCCGTGTTTTCAAACATCTCATTTCACGATCACAGAGTTACACGAGAAGGAAAAAAAATCATAAAATCCTAAAAAAAAGGTTAATAGTGCAACATCTAGAACAAGGTGTGATGACACCAATAACGACACAACAATCTGCATGATCCCTTCACAACTACCGAGAGCATTTCTGTGGACTTCAGAGATTTTGACTTGTCTTCACCTGATGCTCAAGTGTCAGAAATGAAATGATCGATGGCGCTGGAGAGTCAGCACGCAAAACACAGAGGAGAGCCTGAAGCTGGCTCACCTGCATTCACTCACATGTTATTAACGGCACCGCTGACATCTTTACTCAGAGACCTGGACTCAAATATATGCATGTTTTCCCTTCTTCTGAAAGCAGCTGAAAAGCGCTCACACAAATGTCTGCTCTCTCAGCCTCGTCCTCGTTAAACGACATGGCACTAATTGTGCATTTTTCTAGTTTACAGCAGGTGTTAGCAATCAACCAGTCCGATCACATCATCACTCCCACAGGAGCAAAGGGAACCAAAAGCCTTAGCTGTGTCCCGAATCCTTCGTTCACGTCTGCTGATATGTGATTTGAGAGCATCATATAATCAGGGGCGTATTTCGTCTTTTGGGGGCCCAAGGCAAACCCAGTCATTGGGGGCCTTCACACCTTTGTTCAGCACTGACAAAGCTTTTATTTTATGGTCCATTACTGTCTCATTTTGAGAATCAGCACATAAGTTCAATTTTGACTAAAGCTAATTTTGGCATTTAGGCCACTTTGTCCTACTTTTGAAATCTGTTACTAGCTACATAACCATGTTCACGTGTCCTGCTGTCAGTGAATAATATTATCAAGCAAAAAAAAGAAACTTGAATATTAATATAAATATAGAAATCTCCTATTTCCTGAGCTACATAAAGTCCTTAAAATCCTTCTTGAGGATTGTGATCTAACCAGTGAGTCATCTCAACACTTTTGTTGTAATTGATAAGAATATATATATATATATATATATATATATATATATATATATATATATATATATACCTATTACATAAAATAAATGACATTACAATGACATTGAAATGACATTGAATCAAAATTTAATATAGTCTGCACATGCGCTGTAACATGGAATAGTCCATTGTATGGGGGGGGAGCAGTCGAGGTGATTGTGATCGATTAAGAAATATGATGTATTTTTAAGCATGTAAATTAGGACTAAAACAATAATAGCTGGAGTTTGCATGTTCTCCTCATGTCTGTGTGTGTTCTCTCTGGTACTCCGACTTCCTCCCACCATCCAAAAACATGCATGGGGATTAGGTTAATTGGTTAATTTAAATTGACCGTAGGTGTGAATGTGAGTGTGAGTGGTTGTCTGTCTCTATGTGTCCTGTGATGAACTGGACACTTGTCCAGGGTGTACCCTGTCTTTCACCCTAAGACAGCTGGGATAGGCTCCAGCCCCCCTGACCCTATGAGAGGATAAGAGAGAGAAGATGGATGGATGGATGATAATAGATTTAAATCAAAGCCCCAGGTAATTGCCTGTGTTTGCCTAATGGTAAGCACACCCCTGCATACAATGTGATGCGCTGCATTTTGGGATTGTTAGCAAACAGTCCTTTACAAGCTCTATTGCTGGGAAAATTACCACATGTCATAAATATCAAACTAGTAAGTAAGGTGCACTATGGGGTGTAATTTCATTACCATGAGATGAAAGCAGCATGTTAGCAGCAACATGTTAGCAGCATGTTAGCCCAGTCCAGATGGACTTCAAGCCTCAAAAATACAAAGACACTTAATTAACAGTTGGATTAACTAATGGAGTCACAGTTATTTTTATAAATAGTGCAAGTCAGTAAACAAAAGACAAACAGCCAAAATATAACATTTAGAGCATAATCACCATTTAGAGAATATTTATATTAATATTAACATCCATGTTTGTATAGACATTATAAAAGCTACACTATATGCTAGCCAGCTAACTGGTAATCATTATTGTTTCACAGCATAAGAGATGACGACACCATTTAACATATTTTAACACATTTAGAATCATTAGCTAACAGGCTAGCATGTTGTGCTAATTAATGGCCTGATAATATCAGTGTAAATGAACATTACAAGTTCAGTCTCTGGCTTGAGTCACTGATGATGTAACGGTGAATTCCCACTTAAAAGTCTGTCGCTGGGGAGGGGACTTTTTATTTGAAAGGACACAAAAATGAATGAATGATCATGAAGTGATGAATTCCTCACAACATGTCAGTATGATGCACCACTCTGCCAAGGTACAGAGTCATTACAGACTATTATAATATAAGCAATCATAATAACAGGTAATTCCAGAATTAGTCACACCAGTTTATTGTAACTGCCTGCAATTTTTGGAAAGTTATAAATTGCAAATTACTCACACAAAAACTGAAAAAATATCTTGATGAATAAATGTGGGTGAAAACATTTGAACTCTCACACATCTCATGCAGAAAAAATCCATTTATCTCTTTGTCTGCTCACAACTTAAACATCTTCACTATTTTAAGTCAAGTCAATTTGACTTATACAGCTCAATATCACAAATTTTACAATCTGTACAGGATATGACAGCCTCTGTTCGACCCTCACATTGACAGAGGAAAAACTCCCCCAAAAAACTTTTAACAGGGAAAAAGAAACGGTAGAAACAGACATTTATAAGACTGAGTAGTGCTGTTGTTAAAGAACATTCCATTCACCATATTTTCATTCTCTGTTTGCCACAAACTTTTCTTTTATTTAAGGTAACATGGGACAAGTGACTGAATGAGAAATATTCATAGTCAATAGTCTATTTATCTTATCTTTTTTAACCCTTACTTTCCTCTTGGGCAGCTAATGTTTTATCAGGAGCGTGATGGACACTAGCTAGAAAGACAGGAGCTTGTGACTGAAATGACTGAAATTATCACTCCTCTTGCTCAGCATCTCTTTCGTTTTCAGCACAGCTGTTTCTTTTCGTTCATTGTGTCTTTTAGAGAGCATATAAAATATGCTGCTGTGAGTAATAACTTGTGCCTGCTGTGTTTTTTTCTATTGAGGAAAAATCAAATTACCTCATTTAAAATGGATCTTTTTCAAAGGAAAAGCAATACTTTTAAGTCTGTTCTGAGGTCACGCTGGACCGTGATTGGCTCCACCTCACTTGTGACATCACAGAAACATCTCATGCGTACTTGTTGATTTGCACATTTATCTTACGCATTAGCTTATCTTTCCTACGATAAGGATATCATTTCTCGTATTCACAGCCCCTCAGGCGCGCTGCGTATGAAGCTTTGATTACATTTAACGGAAGTAAACGGTGCCGTGGTTGGGAGCGCCGTTGCTGCTCGGCTTTAACAAACAGTTGAATCATGGACAGCTGACAGGACTCAGGTCGGGGGATTTCCAACAAACGGCAACACGCACACACACACACACACACACACACTTGTCCACCTGCACACAAATGCATGAATGTGTTTGCTAGAAACGGACAGGTGTGATGGGTAAAGTGAGCGGACAGGTGGGGGTCCCGTCTAATGAGCCAAAGTCACCCCAGACAGGATGGAAAAGCTTGGCAGGGCGCAAGAAAAATAAATGCTGTTGCTTTAAATCATGCCAGTGTGCGCCAACCAGCAGCAAGTGAGGCTGCGATGCTCTAAATATTCACCTTAATATAGAAACACAGCTTTCCCTCCCAGAGAATAATACGAATCCACAGGAGACATTACGTCTTAAATAAATGCATAAAAAACTTGCATCAGAGAAGTGCTAACGCTCTCTCCAAAGATGAACTTTTCTGAATTCAAATGTCACTCAGCGCCGTAACGCCTCTCCGCTCTGAAACAGGACAACATCTCATTGACTTTTCTGGAGTGGCGACCCCATCAGAGCGGTGAAGGTTCAACTAGTTCCATCATGACGTGATGAGCGGGGACAAGGACACTTGTCTCTGTCACACTGTGAACAACTTTCCCTGCTGGCCTACCAAAAAAAAAATCATCACCAGAAATGTCAAACTCAGCAAGAGAGTGCACAGTAAACACAATTAAGGCATAAACTAAAATTATTTCTAGTTTATCTCTTAACTCTGTGAGTGCCATTTTGATGTACAGTAGATACAGTATATACATATATATATACGTATATATGTATGCGTGTGTATATATATATATATATATACATATATATATGTATATATATATGTATATATATATATATAGACGTCAAAGTGGTTTTTCGGCAGTGGGATTTGTAGTCAGAGCATAAAGAGACGGTATACACCACAGAGATCAAAACAGGAAGTGGAGACGATCGAGATTAGAGAGTAAAACAAACAGAATGTGGAGAAAAAGTGGTGATTTTGGTGAAAGTGTCCTCTACTCTACCTCTGATAAAACAAGAATGGAACAAGGTAAAAACAAACATTTTTTTCATGATGAAATAGAGAGTCTCTTCTTTCATTTGAGCTATTCACTGTTTTCAGAGACATAGTACTAAATATTCTGTGGGTCTAGAAATATGACTCAAAATGGACAAAAGCACTGGAACAAGACACTTTGTGTTTTTCTTTTAAAGGACTGGCACTCAGTGAGTTAATCTACTAAAGAAAAAAATCATTCTTCTAGTTGATGTAAGATCAGCTCAGTTTCTGAAAAAACAAACAGCAAAAAGAAATCATTCAACACTATAACAAGTCTTTCTGGTGACTTTTTTTTGTCAATTCATGTTATGAAATGTTTTGTTTCAAGATATTGCTCTATGAATTAAACACACTATTAGAAATCTTTCTGCTGACTTTTACTTTTTAAAGATTTTCTTTTTTGACATGCTACAGTATGACTTTATTTGTCAATTTTCAACATGCTATAAAATGTTTGTTTTTTATTTTTTAGCAACATTTTTAATGAAATCATTCAGCACTGCAATAAGTGCCTCTGATTATTTTTTGACTGTTTGTAAATTGTATTTTTTTTTTTAACTTTTTCAACATGTGATAAAATGTTCGAATAGTGGCTGACAGAAACGTATTTCCACCTGGATTACATTCGTTTGCATCACAAGTATGTTTGTCTCCCGTCTGAAATTAAAGTTAACCATGATTTATTTTTTTTTTAACTAACCCTCTTTTGTTTTGTAACCACATGCTGAACTGACATCTTTCCTTCAAAACATAATTAAAAATGTGGTTCATTTGTATGGAAAGATAATTTTGTAGGAAAAAACAACAACAACTACCTGTCACTTTACAATGAGAAAGCTTTCTCAACACATTTTATAAGCTTTGTAATATATTTGGTGATACTACTGTTTCCAAGAAAAGTTATTGAATTAGTCATAATAATACAATTTTTTACATAATAATGTGAAAAATATCTTGATATAATGTGAAAGGATCTACCAATAAATTCAGTTTTTAATCAAACTGTTTAGAAACCTGCAGCTGTCATGGTATACTTATTTTGAGAATTAAAACAAATGCTTTTAAATTTTTAAATTACACATAATTGGAGCCAGTAGGTACAAAAACATGTATAAAAGCCATGTGCATGTTTTGTTAAATAATTATCTCTGATATGAAGTGTAACTGAAGTGCAAAAACCCAAGATCTGTCCTTCAACTGAAAACAATTTGTCTTTTTTCTGCGCACCGCTGTGATGAAATAACCTGGAGGTGAGCCAGTGAGGTCATTTTGTGACACAAGAAGTTGAAAAGCATCGCTTTGGTCACGCGGTGCGTAACGACGCTGACGTCACCGAGACGAAACATCAAAGATTTGAAAAAAGGTAACAATGTGAAAAGTTTCCAGCGAGCTGAGAGTCCCCTCTGCAGAGAAAAAAGAGAGGGGAAATCCCTGTCCGAGGTGAAGGGAAACCACACACACACACACACACACACACACACACACGTACATGTGCACAGTGTTATTTATTCACATGATTCACTGTCACTGTTTCAACTCTACGGGCGATTACAGCCTGATAATAAATAAGTGTAAGACCGATAGCTGTTACAGTCATTCAGTGCATATTAGATGGTGTGTGTGTGTGTGTGTGTGTGTGTGTGTGTCTGAGCGGGAGAAGACGTTGGTTTGCGGTGAGTTTCCTGTCAGTGAAAAGTTGATGGGACCACCTTTGTCTCAGAGGAGGAGGAGATAACGTGTCTCCTGATACCAAATGAAACTCAGTGCTGTTTAACTCCAGTCGTGTTTTTCTACCTGCAATAATACTATTATGAACACCACAGAGAGTTTGATATAGTTTGTCAAAATACAAAGATGCTGAGCTTTGTTCAAACCCACTCAGTCATTTTTTAAATTCTCTGTTAAGTTTCCAAACAAGCAAATTCAGTGCCGAGCATATATGATATGGTTTTATCTAAATATCTGCAAATTCAAGGGGAAGTTTTAATGGAAAATATTTAAAATTTCTAATCAGATTAGGTTTCACTTTTGTGAAATTGAGAATGCCAGTTTTCTCTGTTCATTAAGCTCACAGTGATGATGATGATGGAAAAGAAATATTCGCACTTTTTGTGTCATTTACCGTCACTGTGAAACATCCCAAACTTTCCCATGGACAATCCCTTCATCAAAGACCTTCACTGTGTGACACACACAAAGAAAAAGTACCTCTCCTGGCAAAGAAAAGAAAGAAGACGCCTGCTTTGAAAACACGAAGAGCACAAACAAAATCTGATTTCTGTGATAAAAACGGATTTGTTCCATCTCAGCTGTTTGCTCTTTAGGACTTTTTTTTTGCTTCAGATGACATGAAAATCATCTTCAGCGATGCAGATTATGTTCTATTTAAATGTGCTTTTGTGTCAAGAAAGAAACTTGTATTACTGTTACTTTTAAATATTGCTTTGGTTCGCTTAACACTGCCACTGAGAAAAACAATTTAAAACAGTTTGCATCGATAAGGCAAACTTTCATTAATTGTGTTGAAATTTTAGTCTTTGCATATTTTTATTTTATGACTAGTAAATACTTCTGTATATTCATGTTCATTTATGTACTATTTTCTAATTTCCTTGCATGTTTTAAGGTGGGAAACCCCAGATAAAAACGTTAGTTTTCATAATTTATTTCCACAACACGTTTTCTTTCAGATTAGTGGAAGGAAAACATCTTAAATACACATTAAGGTGTTAATTTAACGATTTTTCTATTTGTGTCTGTAGATTCCTCCTAAATGTACTAAAACCTAGCATCAGACCGTGCCTCTTTTCATATTTAATATAATATTTATTTATACAATTCCAGAAAATCATCTTTGTCTAAATATAAGCAATCAGCTTTCACAATGAAATTATTTTATAGACATTTAACAATACCTATGTATCTTATATATCTTTAAAGCTTTCTCAAAATTATGAGAAATGTATTATTTCTCTAAGACAGAAATCTCCACCAAACTGTCCAGTTTCGTTCATATGTATTTAATTCACATTTTATTCTGAAATTTTATTAATTTTTAAAGAGGATATTACCACCATGCTGAAGATGGAAACTTTCTGCATTTTGTGTGATAAAAAAAAACAGTCTGCTGTCATGAAACTGACCTTTAAACACTGACGGGTTAAAAAAAAAAGATGATATTTGAATTACGATAGCAGACACAAAGAAGCAGGATCCCTCCAAAATAAAGTTGAGCATAATAATGATTGGTCGACAGGTCGGAAGTGCTGCTTTATCTAACGTACAACAAGCTGCACTTTATTTCCTCTGTGACACGCAGGACTGCGTGATACTAATGTCCTCTCCAATCAACTTTCACACCACCAATGAAGACTTATTTCTTTTATCATTCCTTAACAACGAATCTGATCATTTCCATTTTTCAGCTTTTCTCACGGGTAAAAAGTTCATTTGTGTCGAGTGAGCGCGGCACTGTGTGATACTCCGTCATGTCTTTAGCTGTTTCCTTTCAGGCTAACCGCTAACACAGAGCTGCTATCCGAAATCCATGCTGTTGTTATTTATGCACTGGAAATACAGGAAAAACACAAGATGCACCAATGCACCAATCAAACAAGGAAGTAGAGCAAGAAAAAACTCTTTTTCAACAAAAAATAGAAATAAAAAGAGGAAAAATAAACTGTGTTCTTGTGATAGACAGAAAATCACTGGATAGTAACCAGGAAGAAACTCACAGCTGATTGACTGAAAGGTACCAAAACATGACTGTAATATTATTCATATTCGTACGTCAGGTGAGGGAGAACAGAAGTGACAACAATAAACAGGAAAAACGGAAAGTTAACAGAGACGACAGTCAATTAAAGATAGGGTCAGTAATTTTGAGAAACTAGCAAGAACATTTTTGTTTTGTTTTAGTGATTTTTTTTCTGCTGTTTGTTGCCACAGTTTTGATGCACGGCTCAAAGACTAAAATGTGCCCTCATAACGCCTGTAATGAATCCAATCAGTCACTGTCTAATCAATATATTTCGGCAGGATTAAGTGATTGAACAGAAACAGGAGCATTTTGTCAGAGCATTTAGTGATTTTCGTCTGGATGCCGTGCCTCGCTTCCAGCTAAACAGCTAGATTCATGGTAGCAGCTTGGCTGGATGCTTGCCTTCCACACAGGCTATTTTACTCTCCCACAGAGTGAATTCATTCTCCCATGTGTTTGGATGCCGCTCAAGCTCAGCCGTTGACACAGTGCCACTGCCAAACCAGACAAAAAATGCTTTGATAACCAAATTGTTGCTAATATGTTATGAAAGAATAAGCGTTTAATATGCAGAGAATTACATTTTCTCGCTCTCTTTACTTACTTTGTGGATCAGAAAAGAACGAAACGAGAGCATCGTCACCTTTTGCTGTTTACTTCCTGTGTTTATTCTGATTGGCAGCGATCACAACAAACTCTCAGTGAGTCAGAAAAGGGGAGAAGAGGCTTGTAGGGAACGAGAGAAAGACTCTAAAGAAAAGCAAGCGATGGAGAGAGAGAGGTGTCGTTCGCCCACTCATACTCCATCCACTTCTACATCACTCCATTACCTCCATGTAAATGACAGCTCTCTGCGTCCTGCTGAGGGGGAAAAAGGCCTATTAACACAGAGCAGAGGAAGCCCGGCCGCTGTTCAGCCCACGCACAGTGCTCCTCCTTCACCCTCACACTCCCACACAAGTCCAACATGGTCGACACACAACGTGAGCTCAGCTGGAGGAAGGAAGGCAGACGCAAACAGCGGACGCTTTTTTAGAATCTGCCGCACAAAAAGCAGAAATACATGAAATCACTCGAGTAAACGTCGCAAATCAACCTCGATTCGTCGGCTGCAATTTGCGTCAAAGATGAAAGACGGGGAGGCGTCGAGATGCACAATTTCATCACATCTTCTGCACATGTTCGTGACTGCCGTCCCTTCACGTGCAAAAAGCGCCCAGATAGCCACGCCCATTTCCCTTCCAAAATATTACGGAGCCGGTGGAAACATGGGATAATATATGGAGGGGGAAGATTATGGACAACATTCATCCCCCTGAGCTGTGTTTGCACGACCAAACCACATTTGGAATTTCTGATTGCAACGTCAACAACGTGAAGGGGAAAGTGGACCGTCGCTCACACAGCACACCTTTATCCAGGCAACGACGACGCTTCCCTGACCAGGCTGTTTTCAAGGCTAGCACAGAGATTAATAATAAATAATAATAATAATAATGATAATAATATGTGAAAGACCTCTCGATAAAGATGCATTCATGGGACCTGGGAAAGACGGACCTTCAGAATAAAAGAGCTGAATGCAAAAATAAATAGTTTCCGTTAAAAAACACACAACAGTGTCAAAGTGACAGGGAGTCCTGTAAGCTGCAGATAACAGAGTGACAATCAGCCACTTCCAGCAGTGTATAATTACACCTACCTGATTGTTAATGCACATATGTGAGGGTGAAGTTCAGGCCAGGTGAGCTATGAGAGCAAGCAAAGCATCAAAAACAACATGCCTCACGTTCACAAACCACTAATCTGACAGATGCCTTTTCTTTATGAATATAATGAGATGAGAGACACCAGGAACGTCTTCATGTGCGAGTTCACTTAATTACAAACGTACGTCCTTCAGGTTCACACGTTCAGCGACAGGTGGATGTTTTTTACGAAGCATCTGTCGTTTGAGCACAGATTCACAAATATTAATCATAATTAGCTAAACTAATTGATGCGAACGAGAACAAGCTTACACTGAGACGTCATCTGCTGACAAGGAAATGTTCACACTGGGAAAAATGTTTCCTGCCGTGTTTCATTTGTTCTCCGAACAATGTCCGCTCATGGCAACTAAAACATGACTGACGTTTTACGCTTTCATTTTGGCAACTCAAAGAGCCTAGAGGTTAAATTTAAGCTGATTCATGACATGGACTTTCACTCAGCAATTAGGAAACACGGCAACATGTAAGCATTTAAAAGAAAAACGAAGCCCCATTACATCTTCTGTGACCTGTCGCTAGTTTATTAGCTCGTTAGCTAGCGGCTCAAACATAAAGTAAAACTCTTTTTTATATCAGTTATTGTTATAATACTCTGATTCTCTGCTTGCTCTGATCAAATACACATCCTCTCCGCACATTCCTGGATAAATTTATTATTATTATTCCTTTCTGTTCATTATCATACTTTATAATTTCAGGGGGCCACATTCAGTCCAATTGGATCTCAAGTGGGTCAGTTAAACCATAATAAGCTATAATCAATAATAAGATCTCCAGATTTTGTGCTGTCTTTTAGTGTAAAGAGGTACCAGATTATTCTGAAAAGTTAATTATGAATCAGTCTGAAATGCCTTCTTCATTTCACTGGTTACAACTAAAAACAGGCCGCTGTTCCCTCCAACCTGCCAACAAATCATTTATCTTTTCTTGTATGTTTTTATCACACTGGATTCCTGTTTATTTCACAGAAGAAAGGTCAATTTTTCTTGGAAAACCCTTCACTTGATTGTGTTTTGTCACATTGCTTGTGCATAAATTTACTAAAAAATTGGAAGTGAAGACCTAGTCATCCAGGGGGCCGGGTTGGACCTTTTGGTGGGCCGGTTGTGGCGCTCAGGCCCTATGTTTGACACCCATGCTTTATATGTAGTTACGTGTAAACGTCACGCACAACAAACTTGATTCTGCTTCTTGTTACATCACAACCGGAGAGTATTAACCAGAGAAGAGTGGCACTGAAGCCTCATCGCCATGGAAACCACGTTTTTCGCTCTTCTCCCTGCTGGTTTTAGTAAGAGTTTGATTGACAGATTGTTCATCCAATCGGCTGCCAAGTGTTTCCTGAAAGTGCCTGACCTTCTTCAAACAGTTTCATCCGAAAGCTTCTCAGATGTCTCCCTTTAACGAACCATCTGGAGGCTCAGAGTCGTTTTTTTCCACATTAACTGACGGAAATGTCACAAAAAAAAAAAATCACAAACCAGCACGACACACAATATTTTACATTTGGAATAATGTCTTATTCCCAGGAAACTGTATTTATGAAATGACATCACTGCAACATGGTGGAACACTGGCTGGGTTAGCTCAGTGCAAAATTAATTTGCCATATTTGATTTTTGTTTCTTAAATTAATAGTATGATATTTGGGCAGAAGGTTGTGATCTTTAAATAATGAAAAATCAAAAATGAGACCAGACATCATTTATTGAACTAAAACCACCTTCTGTTGCCTAAAAAACAACAATGATCAACAATTCTGTGCGTGACGTATAAAAACTAATAAATATATAATAAATAAATAAATAAATAAATAAAAACTTTGCCAGTGAGTAAAATCAATGCAGTGATCACATTTCATTCATTCTACATATTCATTTATTTGCATCATCTTTCTTTAAAACTAAATTAAAATCTGTCTCTTTGGTTTTGATGTTCTGGATGAACACGTGTGCACAGATTTCTCTGTTTTTTCCAGGCCGTCACTCCACTTGTCTGTCTTTCACACCATCCATCTGTCCCACTCAGCCCCTCTCCTCAGGGTTGTTTTTTAAAGGGAAATATATGGGAGAAATTAACTGGTGGAGGTTGTTTTGTGCCATGGAGGTATAAGTTATAAGTTCATTTAACATAGAGTTTAATGTAATATAATAATATAATGTAATACACATACATATATATACAGTATATGTATATATATATATATATATATATATATATATATATATATATATATACACACAGTATGTATATATATATATATATATACAGTATATATATATATATATATATATATATATCCCTCATGGATCACTCTCACTTGCATAAAGAGGAAAAACTTTAATTTAAACTTTAAATTTATTCTTGATGTATTTTTTTCTGGAAAAGCAGAGTGAGAGGAGAGGCAGAGCGACAAGAGGGGAGGAGAGAGAGAGAGAGAGAGAGGAAGGAGGAGAAAGACAAGACGGAGGACGCAGAGAAAGCGACAGATGGAGGAGAAGCATGCAGCAGCGGCGAGGAGGAGGAGGAGGAGGAAACAAAGCGTGTTGACTGAGGAAGTGTGCATGCCATGCGGCCATGTGCTCAGGTAGATCCCATCTTCATCCACTCTTTTACCGCCAGCCTCCGATTCTCTCGTTCACATCCTCTCTCACCTTTTCTCACAAACAAAACCCAATAACAACAGGTAGGACTGTCTTTTTCTTTATGCCTTCACAAAATGAGGTGCATTTTTTTTTTAATTTTCATTTGTGCATGTGTTTTCTGTCACCTTTTACAGTGTTTAAATCCCCAGCAGTTTGATGAGTGTCAGTGGAAGTTTGTTTTTTATTTCTGTGTTGCATGATGTGATTTGCACAAAATAAGTGGAATTATTCACGTTAGATTGACGCCACAGATGCAAATGAGGAGATTTTATTCCCATCTGTTGTGGCGTGTGTGCGTGTGTGTGTGTGTGTGTGTGTTGAGCTGTGATGGTCTAGTATACTGTTAGGATATTGGCAGGACGGAGGAATGTGTGAGACTTCACCCCAGATCTCTTTGTTCCCTCTCTCTCTCATTTTCTTTCTCCTTTTTTTCTCTCTGGAGTTGCACACACATGCGCACACACACACACACACACACACACACACACACACACACACACACTCAAACCAACACTCGCAGAAAACCAGTTGAAACTTCCCACCGGCAGGAGAGAAATGTCTGGAATGTGATTATCACGTATTTGTGTTTATTTTATCACTGCGGGTCGCTCGCAAAGCAAAGAGGAAACCAGATCAGGCGCATGCCCGACACTTAGTGTGAAACCATGTGTGTGTGTGTGTGTGTGTGTGTATGTGTGTGTGCTCAGCGGTGGTGGGTGGGGAGGGTAAAGAGTGAGAGCTATTTGGCAGTGCACGTGAGTGTGTGGGTGGTTGTGTGGGTGTCAGGGTGAGTGGGTGCAGAGCTCTCTTTGAGTGAGAGCACATGTGACTCCAACTGTGTGTGTGTGTGTGTGTGTGTGTGTGTGTGGGCGTGAGCGTGTGTGTGTGTGTGTGTGTGCGCGTACGGAAAGGTGAAAAGTAAGTGTGTGCAAAGGTGATGTGATTGCATGTTTCCGAGTCGAAGCGAGCACCTTTCTGCATCAAAACGGAGTTGGAAGGCGAGGAGAAAAAAAAAAAGAAAATCCTCTCCGCTCTTTCTGTTAGTGTGCTCATTTACACACACATACACACACACACACACACACACACACACACACACACTCTCGGTTCAGACGCCTGTCAAACCCAGCGCATTCCTGAGTGCTCGAACACACAAGAGTCTGAATGGTGGGATGAATGCGGGGGGAAATTCAGCTGAAACGTGAGGACAAAAGCCAGGGGGGACATTTAAGAGGGTTTAACTCTGCAGAACCCTGGGAATCAGGGAGCAAACACACACACATGCACATACATGCACACGCCTCCATTGCCTACACGTGCACTGAAATGCGAATAACTGCGGTGTGTATACATCCACACACACACACACACACACACACACATATGTACAGCTGTGGCTCCAGCAGGCTGTTAGAGCCTGGAACAGAGGGGAATTCCCAGGGAGGAGGCAGTGAAAACACACTACACCTCTGCCTCCATACACACAACGGCAACTAGGAGTCCAGCATACCAGTGCTGAAAACACACTGGTGGAGCTATAGTAGCCTCCACCGCTGCGGTGCACCATCCACTCCAATGGTAAACCATTGAATTTTTTTCAAAAAGAAACCACCAAATAGCTCGGGGGGGGTTCTGCGAGTGACAAATTCTCCGAGAATGACGGAGTGCCGTGGCTCATTTGCAAGGCGTCATGTGTAAAAGATCAACCAAGACCGAGCTGTCAAATGGGCTCATAAAACAGCTTTCTACAACAAATACAGCCGTGACGTCTGAGAGAAAGCGACTTTATGAACTCAATTAGCAACGCTAAGATTTCCACTAATTTTACCTTTTCCTTGTGACGAAGCATTAACACAAGCTTCAACATAAAAACACTTCTTTAATCTCTGACTTCAAAGCCGGCCCGGTATCTGGAAGTTGTGCGATTTCGTCAGGTGTTTGTCGTCTGCGTCCTGACAGCCGAGAAAAAGAGAGTTCAGTGGACGTTGCAGGTCAAACTTTTTCCCGGCGTCTCTGATGTCCTGCTGCATGCTGGCTGTGTGTATGATGCCTGCTGGTGGGGGGAGGGGGAGTTTGTTGTTGACCTGGAATCAATATTGCTCACCCACAGTCAGATCAATACAGACGCAGAATCATAAAAAAACAGCCTCTCTGCTGAGAAACACAAAGGGGAAAGCGGGGGATTATCCCCAAACGCTTTGCATGACCTGCAGCGGCGGATTGGGCTTGTTTGTAAATTTATAAGTGTGTGTGTGTGTGTGTGTGTGTGTGTGTGTGTGTGGCATGGAAAAAAAACACAGTTTCTTGTTAAGTGTCTTTAAGGCATACAGCTAACTTTGTATTAAGAGCTCAATTTGCACAGTTTAATCAGATCTTTTCATTTAAAGCTCAGGCTGACACAGCAAAAGTTACACCTGACTTCCTGTCTGTCTGCGTCACTGATGAGCGTCCATTATTACCAAATGCCTCACAGTGAAGTTTAAGGTCAAACGGTGTATTTCAAGAACTTCCAAGCAGAATTTAGGTAGAACTGTCATCTGCAAAATAGACAAGATTTGAGTCAGATAATCAAACAACTGAATGAGTTTGAGTGAATTGACTCTGAATAAACATGATTTTCCTGTTGGCAAAGGGTTAAATGAATTTGGTCATGAGGTTTACAGAATAAAACATCGTTAATGCACAATATTTCTGGGAAGTTTACATTGAAGAAATACCCATCCAAAAGAGCAGAAACTGAGGTCAGATGTGCACTCATAACCAGATAAGAGAAAGAGTGGGCGCAGTAATTTATTCAGGGAATTTCACAATATGAACCCCGGGCTGCGATGCTGGTAATATCGTCTCATACCTCCTCAGCCGTGTGCCAGCGCAGTGAGAGGAAACAAGCAGTGAAAACAGTTGTTAATTTCCCAGATTGCCATAGCAAAATCACTCTCGCTCTCACACTGAGAGTGACGAAGAGGAGGGAGGTGGAGGAAGGAGCAGGTGAGCAATAACACGCCGTCTCGCACATTTCACTGGAAATTTACACGAACGCAGACGCATAAATTGTGAGCAGGTACAATCCCACTGCAGGTGTATTTCCCCAAAGGGACGGAGATAGCGGCGACTCTCAGTCAAGTTATGAATTGAAAGTGTTTCACATTTGGTTTGACTGAAAACATGCGGGTTGTTGCATGAGTGCAACTGTCTAATTCATGCTTTTTGTCATTAAAGATGGCCGAGTTTGATTTCTCGCAACCTGTTTTCTGTGAGCCATTATTAGGTAAAGCAAAAGAGAGACATGATGGTAATCATAATTTAGTTTCACAAATACTCAGTAACATAGATGCAGATAATCTGAGTGAAATGATGACTCACCTGTTGTGCTTCAGTGGTTTGCTGAGGGCCTCCTGGATGTTTCTCAGGGACCCCTGGAGGCTCCTGGACCCTCACCATCTTTAAACAAATGTGCATGCAATTCTGTCCAAGTCAGAAATGCGCATTTCCAAGTGGGAAGTGTGGGATTTGTTTAGCAAATACTTGAGATCATCACTATCACTTAAAGAAAAAATAAAAATAATAAGAAGAAGGAAACTGAAAAAAAAATCTTTGCTTTGGAAACTTTGACTGCACTATTAAATATTTGGCTCATTGCAGTGCGTGCTGCTGTATTAAATCAGCTCAAGTGTAAATTCAACATGCACATGCCTCTTTTAGCACCAGTCTAGTCTTCTTTACATGCACCTTTAGGGACGGTCCCCGCAGCCTGAGGGGGGGGTTGGGGGGATTTCTCGCGGGCTGAGGTGCACTCTCAGTCGGCTCGGGGAGCGGAGCTGTGAGTTTGCGCCGCAGCCTCCACCGGAGCCAGTCGGTGACATTTCCGAGCGATCCGGTGAAAAAAGCCCCGCAGGCGGTCAGACGGCAAATAAAACAGAGAGAGATAGAGAGAGGTAGAGAGAGAGAGGTAGAGAGAGAGCGAGATGAACTGAGAGGAGTAACAAGAGCAGAGGATCACTCCTCCTTCCTCCTCCTCTATCTGCGGAAACTTTTCCTCCTCTTTATCCGTCCGTGATGTTTGGTCTAAGCCTGTCGTGTGTTTCTGTGCACCGGACAGATCCAGGAGCTGCACCGAGGACGGTGGCTGCAAGCCGGCTGTTTGCTCTTCCTCCAGCCGCTGCGCAACAACCACAGACCACCAGGTACCACAGTTCAACATCCACCATGGCTTTTAATTTAAATGTTTAGGTATTATTATTATCATTATTATTTTTATTGCTATTCCATGGTGTAATATGATGGTTAGCAAAATAAGAGCACGCATTCAATCTTTTTTTGGCTTCTATTTCGGACTGTTATTGGCTGCTTGGACATGGCGTTGCAACAGTGTGTGGTCTCCTCTGGCAAGACCATTGTGCACTCTTTGCGCGCGCGCGCTGTGTGTTTTGAAGGCGCGTGCGCGTGACCGGGAGAGAGAGAGATAGAGAGATAGACTGAGAGATAGAGACAGAGAGAGAGAGAGGTGGTAGTCTGTTGGGCTGGAGGAAATTCTTGTGTTTTGGAATGCGTTTACCCCGAGGGAGACCCCGTGACTCTGAGAGAGAGAGAGAGAGAGAGAGAGAGACTAGGGTTTCATATATATACTGTATATATATATATATATATCTAAAGAGAGAGACATGAAGAGAGGAAGACAGACATGAGACAGAGACTAGATATATATATATATATATATATATATATATATATATATATATATATATATATATATATATATATCTAAAGAGAGAGACATGAAGAGAGGAAGACAGACATGAGACAGAGACTAGATATATATATATATATATATATATATATATATATATATATATATATATCTAAAGAGAGAGACATGAAGAGAGGAAGACAGACATGAGACAGAGACTAGATATATATATATATATATATATATATATATATATATATAGAGAGAGAGAGAGAGAGAGAGAGAGAGAGAAGAGAAACCTATATAAAGACAGAGAAAGAGAAAGAGAGAGATAGATAGATAGAGAGGCAGAAAACAGAAAGAGACAAAGAGAGAAACAGACATGGGACGTACATATAAAGAGAGAGAAATGTGTATAAAGACATGATCAATAAAGTTGATTGTTCTTATATATTTAAACATACATAAAGACAAAAGTTTAAAGATAAATAGATCAACTAGTTAAAAGACAGAGCAACAGAGAGACACATAAAGAGACAAAAAGAGAGAGACAGAGAGACATTCAAAAAGAGAGATGCATAGAGAGAGAGAGTTAGATATAGTTAAAGAGATAGATGTATGAAGAGAAATAGAGAGTAGAGTTATACATACAGAGAATGAGGGAGAGGTGGACTCAGTAGATAGAGAGACATAAAGAGACTAGGAGAGAGAGACATTCATAAAAAGACATAAAGAAAGAGAGAAAAGGACGTGGAGACATATCTAAAGAGAATAAAGAGACACAAATAGACATGATTTTTTTTATATGTATAGAGAAAGAGACGTAGAGAGGGGACTTCCTGTCCACGTTGAATCAGTGATGCAGTGTTTTAAGTGCTGATAGTGACCACCAGCTGACAGTAGTACTCTTATAAACCATGAACATTTTTAAAAAGGGTTTGTGTTTTTTAATCATCTTTCTCTCAGTAGACCATAATGGATCCAACAGGGGGCGCTGGTGATACATGGTGCTGCAGCTCATTATTAATAACTATATCTAAATGTATACATGAACTTGATTTTGCAATGCTTGGTATAAAAGCACATGAAAATAAATTGCTCTTGTCATTTCACCCCCGTTGTGTCGACGTGATTGTAAATTGATTTGGCATTTCAGCTCTGATGACAAGAAAAACACCTGTTGTTGCTTTGTGCATTCTTCACATGGGTTTTTCATGTGACAGCGTGTGGAGTAAACACATAAAGGGAGCATCCAGTGTAAATGGTTTGGAGTGAAGACGGTGAGCGTTATCTGCTGTCATGTGGTGGGAAATGTCCGAACAGACTTTTTGGTGTGAGGAACCATACGATCAATAACAAGATGTGATTGTAACTTCATGAAAAATTTGAATTCCTTCGGTGCGGTGGGTGTCGTATACTGTGCTTGAAACTTGGACAGAAGTTAGTGCTGGGATTGGCTGTTTTTAGCGGACAGACTGGGGTTAGCGTCCCGGTCGGTGTTGGATGGAGAACAATGTTTCTGGAACAGCGCTGGGGAGGGAGAAGGACTGCTAAACGCTCGCCCACACACAAATGTGAGATATTCTAATGAGCAATCTGGCCCTTCTGAATATCGTTCGTCTTCACGGCGCAGTGCGACACTGAGCGAGTCATGATTCAATTCCTTTCACGAAACTGTTTTTTGTTAGATTTCGGTTGGACGAAGGTGTCGGCGGTGAGGATATGTGGAAAAGGTATCAGTATGATGTGAGTGACGTGCTCCTGTATTTTATTTTTTTTTTACAGCCTGAATTCTTGATGACGGATGGATGCTCCTGTCCTGCTGGTAAGAATCACACTTTATCTTTCATTAAATGTGGAAATAATTTACCAAATGGAGATCTTAAAGGTCCCATATCATGTGTTTTAGCCGTAAAACAAACCTTTACTTTCTTCACACTGTCTGCTCGAATACGCCTGTATTCACCCTCTGTTTAAAAACGCTCTGGTTTAGTGCATTTCTGTGGAATTGCGTTGCTAGGCAACAGCTTGGGTCCATATACACTTCCTGTCATTAGCATGAAGTGCATCAAGGACACAAATCAGGAGACGTTTATGATGTTTAGGTTTAAAAACCATGAAGTGGTGACGTCACAAATGGACAGAAATCTTAACGCTCACTTTCTGAATGTATAAAATTTGCATAAAAACATGGACTGTGTGGAGAGTTTTGAGGCTTTTGTAGTATTTATACAGCACTTAAATCTGCATTATAACATAAAAGACATGGAAATCTCACCTTTTTTTTTTTTACAAACAGGATCTTTAACAACACTCCTTTGTTAAATTTTAGGTTCCACCACTCTCTCCTCGCTTCCTGCTGCATCTGTACTTTCATTAGATCAAAATCCTCCCCTGAAGCTGATGTGATTTAAAAATAACCGCAGCGTACCGAGCCCAGCTGCATTAGAGGCTCTTTACTCACACTAGTCAGCAGTACATGTGTACATACACACATTTTGGTGGACTTAATGTAAACTGGCCCACATGTGCCCCCTCCCTCACATGACATCATTAAAGCGGTCCTCTTAAAATCAGCGTGGGTATATGTGAGTAGGCAGTGTATTTGTTTCTGTGTGGGTGAGGGGAATGAAAGCCAAACGCTCCAGAACCGTGGGCCCATGCTGGCTTAGCGTGTGTGTGTGTGCCCAGCCGGAGGCTCTGGTCCTGGGCTGCGCTGCCTCCCACACCGGGGTACAGCTGGGGCTGAGTGGGAGGGACGAGTGGGAGGGACGAGTGGGCCGGGGGCCGTGAGTCAGCCTCGACACGGGAGACCGCCGAGGGAAGGAAACGCACCGCTAGAGTCCTCTCACTCCCTGCCAGCATTCGAAGAAAGTTTATTATGAGCGGCGTCCGGCGGGAGACGACGATGCAACTGCTGAAAGTGCAGATAGCAGAGACAGTGCTGGAAACAGAAAGTGTCAAGACGCAGGAGGGAAAACTGGCAGGCGTGGTGATGAAATACAGTAGATGGAACCAGGATGTGTCCACCTTGGTTTTTGTTTCGTACTTTAGCGACACTTGATTGTAAACGGCAGCGTTGTCTCAGCTTCCTTGACTTTAACTGGATGCAAATTAGACCCTCAGTGCCCACATGTGATGAGAGTAAGTGAATGAAGCACATGCCCCAAATATAAGAGAGAGAAGATTGGATTAGAGCTGCGTTAACAATGAAGGATAATTAGTAATAAATGAGTAAGACCTAATATCGTGCATGACATTAGAATAGTCTGGGGACCCTCTCCCTTTGTAAACCACCATCAGATCACGGTGTTATCTCTATATGACTATGTAAAGCGGCTCTGCATAGCGCCAGCCCGGCCCGACGGCTCATTTTCTGAGACAGATGGTTGCATCCGACCCAAACCCATCTGCTGGAAACGCTCGTCATCTTTCTCAGTCTGTCTGGAGCTGAGACCAGCAGAGCTTCATGCTGCCCGAATGAACGACACGCTCGCTGTCCACATGCATGTGCATGAGCAGAAACACGCATGTCTGTAGTCACGAGCGATGGGATAGACGTGTTTGTTAAGAGAGCGGACTCTTTGTGATCATATCAGCTAGAATCAGCGCTGACTGATAATTGGTGCAAATATTCTCTGCATATAGAAATGTGCCTGTGAAGACTCTCAGTCATCCAGGTCAACAGAAAGAAGAGGCAACTGGATTTACTTGATTTGACTCCAAAGAAGATATTCAGTGTGTTGTGAAAAAAATCTATCGTAGAGTGAAAAAACATTGAACCTGCAATGAATGATTCTTTTCATTGATCTGTGTTTGTTCAGTGAAATTTCAGAAAATTCTTCCAACAGTTCACTATCACATAAATCAAAGAAAAACCCTCGTGATGCAGGTGATGAGACATGCTGAGAAATGATTTGAATGTTTTATTGGTTGCGGAGTAATTTTCTGTTATTATTTCAGTTTTGTCTGTGAAGTTTTGTTGAAGTGAAGTTGAAGTGAAAAAGCCTCTTGGATGGGAGGTGTCCAGTCGAACCTTTCTTTTTTGCTCTTGTTGATTTATTTTGGCATTATTTCAGACGACAATGGGACAAAAAACTGCAGTGTTTTTAAAGGGTTTTAAAGAAAAGCTGGAGCAGGTGTCAGTCTAAATCTGACATTTATTGAAGGATTACCATCAGTGTAAGGCTTTAATCTTGAGGGTGATCCTCAAGAGGTGGAGGCCACAGGGGCCTTTCAGGGCCGGGCCCCGGTGCTCTGATAATGGAAGGTGGTTCTCCAGGAAGCCCAGAGGGAGTCCACCAGTCTGGGGCGTAGGAAGGTGGGGACCGGCCCAGGGGTGTGGAGGGAGGGGACGACATTGGACAAGGAAGTGAGAGCAGGAAACGCTGAGAGGAATGTTTCACAAGAAAACTTCTCCGCCCTGCAGCGCCGGGACGAGGGCGTCTGCAGACCGCCACCAGCCAGCGTGTGTGTGTGTGTGTGTGTGTGTGTGTGACCCCTCACCGCCTTGGCAGCGCTCACAGCTCTTATATCCTGTGAGTGGGCCAGCCGGCGGCAGCGTCACTGCCTTCACATCGCCAACGCTGTGTGGTTATGGAGAGAGAGCGAGAGAGAGAGAGAGAGAGATTCATACTGTGGCTGCTTCTGCTCTGACACCTCTGAAGGGAAGAGGAAGAGGAAAGGGGGTGAGGACAGAGAGGAAAGGAAAGGAGGAGAGGGAGTCACAGGGCAGGGATGTCAGGGTGGAGCGCCACCTTTAAAGGAGTCATCCAAACGCCTTGACGTCACCTTTTAGTGTCACAAGAGCATTATTATGTTGTTGTTTTTTTTTTTTTTATTAAATATTCACCTTTAAGAGGCTGGAAATATATATAAATATATTTACTTAAATAGTTTAAATATACTTAATTCACTTAAATAGTTTCCTACTAATCATTTAACTCTGAGTGTCAGCTGTTTTATAAAACACAAAGTGCCTTGTTCCAGTGTTTTTGTCCATTTTGAGTCATATTTCTAGACCCACAGAATATTTAGTACTATGACTCTGAAAACAGTGAATATCTCAAATGAAAGAAGAGACTCTCTATTTCATCATGAAAAAAATGTTTGTTTTTACCTTGTTCCATTCTTGTTTTATCAGAGGTAGAGTAGAGGACACTTTCACCAAAATCACCACTTTTTCTCCACATTCTGTTTGTTTTGCTCTCTAATCTCGATCGTCTCCACTTCCTGTTTTGATCTCTGTGGTGTATACCGTCTCTTTATGCTCTGACTACATCTCCCAGAAGCCCCAGCATTACTCACAGGCTGTGTGAGAGCGCGGTAGGTGACCAGCTGCCAAAAAAAACCCACTTTGATATTGAAATACATCAGTGGTGCTCAAAGAGTTAATTGGGTAGTTAATCCAAAACACATGATAACCATGTCAAATATGTTCCTGTACATATTTATTGAGTTTTTGCTCTCATTTTAAGCCATGCCATGATATTATTCATAAACCTAACTGTTTTTGATGTCTATATTTTACTACCTTTACTACCAGGGGTGGGAAAATATGGACATTGCAATATATTGCAACACTTTTTCTTCCATCCATTTTCTCCCTCTTTTCCTCTCATAGGGTCAGGGGGGCTGGAGTCTATCCCAGCTGTCTTAGGGTGAAAGACAGGGTACACCCTGGACAAGTGTCCAGTTCATCACAGGACACATAGAGACAGACAACCACTCACACTCACATTCACACCTACGGTCAATTTAAATTAACCAGTTAACCTAATCCCCATGCATGTTTTTGGATGGTGGGAGGAAGCCGGAGTACCAGAGAGAACCCACACAGACATGAGGAGAACATGCAAACTCCACACAGAAAGGCCCCGGGCCGGGAATCAAACCCAGTACCTTCTTACTGTGAGGCGACAGTGCTAACCACTACACCACCGTGCCACCCCAATACTTTTTCTTCTGATATAATATTGATTTTTAATTTCTTAATATCATTTTTTTCCCAAAAAAGTCAAGTTTTAGGCATATATATATATATATAGTATTATGACTCAAGTATTGCGATATGTATGATATCATGAAGTCCTTGCCAATGCCCACCCCTATAAAATTGAATATTAAGAAGTGAGTTTGTTTCCATTATCTTCTACTTGTAAAGGAGTATTATTATTTATTGTTGTATTAGTACTTCATAGTACTTTAGTAAAGGATCCAAATACTTTTTCCACTGCTGCTGCTATTACAGTAACTTCACACTCTTGCAGTTGACTGACCACATTTTTAAAAAGACGTCCGACGGGAAACACAAGTCGCAAATAAACTCAGAGCCAAACGTCTTTAGAGGAGAAAGCTGGAAGGTGAAATTATCATCAATTACTCTGCTGAGTGCAGTGTTCTCTTTTCAAACATGAAAATAAAATATTAATAAACTGCAGTTATCCTGTGATATGTCCACTGGTACTAATGCTACCGTTATGACAGCTAGTGCTTTAGACAGCGTTACGTAATCATCGACCAGTGCGTCATGACAGAAGTATTTGTGTGTGTGTGTGTGTGTGTGTGTGTGTGTGTGTGAGGTAATTAGAGGCACTTGCATCAGTGATGGAAAATTCAAGCATCACCAAAACGCATCACGCCACCCCTGGTGTTCAGAGCAGAGGTCTCCCCGTGTGTCGCCATGACGGTTATGATAGGCTAATGAGCGCACACACACACACACACACACACACACACACACACACACATTACAGCAGGGCAGTGGAGAGAGATAAGACATAGAGTCATGCTTTGCCAGCGTGACCGTGACATCACATTTACAGTATCTGAGTGCTCTGTCTCCCTAATATAGTCAGTGCAGAGCACACACACACACACACACACACACACACACACACACGCACACACACACACACACACACAGAGCCACATTTCAATCATATTTCAACATCCTGTCAGCATGTTTCTTTGGTGTGTGTGTGTGTGTGTGTGGCATTTTAGTGAATGAAATGACGCTGTCGGTGCGTCTGTTCTTGTCTGTCACCGGCTGAAGCACACACAGGTGCATGTATGTTGAGCTCTCTCAGCTTTAAGGCTTTAAGGATGTAAAATGAAAATTGTTTTTTTACTTGATTTTTTGGAGCAGATGAGATATTTTTGTCATAGGTTTTAATGGAAATGCATCTGTTGAAAATAATAGTGAAAAGCAGACTGAAACTGAAAATGCACTGAAGGCGTCTGTGCAAACATCTGTCCACAGCTGTCAATACATTTTATTTTACCACGCGCACACACACACACACACACACACACACATTTTTTGTCTTATTTTTTCAGGATTTACCTCATTTTTTTCCAGGGAGGATAAAGTTTCTGCATTTTACTGCACAGCTACGTTTCCTTGGAAACGTAGTGTCACAGACATGAATCTGATATAATTTTTTTTTCTTCCATTGGCAAAGAAAAGCACATAAATGATAAATGAAAACTCTTTGAATATTCTCAGTAACTCATGTCTTTATGATGTGTCATTTTATCATCAGTAATTAAAATCACAAACATACTTTTATTATGACAGGTCAGGCACATTTCCTCTTTGGCTCTCTTTTTATTACTGTTGCTGTTTTCTTAAAAAAATGTTTTTAAATTTTTAAATTTGAGCAACACTTCGCATCATTTGACATTTTAGAGGAATTATGATGATTGAATTATTAACTCTTTGAGTACCATTGACGTATTTCTCCATCAAAGTGTTGTCCCCTGGTAGCTGGGATAGGCTCCAGCCCCCCTGACCCTATGAGAGGATAAGAGGTAGAAGATGGATGGATGGATGGAAGAAAAAGTGTTGCAATATATTGCAATGTCCATATTTCCCCACCCCTGGTAGTAAAGGTAGTAAAATATAGACATCAAAAACAGGTTTATGAAAAACATCATGGCATGGCTTAAAATGAGAGCAAAAACTCATACAGGAACATGTTTTACATCACATGTTTCAGATGTAACTCCTACTCTTTGCTTCTATGAGATGTAGTCAGAGCATAAAGAGACGGTATACACCACAGAGATCAAAACAGGAAGTGGAGACGATCGAGATTAGAGAGTAAAACAAACAGAATGTGGAGAAAAAGTGGTGATTTTGGTGAAAGTGTCCTCTACTCTACCTCTGATAAAACAAGAATGGAACAAGGTAAAAACAAACATTTTTTTCATGATGAAATAGAGAGTCTCTTCTTTCATTTGAGATATTCACTGTTTTCAGAGTCATAGTACTAAATATTCTGTGGGTCTAGAAATATGACTCAAATGGACAAAAACACTGGAACAAGACACTTTGTGTTTTATAAAACTGCTGGAACTCAGAGAGTTAAACAAATACTGTTGTCTGTTGATCCAAATTAATAAACCCTTGGATGTTTTTGCATCTTTTTTCTGTAACTGACGCTCTGTAAAATAATGTTTATTGACTTAACTTAAATTTCACTATTGCTGAATTTTTTTGTAGCATCACAGCTACTGTGCTTGACTAGTGATGCTAATACACACAATCAACCAATCAGACTCACATCCTCTCTCTTTCTGTGACTCTCCATCCTAAATTCTTTCACTTTATCTTTCCAGCTCTTTTTCTTCTATCTCTCTCTCTCTCTCTCTTTCTGTGTGTCACTAACATCTCTGGTCAGCCATCAAAACGCCTCTCAAGCCAACCCTGCAGAATTCCCAGGCTGCTCGGCTGCCTGAGTTCACACCTTTTTGTCCACAGGAATCTCAGGAATCCTCAGCTTCCTTTCCACTGCAATCTCCATTGTGTGTGTGTGTGTGTGTGTGTGTGTGTGTGTGACTACATGAAGGAAAGGCCTCCGCCTGTGCGCTGCATGTGTGTGTTGAAACACATCTCCGCCCTCGTATCCACCCAGAGAAAGCGAGTTTGTGCCCACAATAGACTGAGTCACGTTCTAAAACGGCTCTCAAGCTCTCGGCGCTGTGAAACTTTTCCTCTTTAAGAAAAACTCACTGGGGTCAAACTGCAGCTGAATTAATCATAAATTACATTGAATTATTTTTCCATGTTTGAGTCACTGCGCTTTTTGAACGAAACACCTTTATTCCTTGATATCTTGGCATCATTCTCTCCGTTCTACAAAAGTAGAGCTGCATGAATCAGCAATTATTTTGTTCATAAATTAAGCAGTTTTTTAGAAAAATCTCGGATTCCAGCTTCTTACATCTTAATATTTTCTTGTTTTTTTAACTCCTCTGTGACAGTAAAATGTTTTTGAGTTTTTGATCCACATTTTTTTTTTTTTTTTACAGTTTTAAGACCAAACTAATCGATTACTCTTAACTCTTAATAAATAATTGAAGATGCTTATTAAGTTGCCAATATAAACTGTTACAGACAATTAATGTTTAAGTTTAATGTGTACGCATCATTTGTTATTGGCTGGTTTAATCTTAATGGAGCATTTTTTTAACGTTGTGTTTTGGCTCTAACACATCAAAAAGAGCACAATATTTATCTCTTTAGTAACCACCAAAGCTGCAACGATTAATCAGTCAAACGCCACTGAATTTATCTGCAACTGTTTGATAATCAGTTAATTGGATTAATATGTACTTTTGTAAATAAAATAAGTCAAAAGGCTCTATTTCATCTTCTTTGATGTTAATATTTTCTGGTTTCTATGACAGTAAAGTGAATATCTTTGAGTTATGGACAAAACTGACTCATCAAGAAAATAAATGAAATGAAATGTGATCCACACACAGAATAATTAACAAATAATTTACTTTATTTTGTGAACTGGTTGCAGGGCATGTTAAGGCTCTATTTTTGTTCTAACATAAAATGTGAGGAAAGAAAAAATAATTTATTTCCTAGTGACTCATTGTCCTTGGCTTGCAGAGCAGCTGGAGAATAATCTGTCAGATTGCTGCCAAACGAACACGAGAGTAGAATTAGCCGACAGAAAACTTTACTAGAACAGAAACCCCAGAGCACTGGGCTCTAATGTGACTCCTGCAGGTTAACGCTGCTGTTTTCTAGGCAGGTCTGGAGTCAGTTACCCGCAGCCGACCCTGAGTCATCCCAGCCTGCTGCTCAACGGCACCCATCGAACACAATGAGAAACACACAGAAACCCATTCACTGGCCGACACACGACAGCCTGTGATTCACCCACACCCACTCGCTCTCCATATCCACACATAAACCAACCACAGAGCCGTATAGGTCGCCGTCTTACGTTGAAGCCATGATCTAAGCCAGAGGTTAACCAACTTGTCGTCATGAGAGAAAAGAAAAAATCACCTCTAAAAATATTCATGTGAAACCATCTCACGGCTCAAAGCTGCTTATGGGACAACAAGATTGTTATCAGGGGTGACGATGCACATTGCATTACTTTAGCCCACTTACATGTTGCATGACTCACCGAGGGTTGCTTAAATAGTTATGAATGGAGCCTGACAAAAGGCGTTTCTCCGGCGCAGAGTGTGTGTTTGCGCACCACAATATGTGTGTAACGGGAGCGTAGCATGGGTGCAGCGTGGCTTTTGATGAGTCACGCGGCCGTCCTGTGAGTAACAAACCAGCTATGTGATTCCTGGAGTCTCAAGACTCCCATTCAAAAAAAAACAAAAAAAAAACAGCCCACCCTCGCCCTGAAGGCCACCAGGGAGGAGGAGGAGGAGGAGGGACGGGGTGGGTCAGGGTGGAGCAGCACCGGGCTGGTGATAGGTGTGGCTGGTGGAGAATAGATGTGGGGTAAAATAGCAGGATGTAGGTAAGAAGAGGGTGGAGAGGGTCAGAATTAGACCTCCAAGTTAGGGGTCAACAGATGGTGACAACCCCTGTGGCGTCTGCTTTTATGGTGCCGTTACTCGCTCGTTTATTGGCTCGTCTGTTCGTGTAAACTCTGGTACTTTCTGGTCTTTTTCTTCACAAAATGACACCAGACAAGACGCATGTGTGGATGTGAGGAGTGAAGCGCTGCCAGCGGGGGAGGAAGCCTGGAGGTGGTCCTTAGAGACGCGTCCCTAACTGTCCACTAGGGGAGTTTCCTGCTTTTGAAGACCCCGGGACACACAGAAAGAGAGAGAGAGAGACGAGGAGGCTGCCCTTACTTTATCCCTCCTCCCTCTTCCCTCCTCTCTTTTTTTCTGAATGGATGTCCTCTCTCTAACCTCAATTGAGAGCTGTGTAACAGGACACTGCCCTCCGCCGCAACAGGCTCAGCCCCCTCTTTAACAGCCACACTATAAGAGAGTGCAGCAGCAGACCCGAGTGTGTGTTAGACAGAGTTTATGTCGGACAGAGAGAGAGAGAGAGAGAGAGAGAGATAGAGAGAGATAGAGAGAGGAAAGAGAGAGAGAGAGAGAGAGAGACAGCTCGAGAGAGAGAGAGAGAGAGAGAGAGAGGCCGCTGTGAAACATGTGATAGCGCAGCTTTTGGCAGGGGCTTATGGGGAGTTTAACGGCTGTGGTGTCTCCAGAGTCTCTGGGAAAGCACCTTTAGCCCAGAGGGAGCCTCACACACTGTGAGAGGAAGTGTGTGTGTGTGTGTGTGTGTGTAGCTGCTGCTGTCACTTTAAGCCTGTTACTGATTACACTCAGAAGAATGCAACGGGAGGAGGAAAAAAAGAGAGACATGTAAGGATGAAATCTTTTTAGGAGCTCTGGCGAGTTCTGGTGTGACTTGTGGACAGTGACGTGGGTGAGAAGTTGTTACCCAACAGCCTCTCTGTCTGTTTCACTCCTGTTGGACCAAGCAACGTTAAAGAGTGGAGGTGGAGGTCCTCTTTGAAGCAGAGCAGAGGACACCCCAGAAATGGAGGAAAAGCTAAAAAAAGCAAGACACTGAACTGAGGAGGTGAAGAGGGGGGTTCCCTCATTCCAAGCGCCGGGAGGAAACACTACTCTCACCCAGACGGGTAAGTGAAAAAAGAGAGAAAGACGGGGGGGAAACAGTCCCAGAAAGTGGAGCTGCTGCTGCTGCTGCTGATGGATATCATATGTTCCAAGTTAAGGTTGAGAAACTGCTCCCAGATCCTGCCGAGCTCAGAGCTGAGAGGAAGAACAGGAGGCCGTCAGCGACTCTCTGATGGAGGGTTTCATTAAAAAAAAAAGAGTGTGAAGAATAGAGGAAATGCCTGAATGTGAAGTCACGTGGCTTTTTTTTTGATCAGATCGTCAATGGTCATTTGAGCGGTACCTCACAATGTGATGGCATTGCAGAAGAGCTGATTCACGCTTATAGTAGTCGACCTGTTGGCGTACGGTTCTGCTGGGAGCCACAGCGTAGGGTATGTACCATCTGTAAAAAGAGGTCTTTGTGCTTTAAGGCATTTTTGTGTCCTGTACAGAGACACTTCCTCTGTCTCTCTGCTTCTGTCATGCTGATAGCACGGTCCACTCCTAGTGCTCAGCAGCATGAATGAACTGAGCGTATGGGTGGTGGGGGGGTGATACTGTAGCATACGGACATTGCAGTGCGGCGTCTTTATGAATGGACATGGCAGCCGGCTGACGTGATTGGCTGCGAGAGAGAGTGACGCCTGACGGCTGCAGAGCTCAGATTCATTCTGGTCACCGCTGTCCTTCCTGGTTACCACCTCTCTTAAAGCTGCATGTCGGCGTATTTCTGTGTGTGTGTGTGTGTGTGTGTGTGTGTGTGTGTGTGTGTGAATCAGTGCTGGTGGTTCTGGGTTACATGTGTTTGTCTAAATGGGGCTTAGTCACAGGACTTTTAAACGTTGTGGCTCTCTGCCCGGCTGTTGTTCTTTAAATCTCCCACTCTCTGTGACTAAGACCATGCTCTCTCTCTCTCTCTCTCTCTCTCTCATCACTCTTACTCACTCGTCCTGTAATGGGAGGGCAGGTCTCCAGCTTTAATACGTAAGGATGCTCCTTGAGAGACTCATTACTCACGCACAGCTCCGTTTGCTTCTTTGGATTTCTGTAGAACAAATTAAAAGTGAATCTATGGATCTCATTGAGATGTCGAGTGGGAAAAGTGGCCAAAAGTCATCAATATATGTACATATAAATATATATATATATATATATATATATATATATATATATATATATATATATATATATATATATATGGTCTGTAGGGACACATGCATGAACACCCTGCTATGTCTCTTTGTTTTACTGCAACACTACGATAGCCGCTCCTTGAGCTCCACCAAAAGATTACAGCAATGCCTTTAGTGCCCCGGTGTCAGCCACTTCAGCACGACTTTACTCTGCACTTTATGGCACCAGGAAATGTCTGTATATTTATATATAATGTGTGTGTGTGTGTGATAGGGAGAGTGTGAGGAGTGGCGATAAGGAGTTAGCCGTAAACTGTCGCGCTGGAGCGCAGAGGATCTATCAATTTCCGGCTAGAGGGTGAGATGTAGAGGGGAGATTGGCGGCGAGATGCATCGCAGGTATCTTGATGAGGGAGATTAAATTCCTGGGCGGAGATAAGAATGGAATCTGCCCTCTGCCTTATCGCTCTGCCGACAGACTGAACTCTGGCCTGTCCTACTTGGCAGGAAGCAGCATGAGCTGCAGGCCGACCAGCGCTCAAACACTTCTGGGAGTGAAAAGCTGCTATTATTTAAAATATTGGATCGTTATGCAATTATCAGTTACGGTTGCCGTGGGGACCAAAGCTGAGAAGTGTTCTAGCAGAATTTTTGAAGTGAAATGTATGTTTTACTGCAAAGCAACTGTACAGAAATATTATTATTTACAGACAAGGCAACATGTTGGCGTGAGTCACAACAATTTAATTCATTGCTAACTAGTTTGATGATTAATTAACTGGTCAAAAAAAAATCTAATTTCTAGTTTCTTAAACTCCTCATTTATGACAGTAAACTGAATATACGTTTGAGACAAAACAAGACATTTGAGGACATCATCATGGACTTTGGAAATAGCGATCAACATTTTATGATATTTTATAAACCAAACAACAACTCAATTAATCAATTAAGAGGTTCACTCTATCATGAAAACAATCTTTGCAGCCTTACTGTTGATGCATAGACAGAGGGCACAGATAACGACTGACGTCAAAACTTAGCAGTTCATTTATATTCTATTATTATTATTTATATTGAAGTATTTCTCTGCTGTAATTTTAGAAAATACAGACTGGATTGAAGGGCTAATGAAAAAGCTGTCATCATATATTTCATTAATATCTGGTCAAATATTTTTTGTTTTTATCTCTCTGAGTACCAGCCCTTCTATAAAACAGAAAGTGTCTTGTTCCAGTGTTTTTGTCCATTCTGAGTCATATTTCTAGACCCACAGAATATTTAGTACTATGTCTCTGAAAACAGTGAATAGCTCAAATGAAAGAAGAGACTCTCTATTTCATCATGAAAAAAATGTTTGTTTTTACCTTGTTCCATTCTTGTTTTATCAGAGGTAGAGTAGAGGACACTTTCACCAAAACCACCACTTTTTCTCCACATTCTGTTTGTTTTGCTCTCTAATCTCGATCGTCTCCACTTCCTGTTTTGATCTCTGTGGTGTATACCGTCTCTTTATGCTCTGACTACATCTCCCAGAAGCCCCAGCATTACTCACAGGCTGTATGAGAGCGTTTTTTTTGTCCCTGCTGCCAAAAAAATGAAAGACGAATAAAAGTTCATGGCACTGAAGCGTTGTATTTAAAGGATGTAAATCTACATGTTCGGCCCTCAGAGTTAATATGTGCTGAAAAGATTACAGATCATTGATGATGTTAACTGAACAGACGAACGTATGAAGAGTCTTCACCTTTATGTTCAGTTGCTTAAACACCTCAGGAGTGACTGTAGTGACAGTCCACGCTACCAATCATTTCTTCTGGAGTCATGACCAAAGAACAGTGGCTGATGATTGAGTGCGGTGGTGAAAGGCTGAAGGGAGTGAAGCTGTAAGGCTTTAGTGTGAATCACAGACTGGTGTCAGGAGGAAAGACATTGTGACACAGTTATGTAAGTAAAACTGGGTTAAGAATGATCTTAACCATCACTTGACTCACTCCTCCTTTTCTTCCCTCTCCCTACTTTCCTTTTTTTTGTTGATGACTCCTCTTTGTTTATACAGCAACAAGTCGCTCTCTCAGGTCTGTCATTCACGGGCTGATCGTACAGTTAAGAGCTTAGCGGCATAACTTCAGACGTCACGCACGGCTAAATGGTTTATGACAGAAAGAAGCCTTGCTCGAAGAGTGTGTGTGTGTGTGTGTGTGTGTGTGCGTGTGTGTGTGTGTGTGTGTGTGCTCGGAGGTGCTCTAACCACACACACCTGGCATGCTTCCTCCTCTGCTCATATATGGGCAAAGCTTCCCTTACCTGGGCCCCACTGAACTCCAATAAGTGGCCGTGTGTGTGTGTGTGTGTGTGTGTGTGTGTGTGTGTGTGTGTGTGTGAGGAAGAGGTTGTTGAGACGGATGCACGTCATGGAAAACCAGGATCAATGGGCAAGGCCCGCTGAGCTGCGTTTTTAAGGTGTTCCTTTTGTTTTCCAAAGGTAATCAGTTAACACAGTGACTCAGCCTGGCTGATTATTCAGAGTCGCTGCAGCAGAACGACGTCAACGAGGAACTGCGCTCACACGGCTTTCATGCGACGTCGAGGCAACGATAGTGCAATCCCTGTAATTCCTGTGGATCAGCGGGATTATTACCGAATGAAGAGTCAAGCTCTTGATTAAAAGACAGACGCTCGATAGTTAAAGCTGACTTTCTTTTTGACATCTGGTATGTCAAACCCTCCTGGGCTATTTATCAATGAGTGTGTTAGCATTCAGGGTGGAGGCACTCCAGGTATCAGTAGCCGGGTTGCATTATGACATTACGCCCTCTACGTCGCCTTGTGTCGGGGCTAATGAAGCAGATTTATGGCCGGGTGCAGCGCTAGTTTTGCTTGAACCCTGCAACCCCTACAAAAGGGGATGGGGACACAGGATTGTCCTTTCACTGACTTTGAAACTTTTTTATCCTTCTATCCCTCCTCTTGCCGTAGCCTATATTTCTATTTTTCCCCCTTTTTTCCCCCTGCCGCCTCCTTTCTTCACTCCCTGCGCGTTTGCCAGGCCTTCATAAAGCAGCTCGAGGAGGGAGTTCGCTTTCCTTGGTCATCTTGCCAGCTCCTTCCCATCAGTCCAGCCCCCTGGAAGAGCCTGCAGACACCCCTCTCTCCAGGCCTGGGGCTGAGCCTGGGGTACAGGCCTGAGTGTTTCGAGGCTGGGGCTCCCTCTGGAGAAGCGTTTTGGCTCGCCGGTCCACAGGCCTGGATCCAGTCTTCACCTCATCTGACAGCTACCTAGCAGCACCCAAAGGCACCGTTTGGGATCGCTTTCCATGTAAAGCTTGTTTCATCTCCTCAGTTTTTAGTAAGGACAGAAAGTGAGAGGGAGAGGAAGACGGAGAGGAGGAGGAGAAAGTGACTTCAGCAGTCAGTCTGGCGAGGACCGCCGGGTTGGATAGCAGAAGAATCTTCTGGGACTTTGGATCGCGAACAGAGGTGGTAGAGAAGAGTGAGCTCCCATAACCTCTGTCACCACAGAATCAGAGCCGCTGGTTGGACGCGTTCGCTCGCCCGTCACAACCAATCAGACTCTCAGGCTGGGGTCTAATGGAACCTGGGGAGCTGAGAGCTGCTATCTGATTGGCTGCCAGCCTCGTGGAACGACAGCTCGGTTGGTGGCGAGCCGCTGGCGAGTGTCTTGATTGTCCTTTTTGAGCCTGATGAGGCTGTGTTGAAATAAGAGAAGCGTCTTTTCTAAGTCACCCTCAGTACTGAGAGGAGCTGGGCGACATAACCATGACAACGTTGATATCGTGATAGGAGCCTAGATATCGTTTAGTTTGTTTTAGTGTTGTGAAAGCTGCACTACAGTAAAAATAGACAGCGCTATCTGCTCTACTATTGACAAATCATTATTACATCCATATTACTGATGACTACTGATCAAAAAAGCATCAATGGTAAACCCGACCGTATATCAATACTGGGGTATTTGGTCTAAAATATTGTGATAATTGATTTTCCAGCCGTAGTGTTGAGTGTGCACAAGCTTTTTTTCTAAATATATATTTTTAGAGCTACAACTACGGCGTATTTTATTTAATTAATATGTCAGTTATTTTCTTGATTAATAAATTAGTTGTTTGGCTAATGTCAGAAAATAATGAAAAATGTTGATCAGATGTCCTTAAATGTCTTAATTTGTCCTCAATTATAACTCAGTTATATCAGTTCACTGTCATAGAGGTGAACTCCATGAAAAATATTGTGATATTTGGTTTTCCAGCTCTAGTATTCAGTGTGAACAATGCTTTTTACTATATTGTATATTGTATTTTACAATAAGTTGTATTGTAATTGTATATAAGTGTGTATTTTTCATGCAGACTTCATGTCCACATGTGTCCAAAGGATTTATATTCCTGCTGCAACAAAACCAAAAACACACTGCTGACAGCAGACGAGCTCCTCTTGCAAAGACAAAAGTGTCATTATTTAGTGTTTTAGCGCTGATTCACATCCAGACTTCACTTGGAAGAATAACCGTGGATAATCTTTGCAGGAACAGTAGCGGACTTTAAAAATGGAGCAAGACGCTAAACTACACACACACACACACACACACACACAGAGGGAATGCATCCACACCCAGCTCACACATCCTACACACCCACCCACACACACACCCACACATACTTGAGCAACAAACAGCACATGCACACAACCGATGAGGCACAAGACTTATCTTTGCACACACACACACACACACACACACACACACACACACACACTGTACAGTGGTCACCCCCTACTTAGAGGCTGAGGCAGGGTAATGATTCAGTTCCTCTTTGCTTCCCTCAAAATATGTGTGTGTGTGTGTGTGTGTGTGTGTGTGTGTGAATGTGGATGTGGTCAGGCCCAGTCATCTTCCAGGCAGCTAAGAGGAAACCCACATCAACTGCCATGCACCACACTCTAGGAATAGACCAGCCCAGCAGGCAGGAATGGAATGGCACGCCTGGCCTCACCCGTCCTAACCCGTCCTAACCCGTCCTCACCCGTCCAAACCCGTCCTCACCCGTCTTCACCCATCCTCACCCGTCCTAACCCGTCCTAACCCGTCCTCACCCGTCTTCACCCGTCTTCACCCATCCTCACCCGTCCTAACCCGTCCTAACGTCCTAACCCGTCCTCACCCATCCTAACCCGTCCTAACGTCCTAACCCGTCCTCACCTGCCCTAACCCGTCCTAACCCGTCCTCACCCGTCTTCACCCATCCTCACCCGTCCTCACCCGTCCTAGCTCAGCCCTCACCTAGCTCACCCCTCACCCCTTCCTAGATCCACCTTTCTGGACCTCCACCTCTAGTCCGCTGCACCCTTGTAGCATCCCTCATGCTATCCCCCCAGCATGGTCCTTCAGCGATCAATTCGATGACGATTTGGCTTCCTTTGTTGTCAAGACGTCCTCTTCTGGTGCGCTTTCTACAGATTCCTGCTTTCACATGCAGGGATTAGGTGTGTTTTGCAGTGAGGAGCACATGGTGATCTGTGACTGAGTCTCTGCTCATGTGACTTTTGCACCAATCATTGTGCTCTGAGCTGACCTCACTTCACTGAAAAACCCCGGTTACAGGATTAAGTTATACGAGCGCTTCACTTTGCTCTGTTGTCTCCGTCTCTGACCTCGTCCTGCTTGTCTCACAAAAACGCAACGCTTCACTTTCGGTGGAAAAAAAACAGAAAAAAAGGTGGTTTGACCTCTCTGCCCAGCAGCGGTGGCAGCATCTCCAAAGCATGGAAAAAAAGACAGAGATAAGACATGGAGGACCTTATCACCTTATCTCCAGCTCTGTGAGCTTACTCAGCCTCACCGGTCTGGACCTGTTAACATCACAGTCGTACTTAACGTGTCGCTGACAGCCATGACGTACAGCTGTGCTTAGTTTTTGCAAAGCAACGTTCCGCATATCCTGTAACTCAAGTATTTTCCTTTTCTGTGTTTTTCAGGTTTTGCACAGATTATTCCAGATGCACCACTCAGCAAACACGCTGCCATCCAAACGAGAGGTAATCTATCACCGTCACCTCTTTTCTGTCGCCCCACATCGCCATGGTCTTTCTGAAAACTGTACTCCCCCCAGTAAACAGCAGAGCCCGAGGCCTCATCTAAAACTAGCATGTAGTCTGACAGAAGAGGAGGAATGGTGACAGAAAGCTGGAATGTGAGGAGGGGAGGAGGAAACAGAGCTAGCACATTTCCCTTAATAAAAGGAAAATTGGAGTCAAGTGACGATCAGCTGGTCGCAGTATGTTTGATCAATGTGGTCATGAGGCTTCACGTATGCAGACCACAGCAAGTCGGCTATCCTTCCTTGTCTCCTTTCCTCTCCTGCAGTCACCTGTATAAGTCCTAATTTATTAAGATTGGGTCAGTGCTCCCATTATGTGGAGCGTTGGAGCCCGCATGGCGGCGGCTGCTGCCTGTCGCGCCTCAGGGCTAATGGGAAAGAATGGCAGGAATCTGCGGCTGATAATGCCACGCTTGGAGATGTTCGTCAGCAGATAATCTCCCATATGCTTCCACTCCCTCTGGCTCCTTCTCTCCTCCTCCCTGCATCATCATCATCTTATTCATCCTGACCTGTGTATAACAGAGCTGTTTCTCTTTCTCTTCAGGTGGACTGTCGACAGAAGGGTGGCGTGACCGCGGCTCGGTGGCCGCCGTCGGTTGCTCAGTAGGCAGTGTAGATCCTGTGTAGCAATCAGCAGCTACATCTGGCTACTGGGTCTCCGACGGCTCAGCCTGCTTCCTGGTCAAGCGTGCCCATTCCCCTCCCATTGACTGGTGGCACATTCCAGTCATCTGATTGGCTGATGTCAGTGGAGGAGGGAGGGGGGTCCATCCTGTGACCCCACAGACAGGATGTTCTCTGTGTCACAACTCCACAAGGGGCCCTTGTCAAGACTTTTTGTTTTTTTTTCTACTCCTTCCTCTTCCGCCATTCTTTTAATTCTCCCTCTCTCTCTCTCTCTCTCTCTCTCTATCTCTCTGAGCTCCTCTTTGTACGAAGCGTCCTTGATAAACGCTATCAAATGTTCCCTGACAGAAAGAAGCTGGAAAAGTCGTTGTTCTTGCGCTGAAGAGGTGCACCGTTGCTTTGTCCTGAACCTGGCATACAATGTAGATTTCTGTGTGGTTCAATTCTACAGCTACATTGTCTGCTGGGTTTCTGGCGAGCGATTTAAGCTGCCGTTGCATAACCCTCCGCTGCTCAGAAAAACAACAAAAAAGGTAAAGTATTCATCCATTGTGCCTGAAATGCCTCAATTCAATAAAAAGGAAATATATCACACTAATACCACTGAGTGACTCGTGCTGTCATTTGTCAGACTGAATATCACATTTTAAGGAAAAGGGATGGAGAGAGAAAAGAAATTTCAGCAGAAATCTGCAAAAATCTAAATTGAGTCAGTGTTGCCTCCACGTCCCGGGAGTTAACCCCGAGCAAGAGATGCCAGGAATATTGTGGTAGCTCAGCACAAAGCCGGGTCGCTGTCTGTCAGGTTGTCAGACTGCTGTCACACTGGCTCCTTATTAGTGGGACAGCACTGTCATCCCTGCAGCCAAAACACACAAACACACCTGGGATTACACCCAAACTAAAAAACAACACATCCTTTAGAAGGCGCTGTGCGTCACACACTTTCTGACACCTTACACAAAGACCACGGACCCCGAAAGACACTTGACTTGTCCTGTTTCCACACTCAGTGCAGGGAAACCAGGCAGCAGGTGAACGAGCCGGCCTTGTAAACATGCACAAAGGCGCTGCGCCATACAGGAAAAGTGACAAAAAGGGGACAAGACTCTACACCAAATAAGATGAAGGAAATGGTTGTGTATTCAGCAGGGAGGCCTCGTCAGGTGAAAATATAATGAGTCTTCACGGCTCAAACGAGAGGAGAAAGAAAGAGGAGGAAGGCCTTTTGAATAAGTGAGGCTCTCAGACAAAAGACACTGAATTGAGTTGAGTTATTGGTCACGGCGATTGTTCTCGCCACAAAAGTGAATCCGTCTCTAATGCGATCCCAAATTAAGAAATGGAGGACAAATTCTGCAGACGAAAACAAAAAAAAAGCATTTTAGTATTCAGCCGAAGCAAAAGTGAGTGAAGCTAAAATGATTAGCGGCGTGACTGAAAATGAATTCTGATAATTGTACATGTGGTTATTCAAGAAAAAAATCAAAAGCATTGAGGTTCCAGCTTCTCGTTTTGTTTCTGGCTTGTTTGTTGGACAAATTCAAACCTCTGAAGACGTCACTGATCAGTCAAAGCATTAGCTAACCCTTTTCTAATCCACACTTAGATCCACACGACTGTTTATGAAATGAAAAGAATGACAAGTTGTGGATAATTAAAGCCATGTAAAGGTCTCATGGTCCAAGTGGCAATCAAGATAAAATAAAGAGAAAGCAAACCCCAGTTTGCCAAAACAAATAAGAATTAACACGACAGGGTGAATGCACATTGTGGCTCATTGCAGTCATTACATGTGTTAAAAATCACAGAGGATAAAAAGAAATAAAACTTAGTTTATTAAAGTTTATCTCAGCAAGATAAACATCACAAAGCAAGACGAGTGCAAACAATTCAAACGCCCAAATGCTCTTCTCATTTTCACCATGAAAAAAATAATTAATCCTGCCGCCGTTTAAGGCTGCTTTAAATTTGCTCTGATTCTGCTGCACCGTAGAGAAATATGTTGAAGTCGAGTGAATCAAAAAGGACTCAAGTCTGTCAAGCTTCCTCTTTTAAAGTATTACTGATTTTCTCCTAGTAGTAAGAAATAAATAAGTGCTCTGGTGCCACATGCAGTCTGATGAATCAAAGATGAGAGCTGTGATGTCTGATTAGCAAGCTCACTGTTCACTTTTATGAAATGTGCTTCTGGGAAACATAAAGAGCACCTAAAGGACTATAATTACAAAACATACCCCACCTCCAGCCACTGCGGCTACTTTCAGTATAACACATATATGACAGTGTTGTGTTAAGACAATACACGTGAACCAGTCCTTAAGGTGAGAGGTGTACGTTCAGAATTCAATTTAACGATGAAATATTTAATATTTAATGGAACTTGAGCAAATAAATAACACACTGATGTGTGTAAATATATATATATATATTCAACCCAATACATGTACAGTAAATATCAGTATAAGATCATAGTTTCACTGGTAACAAAATAAACATCATTATTGTCATATAAAGCATAACTCTTGTTTCTTTACTCAGTTGCTTCTTTCTAGATATTTCTGCGTTCGTTTGTGAGGATTTGAACACAGTTTAGAGATTTATTTATTATCTGAAGTTGTGCCCCTTAAACTGAACCCTTCTTTTCTTTTGTTGACATTTATTCAGTAAAGGTCTGGAAACATCAGTGAATAGCTGAAGGGAAACTGAGGAAAATGATTCATATCAATGAAGGCAAAGTCTGATCATGCAGTAAAAACATCCCAAAATACATACATATAGACACGTGAAGCTGCTTCCAGCTGTTTGAAAAAATATATCATCGATATAAAATAATCCACATTAACGCTGCAGTTTTAACAGCCCTAATTTACTGTGTATATGTATATATAAGTATATGTACTGTGCATATAGAAATATATGTACATACTGTATATACAACTTGTATTTTAAGCTGCATCTCTCAGTGACCTATGATCTTACAATATATCGCAATAAAGTGTCGTATCGTGAAGTCCTACCCAGCCCGAGTCTGTAGTGTATACATTTTAAAAAAAACAAAAAAGTCTAAATATTGTCAGTTAAGAAAAAAGTCGTCTCCATATTAAAGATTTTTTTTTTTTCTGTGTCTTCTGTAGTCTGTAGTTCCAGCAGTCAGGACCTCAGAAACGCCTGTAGCACCAGGGTTTAATTATGACAGATCAGCATTTATTATAAATTCTCTACACGGGAATCATCTCCGTGATCGATACAGGTCTTGTCTGCATCTCACCTCTCCAGCCTTCGGGTTCAGCCATGCAGAATATTACAGGAGGTGAGCGGATCCATCAGGACCGCTGTGAGCATCCCAACAATGCGAGCGCTTGCTAATGGCCCGTGGTGGGAGGGGTGCGTGGGAGGTTTATTGTTGCTTTGATAAGCTGGTGATGACGTGCGTGGTGAGAGGACTGCATGCACAGTCAAGAGTGTAAAACAACACCAGCGCAGAGAAGAACAGTGACGATGATGATGATGATGAGGGAAGAAACTAGTGACAGAGAGAGCCGTCTGTCCTCTTCTGTCACTGTTCAAGGAGGACAGGGTGGCGGTGAAGGCGCTGTCGTTTGAAGGTGATGTCATTGGGCGGCGTAGAGCGTCACCGCTGTAAAAAGTTATCTGATGACCTCTACTGCAGGACGTCCCCCATCAACATGCTTTTAAATGTTGGATTAACGGGGTTTACTCGCAGAGAGTTAACTCTTCCATCCCTTTCTCTGTTCGTTTGTCCCAACGCCTCTGGTGGACACTGTCCTCCAAATAAAGTGACACTTGCAGAAGATTGGTTGATTGGATCAATAAAACATGGCACCGTGTTTCATGTTTCCAAAATCAGTCAAAGTCTGTTTCATTTAGCCATTACCCAACCTTAACCCAACAACAACCAAAGTCCATGTATAAGTCTGTGTTTCTACTTCCTGTCTGTCGTGTTTGCATCCAGTCAGCTGATGAGGTTCACATTCACTGTGACAGGAAATAAACTGGGACGCATTTAGGCTTTTCAAAATGTGAGACGGTCTAAATATTGTTAGTTTCTCAGAGCGTCTTGACTCGGTATTTAGCAGCACTTCAACCTGCTTTATAACATAAAAGATGTAATCTAACTTTTTTTTTTACTTTTTACTAACTTTTTAACAGTGTAAGCCTGAGCCGAACCAAGTCTATATTCCGCCTAAACGTTCACATGTTTTAAAGTGAAACTGTATGAAGAATATTTTCACTGCTTTACCATGTCTTCAGGCTGACCTTTCCATGTATGCTCTCACCAAAAACCACCAAACTCCATTGAAAAAACTGTTAATTTACATCACAGAACAAAGGAGCTGCTGGTCCACCGCTGACTTTGGTGAATCCAAACAGCATCACTGGCTCATGTTAACACAAACTGGACTCATTTCTGTCATTGCCATTTTTTTTTTTTCCAAATCAATTTGCACTATTCTTTTGCACAGAAAAATCTGCACTGCTTTTTTTTATTTCTACAGCTCACATCCACACAATAAAAATACATTTAGTCATCTAATAATTTTTTAATTAATACTTCAGCGGCAATTAAAAACTATATTTCTTCCTTTGTTAGTGAGTACATAATGTAAATATTTAATACTATTATTATCACTTGCTGTATATATTATTATTAAAAAACAGTTCTATTATCTATATCAAAAACAAAGGCAGAAATGGAGTCTGGTTGATTTGGCGATAGCTTAGATAACAGCTCTTCTGTGCGATAACAAGCCCTGACCATAGCAGTGACACAACATAAAATGTATTTCTTACTTATAATAATTATAGTTATTGTTATCAGACAAGATTATTTCTAGTTTAGTTTAGAGGTACTACAGCTGTAAAAATCTCAATCAGATATACTATTATTATTATTATCATAGTATTATTATTATATTCTTATGTTATTATTATATTGTTATATATGTTATATCTTATAGGTGCATATCACATTATATTAACTTATATACTGTATATGTGTTATATATGATAAATACATGTATCTTCTGTGCAATAACAGTTAACAACAATGTGCAATAATTCCATTCTACTTTCATGTGCAACAATACCACTTCCATGTGCAATATTCCAATAACGAAAATGTGCAATAACATAACATGTAATGTGCAATTACTTACTTAAAAAAGTGCAATTACTTTTAGTTTTTCTCACCTGTTTTAAAAACTGTTTTAGCCATACCACTGTAAATATTACGCCTTACTACGGCAAATAGTATTTTATTTTGAACATAACTTTATTTATGTCTTTCTATTTTGTATTAAGCTGACTGTCTTTTCTACAGTTTTTACATGTGACTGAGCACAAGTGGAACAGCGCTCCTAATTTCGTTGTCATATAACGACAATAGAGGCTTTTAATTTGATTTGATTGTATTTTTCATAATAAAGGATAAAATGGAAGGTATATCTTTAGTTTAGCTCTAGTCGCAGTCATACAGCGTTGCCCTGGGTGTCATCATCTGTCTCATGTCTTGTTGTGATAAATGTGATTGTCATAAATTAATGACGTAACTATGTGACGCCTATGATTGGCTGCCATCTTGTCTCGCTTGTAAAAGAGATAATGCATCTCTAGAGAGGTTAGAAAAGGAAATAAAAGACACAATAAAACACTTTCTGACAGTGTGTGGGAATTACTTTGAAAACAGCTGGAAACGTTGCATGAAGGATTTAAAAGTTCACTTCGTACTGCGTCATCAAGACGCATGACGGCGACCCAGAGCGCTGGTTTATGGCGGCGAGGCGAGGAGGAAAAGAAGCAGACGGGGAGAAAATTGTTGTTTAATGTGATTTTTCTCAAAATATAAAGTCCCAGCCACGTCCCCGTCGCTGTTAAAGCAGCAGTGTCACATCCCTGAAGGTCTCTGACTCATATTGAATGGCGGAGCTGTGTGGATGTGGAAGCAGGAGACACTCCAGAAACATTTCTCATTGTGCGCTGATATTTTAGAGGTCGGCGTATTCCAGCAAAGTGCTTTCCAATGCCGCCGAGGCTCGTTCCGGCTGCCTTTGTTTTGGTGTAACAGAATTAAAAGCGAGGTTAGAGGATGAAAAAACACAGACTGGCTTTAAAAAGCTGAGGTGAAATGCTTCATTTCTCTAAATGTTACAGTCTTGGCTGCAGTCCTTTCAAAGCTCCACGTGCTCACTGCCAGGTTAGTAAAGAGTCCAGGTAGAGACACACCTGGGGTGAAGGGGCAGGTTTTATTCAGGTGTGTTACAGCTCACAGACCAAAGTTATTCATTTTTAATATCCTTACAGTGTCACACAGAAACTGTAATTTCTGTAATTATTTTTTTTTCATTAAACACATTTGAATGCAACTGCAAAAAAATGTGTGAATTCTTTCTATGTGGAGCTTTAAGGCGTTAAGTTGTTTTTCTTACAGCCTATACATGGGTATACCCTAACCCTTATATTTATGATGCGTATTAATGATTTTTTTCAGTGGAATTTTTGTAATTTTTTTAATCAGGTTTTATATATATATGTTTTTAATCAGGTTATATATATATATATATATATATATATATATATATATATATATATATATATATATATATATATAACTAATATAATAATTATATATACATATATAATTTATGTATATTTTTCCTTCCTGCTCAACACTCAGTCAGAACAGGAAGTCAAACAAATCAGACTAAGTCTGATTTGACTTCCTGTTTAAATTGATTATTTTTCCCAAAAGTTCGAGTTCACAGAGAATTATTGACTAAGCATCTGTAAAATAATATCTATGAAAGAATTCACTAACACAAAAGAAGCTCACTTATATAAAATGCTCCCAGGTTTGGTGTCGTTATTTCACATCTAAAAATCTCTCTGCTGTCAATAAAGACAGAAAATAACCGAAATATGAGCCAATGAATTGTTTCAGTCAGTCTGGCATCCGAGTAAACAGGAACGGATAGCATGAAGACGATGTAGATGATGAGATATGGAAACTTGTAAACATGCAAATGAATTGAAAATCAACTAGATGAATAGTATTCCTGATGAGCTTGTTCCATCTCCACCGCTGCCCCACACAAAGCGTCACAGACGATGACACAGCAGAAGGAAAAGCTTGGCGGTAAACAAACATGGTTGACCACGTGTGCGTCTCAATAACCACCTTACATCCACATAGACCGGCTGAACGTTAGCATATCCAACACTTGATGACACACGCTGAGTCACGACTGTTGCGTAAAAAGCTGAAGTAAAAAGCGGTGACTAAACATCTCTTGGAAGATGATATCCCAGATCGTAAACCAGAGAGGCCAGTAATTACTCCAGCGCGATGTAGGCGCTGCATACTTTGGCGTGACCACACTTCACCAGAGATTCAAACTGTTGGTGAGCGAGGCAAATCACAGCACGTTCACCGTTCCATTATCTCATACCGAAGCCGGTGACTCACCAGGCAGAGGAGGAACCTACCACAGAGTCTGGTGTGAAGGCGTCCCGACAGCCTGACCCAACCGGACCGGGAGGCCAAGTGGACGACGCACTCGTCCAGCTGAGCCATGAAACCAGAACGTCTGCTCCAGAAGGAAACCTCAACATCACGCAGCCAAACATCTGAAAATGTTCACTCAGCGTGTCTTCAGGGACCGTAGGAAAATCATGTGTTTGTTTAAGATCTCCGCTGTCCAGTGGTGATCTATGAGAAGAGACAGGGAGGGTCGAACCACGTTATGTTTGTCAGATAACTGCAAGAAGCTGGAGAGACCTGATGACTATTTCAAACCACAACTGTGGGTATACTCTGTTGATGTCCAGTATGATGTTCAACTTCTTTCAATATTAATATGAGCACCTGTGTGACACTGTTTAAGGGCCATCACTGATAAAAGAAAATAATTATTACAGAGATGAACGATGGGGGAATTTTTAGATAATTTGTGATTTTTTCACAAATCTCTCTCAAAATTTTCTCAGAATTTTAGATTTAATCATATAACTCCTGAGTTTATTATTATTTTATTTATGTTCATAACAGAAGACAGAAAGAACAGGAAATAAATCATTCATACCGTATGTATCTTTCAGAGCTCATTACACCATCATAAATTTAGGAGTAAAAAAAATGATGGGGACTTATTTTTCTTGTCAGTTTACAACTTTCACAATTTGTGATTAATATTCTGGAAAAAAAACCCACATTTAATATCAGGGGATATCAGAATAGCTATCTGTTTTAATATGTTCTGTGCGTCTGTAAAGTGCCCCATGGTCTGTAAAGTTCTTCGAAAAGTGCTTCATAAATTATCATTAACTTTTATTTTTTCTCCACATATTACACCCCTGCTCAGCTTCTGTATTTTTTCCATTGTGAGCTATGAACATATCCTATGTTTTTTTAAAGTCAGATTCTATATCACATTTTGCATTAATGTTTTATAAGATTATTTAGATGAGTTCACGACACAGAAGCAACCTGGAGTAAATCAATAAAAATATTTTTTTGCATGGTTTCCTATAAATGTTGAATGATTATTGCACCTGTGCAGTATTTAGGCGACAAAATACTTGGTTTGTTTTAAGAAAAGATGACATTAACTCTGAGTATTTCAACGTCAGCGTGGTTTTTCTGCAGCGGGTCGCTGATCATGGTCTCACACAGCCTGTGAGTAATGCTGGGGCTTCTGGGAGATGTAGTCAGAGCATAAAGAGACGGTATACACCACAGAGATCAAAACAGGAAGTGGAGACGATCGAGATTAGAGAGCAAAACAAACAGAATGTGGAGAAAAAGTGGTGATTTTGGTGAAAGTGTCCTCTACTCTACCTCTGATAAAACAAGAATGGAACAAGGTAAAAACAAACATTTTTTTCATGATGAAATAGAGAGTCTCTTCTTTCATTTGAGCTATTCACTGTTTTCAGAGTCATAGTACTAAATATTCTGTGGGTCTAGAAATATGACTCAAAATGGACAAAAACACTGGAACAAGACACTTTCTGTTGTATAAAACAGCTGACACTCACACTTAAGTGACAGAACAAATAAGTCAACGTTGTCTTCTGGTTTCACTCGGGACACAAACAACAAGGTTTCGTTCAGTCTCAGCGTCTTGCTGATTAGATTGAGGACCTTACATTGTCTCATAATCCATCCATGGGTGTTTATTACAGTTTGGCACTACTCTATTAATTGGGGTTAAGCAACACAAGCAGCAGGAGCTCCTGTTTGTGTCGTGTGTTTTTCACTTTATAATGATGGAAGATCTGACCCACACCTCTGCAGCCTGGATGGAATAAATCAGTCATGCATGCTGACGATTGTGTCAACGTCGGTGCACTGATACCGTCCTAAAAATAGCAGCCTCTTCATTGGCCTTCAGGTGGCACACAGGGAGACATGTGGCCTCACGAGGTGACCCCGGAGTATTTCTGTCTCCACCGGCGGGTCGGAGGTGAAGACTAAGCCACCAGACCTCTTTGTATCTGCTCCCACATCAGCCCCTAAGTCATCATCAGGAAACCCTGACGATGCAAAAAAAAAAGCCTCCCCTGTCATGTCAGACAGATGAACAGACAGCCAGCTGACCTCACGCCACCACGGCATGTGACACGATGGGCTGGAGGACCGGCCGGTGTCAGGGATGGACGGACCTCGTCAAGGGGACGGACTTGTGAAATAAGGGTGAGATCTCTCCCCTCTTTCAGATTTAGTATTTCACAATGTGGGAGATGAAGCAGCTGAGTGGGACGCCGTACTGCAGGGATGGCATGATGGAAATGAAGAGCACATGACATCCATTTGTTCTGCATGTGCTGAAGAATGCAGAGGCCCACATTCACCTTGGTAATGACATTTACAAGCACCTGACTGCCGCTATGGCAGAGAACAGGGTCAATAAGAGAGCAGCAAAGTGTTTTTCATCATTCGTTGTGACCTGTTACCCATCGATTTTTACTGCACGGCCTAACAGCCTGCACAGTGTTTCACTGGGAGCAGCGATTAAAACATGTTTCAGGTGCATTCGGTTAGCACTCGTCCACATGACAGCACAATGCACCCTCCAGAGGTGGTCAGAGATGCTTTGTGACCACATTTAACGTTTGCATTTTTAACCAACAACTATGTGGGTGGAAATACAGCCCTCCTGAGCTGCTTCGGTAGTTATCATCAGGGAGGAGAGCTGCATTTTTAGGCTGCTGCGTCGGCGCATTATGCACCACAACTCCAGCAGCAACCGGTTTCAGGCCTTACAGACAGAGCGATCAGGCCTCAGTGTGGAGATATATTTATCCCTGATGTCAGTGTAATCACATTAAATCTGTTTTAATGGCAGGTGTAAAGGTGGTGGTAACTAATCCCTAATTTCCACTGGATGTGGAACGATGCCGACGTCCATCGACGTCTGTCGTCCGTCAATACCCACCAGATCCTGCTGCAGCTTGCAGCTTTCTTTCGAATTCACGTATAATCGCACGATATAGCTGGTTGTAGCTGCGCATGCGTGAAAGAGAACCACCGTGTGTCCACCGAGTAGAAGGAAATTACGATCTGCCACAAACACGGATCATTTTATTTTGAAAATAAGCCGGATGTTTAATTTTGTGTCTGTACATGACTTCCTGTCCCAGAAGATCTGCTCTGTGCTGAATTCATGCGCCGTGTTCTGATATCCGACAAAAATAGAAGCTCTGTTTCGGCACGTCGCCATCGTTCCGTATTCAGTGGAAGCTGACACATTGATTTGAATGGAAACATATCAGGTCCGACAAAACGTCAGCAGCGTTCTGTATCCGGTGGAAATCAGGGGTTAGAGAGAGACAAACCAGAGATCAGGGCTTGGATGATCATATACAGGGAACGATGTCAATATTCTGCATGCTCAGTTATCAGTGAGTAGAGGAGCAAGAACTTCCTAAAACTAAATGAACTTTTATTGTTTTATGATCTTCCATGAACACTGCTCTTTTAGCTGTTCCCAAGGTCACCACAGACACCTTTAGGGATGCTACTTTTAGTCGCTACGCCCCAAAAAACATGGAACGCTGCCTTTAAATATTACACTTGCTGACTCAGCGACAACAGCTCTTTTTAATATACCAATAACCAGAAGCTGTGTGTTTTTTTTATCTTCATAATTTCCTCTCATGTTTAGTTTGGTTTTTAAACTGCAGCTGAATTGTAAAGAGTTTGTGCTGCAGTCTGTGCAAGAACGATGATTTACTGAATAAGATTATCCTAGACTAGATTAGATTTATTGTCACTGCAAGGTAAGAAATGCACGATAAGGAAAGCTTTCATGAAAATATATTGATGTTGTGATGCTCTCATTTTATTTGTTCAATACTTTTGTTGGCAAATGTTAGCATGCTAACAAAAAAAGCTGCATTATACATGCATTATATTGTATATTATTTAGTCCAAATATAGTTTATGCTTGAGATCTTCAATTGGTTTTACTGACTGCATGGAGGCTATTTACGATAAATATTTATGAGAAATAAATGACTTGCTGTACTGTGTTGTCTCTGGACAAACAACTTGTTCACTGCCTTTGGCTCTAGTTTAAAATCACAGTATTTAAAGGGATATTCCACCCCTATGTGAAATTTAGTCATTCCTCACAGTCCCCAGAGTTAAATAAGTGAGCAAAATTAGCCGGCTCAACGTCCAAATCCCAAGTCAAAATCAGCCTAGTAGTCAATAGATTGGTGTTAATTTGCATTGTCATTTGAACTTGTTTTGACTGTAGGTCATGGGAAATAATTAGGAAAAAAATTTAGTTATTTTGAATCGCTTGTGCAACGATCTGCTAGCTAGCAACAATACATTACAGTGCCTCTGCAAAGCTAAGCTAACGGCAGTGCTGCCAGTTTAAGGCAATGGCTGAGCCAACTAAAGATGGCTTTTGCTCACTTATTTAACTCTGCGAGGAATGACTAAATTTCACATAGGGGTGGAATAACCCTTTAAACCCTAGAAAAGCCCTGCAGCTATAGAGCAGGATATTCAGATTTAACGCAAACCTTTAGGTTTGAGTTGGAGCGCACTAATATATCACAATTAAATTTCTCCACATGAATCCTAAAAGTCTTTTTGGCCACAGCTGTCACGCTCATATTCCTCATGTGAAATGACATGAAGAGGAAGAGGAGCACTTTCATTCACTCTCACGCACTTTCAGGAAAGTTGACGTGGAACCAGGAGTCTGATGAGTGAAAGCTTGTTTTGTGTTTTTTTTTTCCTGCGTGGGAGAGTCACTCTCTTCTCTGCTTTCTCGTCCTTCCTCCTCATCCTCCCTCCTCTCCTCTCCTTCCTTCGCTGGCTCAGAAATGAGGAGTAAGTCCCTCTGTTTCAAGAGGTTTGGAATTAGTTTGTCTCCTAGCAACAACCCGTACAATACAACATGGTTTTGTGCGAGACAGACGCAGCGTAAGAAGTGTGACAGACCGGCTTGATCTGTGTGTGTCCATGCATTAATCAGCTGAGCACACTTTTTCCACTGCCGTACATGTTCGCTGGGTTTACTCTCATGTGGAAACCTGTTGCACGCTGTCTTCCTCCAGCACACACATTCTTCATTCACAGCGGACAGCACTTCCTCCCGGGGTCGCACGTTACATAAGCGCAAAGAAGCTGAATGGAAACTGGTGATAAGCTGACGTTTTATCACGAGGACAGAGGCAGTGGCCATGAGAGTCTGGGTGGGACACGCCGTCCGTGGGTGTAAAGACACCACCCACCACCGCCACCAGCACCTCCACCACCCACATGGCCACCATGATGTCACCAGCTCTTACTTTGGCTGAAATGTAGGTCACAACCTGGAAAACCGAACCACCATTAAAGCGACAGATTGATGTAACATATAAGCGACTTATTTTAGGGCCAGACCTCGCTGTAATCACTTCCTGCTTCCTCACTGCTCTCAGACAGAGCTGAGGACTTTTATTTTGGAAAGGAACGGGTTAAGTTGCTGGAACTGTGAAATCTGAGAAGTGACGAGAGAGAGGGAGAAGGAAGGGGAAATTTCTGGGGACCATAGGAGAAGAGGAAGAGGGCTACCAGACCGCTACCCTTTGCCCTCCTCCTCCTCTTCCTCCTCTCTGACAGCTCCTCCGTCGGCAGCTTTCTTCTTCCTCTGACTTGCGTCTGTTTCTGACCGGCGGTTATCTTCTCCTGGGGTTGGCGGAGCTCCTCTAAATTAAGAGTCAACATCACGTGCGAGATTACACCTGTGACAGGGCGGGGACACTTTTCACGGTTGCACCGCTCCAGACTCGGTTCTTTCCCTCCCGGTGTTAAAGCTCAGCAGTAAGCGTTTCCCACTTCCTGTGCAGCGCTGAATCAGCCTCCAAGAATGTACAAGCACCACTGACTCACACTTCCTCCTGGATATGACAGAGCTTCCTCTCCACCGCCAACTGATTTAGCCTCCCCTCCACCCATCTTCCTTTCACTCCCACTCCCACCACCACCCAACCTCCTTCCTCCAGCAGTTTAAGGTTCGAGTGGAATAAGTGACTCCCAGCTTGCATGTATGTTTGCTGAGAGGCAGAGCATTGACCGAGTGGAGCAGGGCACCGAGGAGGGATAAGTCACTCGTCTCAGTCATCAAGCATCTGAGTCATTTGAATTTAATTTGTCCCGTCTATATTTAGACGCTTCAGTCTGGCCTTATGATCATTCATCGGGGCAGAACAGATGGGTCTCTGTTGCACGGCTTGAGCTAACAACAGGTCTGCCATTAACATCTCCTGGGCAGGTGAACCACAGTTCAACTCCTGTTAAAACTATTCACAAATCTCTATTCTGAGTTGCACATTGAAAAATAGTTTTGTCCAGATTTATGCAAAAACTTACATTCAAAGAATTCAACAGTTCACTTTAAGTTGTAATCAAGCATGTTAGTGCCAAAAATTACAATTATGCAGCCTGGGGAGGAGGGATAACATTCAAAACCTTGATATTCTATGAAATAATAATTTACATTTGCTGAATTATAAAGTTGGAAATATATGAGAATAAAAAAGCGGAGTGCAACCTTGGAAAAAAAACCTTGAAAATGTGTTTTTTTTTTTTCTTTTGTAATTAGCTCTCATGTGTGAAGCACTTAGAGATAGTGAGGACTGTTACCATGGTAACTGCACTGGTAGATAATGGCAACCAAAAGAATTTATATTTCTCATTCATAATTTTACATTTTGGAAGAAAAAAAATATAACTATAAACCCTCCATATACTTATTTTATTACTTCAATTTGATCAATAATTATTTTAATACTCAGAAATATATAAACTCTGTATTTATTTAGGCATTGATTATTCAGTTCTACTAGGTGATGAGTTTTTCATCTCTTATGAAGATGCCATTAATATCCACCAGAACGAAGTGAACAAAGCAGAAAATAAACATGTCAGCATATATTTTAATAATAATGCATGCAATAAATGCACAAATGTATGAAAAAACACACACAGGCGGCCCGGCTACGTCAACAAAGCACAGAGAAGCTAACCCTAACACCTCTCTGCTCAGGTAGACGCCACTATAAATCTTTACATACAGTATATTATATTATTAAAATGTAATAAAAATGAGGAATTAGTCTGGTGCATAAACATCCATAAAACTTACAGTTTTTGTGCAGACTAAACAAACCAGAAACAACACAGTGTTTAATGATCTCTGGCAAATAAAGTCTTTCCCAAAATGTTGAACTGTTCCTTTAAAGAAAAATCCTACTGTTATTAAAACATATTGGTAAAAAAATTATAAAACCTCAACTAATATACTGATAACGAAGCTCCCATCAGCCGCCATCTCTAAAACTAGGCCATTCTGCAACTACTCAGGTGTGAAGCGGAGGTCTTTTTCTCCGAGCACAGTGGAAAGTTTAGCATGTGACCAAGGTGTGCTGCTGTGCTGATTATGCAAACACCCCTCAGCCAGCGGGAGCCTGTACGCACACCCATGCATGCATGCATTCACCTGACTCATACGTGATGTCATGTGCGACAGGTGCCTCCGTGGATACGCAAGGACCCGAGATGGTGCGTGAGAGTGTGTGTGTGTGTGTGTGTGTGTGTGTGTGTGTGCGTGGAGTTGTTTGCGGTGTTTACACATAACAGTGTGACCGTTAGAGTGTGCAACATGCGTCAGGGGAACTGGGAAACAGCGATGTGACACCGTCATAACTAAGGAAAATGTTGTGCAACACCTGCGTCACTCTGCACCGGGACAACAGCAGGTCGAAGCCGGGAGCCGGCTGGTCAGCCTCTAAACAACATCTGTCACATGGAGGCTGTGGTCAGCACGGAGGCAGCGGTGTAGTGTTGCTGGTTAGTCAAGGGCCAGTGACTTATACTGCATTAGTAGGTGGAAAGCACCGTGCTGTCCAGCAAAGCCAGATAATCTGATGACTGCTGGAGGCACTTCAGATGACCAAATAATGTGGTATGTTTGTAAAAGGAAGCAGCACAACCCCGAATTCACACACATGCACACACTTAGAAAAGAAGCAACGATCGAGTGAAGCCAATCTCCATTCTGGATGTGGAAGATGAGGCCAGGTCGTCCATGAGTCACCCTGAAACAATGAGCGGCTGCCAAACATCTGGGCCTGCAGGTGAAACCATGCCATGGGGTTGTGTTGTGATGTCCACACAGGCTATAAAATGAGCTTTCACTCACATCCGTTGGAGCGGTGGAGTTTCCCCTCACCGCCCAGGTGAGCCGAGCACCTGTCGGGAGGAACGTTGCTTTATGACTTTAGGAGTGCTAAAAATACTAACCTGTGTCTGTTTCTGAGTCTTCTGCTCCTCGCTGTTACTCACTCACATCCAGAGTGCTGACCTTTCCCCTGGTTTATTTTGCAGATATTTGTGGCACCGAAATGTGACAAAAAATGACTAAACGGCACCGCTCGGGGCCGATTTAACCACTGTTTCAAATTAGCAACGTGAGACGTCAGATGGCTGTTTGGGTTGATCTCGCTGCTGATTGATGACTGTTGTTGGAGTCACGGTGACTCAAGTGCAACAAGAATTTAAAGATCATTTGGACACGTTCCCAGGTGGGTTGCCATGTGCACTCTGCAGCGTCCTCCATTTACATTCGTCCCATAGGAGTGTAACACAGCTTGAGGACCGTTAGGGTTGTTTTGAAGACAAGCTGACAGGACTTGTGGACACTGCCACCATGTGGCTCCCCTCCCCACCCTGAGAGCTGTGCTGCAGCCAGCAGTGAGCAGAGGAGGGTCCCTGCTTCTGCATTTTTAATACCAGCAGCTTTTTGATGTGCCCGCTTTCATAATGCATCATAAAAATGTGTCACTAAATAATTACATAAGCAAGCACTGGTGAGTATTTCTAATGCATTAGAGTACATCATAACACTTTTCACTTTTTTTCACTTTTATTCATTAATTTCAGTGGTCACTGTTTCCTGTCAGCAAGGTAAAAAAATAAATCACTGTAAAATATTTCTTTGCTTAAAGGAAATAACATTCATTGTTAACCACGTCACACTAGCTTGTCTTTAAGACTGTTAAATAAAAAATATGGCATAGGGGTCCTTTAACCTCTGACCTCAAAATATGTGTTTTGCATGCCGTACAAATGCAAGGGCGTGTCTAGGGGGTGGCACGTATGTCACCCCTGAAATCTGATTGGCCAGCCCAGGTGCCACCCCTGCAAAAAAGTCTGTACACACCACTATACAAATGTGTGTATATATGTGTGTGTGTGTGTGTATATATATATATATATATATATATATATATATATATATATATATTATATTGTAAAATTGTGTTTAACTATGTCTGGGGTCCCTAAACAGTCTGAGGTTTACAGAAACTGGGTTTGACTGTAAAGCTGAGATTGTATTAATTTATGATGTTGATAATAATCACAGCCCCATGAAACTTTACGACCACAAACTAAAGACTGAAGACATGAAGGAGATACACTGCATGGTTTTATATGTTGCTTTATTAACAATAACGGTTTCTGAGCAGTTCCCAGAAAGAAACGCTCACTATCCAATCACTGAAAAATGCTCCAAATGTCAAAAGTCTTCGCTTTTTCTCTGGTGTTCCTCGTGGTCTTGGTGTCTTATAAATTGTTACAAAATGTTAAATTTACCATCATATCTGTTTAATAAATGCTATTAACCCTGAAAACTGCATAACAGAGCATGATGTGTGATCATCATTTTCACAATAATTTATTTATTCATTTTTATTTCATAAATCTGAAATAAAAACAGCTAAAACAACCACTTCTAGACAAAAACTGTGTTTCAAATCCAAAAATTACAGCAAACATGTTGGGATTGAGCAGAGAGAGACGAGCAAATACCGTAAACACCGACAAGCTTAAAGCTGAAACACTCCAGAGCTAAACCCTCTTCACATGGTCAGGGTTAGAGAAGAGAATTTATTTATTCCTAGAAACGCATGTTCATTTATTTATGGAGTGCGTTTAAGGCCAGTGAGTCAAATTGCTGTGAAAACTAATCAGGCTTTTTCATGTCATGCATCAAAATAATCTTGTCAAACATTTAATTGCTAAATTATTATTCCATAGTTCTTCCAGTTTCCGATGGGAGTGAGATCTTATGATAATTACATTCATATTCAGTGTAATAAATATTAACAGAAGCCGCCGGACTGGGAAAAAACACAACTGACCACGACCACAAAAGGATGAGCAGCTCACCAAATCTGTCGCTGTTTTAAAGTATGGTACAGCCACTGAGCCCTAATCCATTTAAAGCACCATAAGAGACGCCATCATGGCTGCCACATGGCGTTTCCTGCTGAATGAAAGAGAAGCATCTTTGTGGCTGTGGCGATGAGAAGGGAAAGGACAGGACTGGGTTAACAGCAAAGATGTCGGAGCGATCGTTATGCCCGTGGGCTTCAATGCTGAGAGCAGGGCTCAGAGATGCATTCATGTTTCTACTGGAATCCTTTCATTATCCGCTCTCTCTATAAAGGTGATTAGCAGAGCGGCCATCGCTCGCTGTTAATGAACCACAGTCTGCTTTCAAACGCCGTGCAGTTTTTTCTTAATCAATTAGCAGTGCTTAGAGCTGCATTTAGGAGTCTCTATTTATTGGCAGAAATGTAGTATTCATTTTATTTACTGTATTTATATCTTTATCCTCCATGTTTCTACGGACAAAACAAACTCCCCCTTACTTCCTATTTTTCTGTAAAATTCCGTCCAGTCTGTGACACAGCGCTGTCAAGTGAAGGGTTTCCAAGAAAAATGAACCAATAAAAGTGAATCCTGTGTGCTCAGTGTGTTAATAATAATAATAATATTTAGAGCCACTAGAAAATATACAAGAACACAGGACAAAAACGATGAACGATTTGTTGGCAGATCTGCAGGAAACAGCAAATCAACAGTCAGAAGATAAACTCGTCATCTGTTCTGGAAAGTTGACATGGATTGTTTGTTCGTTAATTGTGAACGTTTTCAGAATAAAACATTTAGAGGTCTCATTATTGTCAGGTGAATATGCAGTGGTTTAACTGGTCCGGCCCACTCTGGGCTGAATATCTTCCAGCCCTGTGTTAGAGTAGTTTTGTGTGTCTTGTGGTAAGAAGTTGAGTAATGAGAGGCCAGAGGACAAATATCGCCTGAAAACTGAAAAATGCGGTGATGAGCTGTGTCGTCATGATGGAAGTGACTAAATAGATTTTCTCAACTCCTGGGGCTTCTTTAGTTTTTTTGTCAGAAAGGGAAAAAAAACAGAAAACATTCACACTTAAGAAGCTAGAGATTTTTTTTCACCTGTTTGTCTTAAAAAAAAACAAAATTCACCAATAAATCGATTAATTGACTAATTAATTAATCATTGCAGTGACCAGATTAACCAGACGACCTGATGCACTGCTGCACAGCGACTCCACCTGTGCAGACGCTGCAGCACCTGGACCCGGAGCGCAGCTCAGCCACTCTGAAAGGAGGTGATTCTTCTTCAACGTCACACAAAACACTCAGGAAGTTAACCGGGGCTTCCTGTGAGTCACGGCTCCAAAAACCCTCGGACTCATCGGACAGGAATCCAGGGGACTTCTGCCGCATGCAGACCTTGTTGCTGCCTTATCGGCACACATGATGCAGAAGCTTCCTCTGAAAACACACCGGGGAGAACGCAGCAGCTTCCTGTGATGTCACACAGGTGGAGGATGATGCATCCACTCTACCTGTTTATTACTACGCCTGCAGACCACGTGTGCTTCTTCCTGCCACATCTGTCTTTTTTAGCTGTGTCATTTTAAGAAACTTTAACATTTTCTGCTACTTTATACTCACTACAGTTACTGCAAATTATGTTCTCAAAAAAAAGCCATAACATTATCTCCACTTAAAACATCAAAATACTGCACTGCTACACCTTAATGCACAATAATCCTATAATACATGCTGTGTATATCAGATTCTACTCAGGAAATAAATATAATAAATAAATATCGGATAAATATCACCTGAAATTTGACAGTGACATGTTGTCAGTTGTTGGCTGAAATAACTAAACTTATTTCATGATTTAAAAGGCTGTACTGTAATACTTCACTCCATTACTTGCTCAGAAAGTTAAGATTTAGTTAGTTCTGTGTTGTTTTGGGACACATAAAATATATCATAATATCCAGTTTCCAAGGTGAACGAATGATTTGAAAATCATCTGAAGAGTCGCTAAATATTTCCTCGATCTTTTCAGCTGATATCAAAGCAGACGACATCATGACTGCACCTTTAACGCCTCCGATGACTCATTTAACCTTCATATTTGAGGTCATTCACTTTTAACGCAGTATTTTTCCATCACTCTTTAAGGATTTAACTCTTCCACCGCTGCATGCATCACACAATAAATAACTCAGAGCTTCCACAGGAAATGAGTCGCAGTTTTTTGGTTTTAGTCACGCTGGGACTTTTTTTCCACACTTAATAATTTCATGAATGGGTGCCTTAAATGTGAATGTGTGTTTGTTGCCATTTAAAGGGTATTTCTGTCAACAGTCAGTGTGTTTACATGAACCGTTTCTGCTTCTCTTTAAAATATTTTTTATGTTTCTGTCAGGGTTAATCCACCAGTATGTGCAGCCTCTTTAATCAAAATTATACCTTTAATACTAAAATATTACTATTATTGTTATCCATGATTTTTTTTTTCAAATTTACTGTTTTATTAAAAAAAGCAGTAAAAATATCAAAGCACATTTTTATTATTTATTGACTGAGATGTTAAATTTTTCACTTATTTCCTGTCCTTCCTGAGCAGAAAAATGTCTTTTAGTGGTTGTTTGTTATTCTGGATTAATTCCAGTGTTCTGGATCAAATTTGGGTCTAAAAAGGTGAATTCAGTTTAAATTCCTGACTACTGTTCAAAATGATGAAGAGTAGTGAACTCAGTGAGGAGGAAAGAGCCCAGGTAAAGGTGGGATAATAAATTTGTAAAGCAGTGTAATTAATAATGTCTGAATCTTTCATTAATTTTTAATTAGTTAAACAGAGCCTCTACTATTCAAAAATAAACACTTTATTCAAAGTAAAGCACATAAAAGAATAAATTAAGTGATCAACACTCTCCACTCAAGGGTGAAAGACAGGGTACACCCTGGACAAGTGTCCAGTTCATCACAGGACACATAGAGACAGACAACCACTCACACTCACATTCACACCCACGGTCAATTTAAATTAACCAGTTAACCTAATCCCCATGCATGTTTTTGGATGGTGGGAGGAAGCCGGAGTACCAGAGAGAACCCACACAGACATGAGGAGAACATTATTGTTGTTATTATTATTATTATATTTTTATTCTATTGTTGTTTTATGCTATATGTCTAAACTGCCTAACAATAAAGATCAATTCTATTCTAATGCAGGTGGAGCTATACAAGTTATATACAACAACTTTACACACTGCACAATATCACCCTGTAAGAACTCATCACTTTTTATGACTTTTATTGTCTTTTTTCTGTGCAGTTACAAACACAAAATAGTTCATAGTCTGTCTGAAATGCAGCTTGTTCACAATGCACTGCATTAAAACTGAAATACTTTTTTAAAATTATTTCCATAATTAGTGCAGGGCTTCAAAATGTAATTATTACTGCATTTCTAGTGACCCTGTCCTACTTTACAGAATTTAATCTCAATTATTATCAGATTATTATCACTTTAATTAGCTCAGGACACTTATTATTATACTAATTAAATAAAAGTATTGTAAATTAATACAATCTCTCTCTCCCTATATATATAAACAAATAAAAGCTGTAAAAAGCAGAACGTTTGAGGTGGCGCTCGCTGTCAGCCTTCACAGATTTGGCTTTGTGCATTAACGGCAGCTTGCGCTCCTCTCAGACACACATTCCTCACAAACCCAGCACTTCCACAAAATGACTATGATTTCCTTTTGGCCGCTGAGTGCACTTGATCCACGCAGTCCAAGAAATATAGCGCTTGGTCTGTTCTGTGCGTCCACTTCCTGCTCTAAAACACTCACATATGTCCTCTCTCCGTCCAGCTAAAGACGTGAGTCACTTGGTTTTAAGAGTAAAAACAAATATGAACGGAATAAATACAAACTGACTCACATGAGTGACTAAGACATGTGGAATACACCTTCAGCATAACAGCTTTGATCCTCTTTAACAGAGTGTGTGTGTGTGTGTGTGTGTGTGTGTGTGTGTGTTTCAGACATAAGTTAGCATCCATCTCCTTCATAACTACAGTGACATCTGCTGGTTTCTGTTTCTGCTGTCGGACCAGTGACTTCCTGTCTGGCTGTCTTTTACTGTGTAAAGCCTCGGTACTCTGGAGACTTTAACTAGTCAGCGCAGAGTATTTCTGGGCTTATTCTATCTAAATATTCTGCTTGGGTCTGGTGCATCCTCTCCATCACTATCTCTGCACCACTGATGTTGAAGGAAAGTCCCAGGAAAGGCTAAAGCATAGCTAACTTATTCTTATGAAGGTCTTTGAGGAGTAAAGTGATAAAAACGCATTTCAACTATTAAGTTTCATCATGCTGCTGCTGATGCTCCCAGTTTGGAGAAACAAACAGGAATACTGGTATGTAAAGCCTCTTCACCAGAACCCTTCAATCACTGTCTTCAAAGCCACCAAACTACATTCACAAAAAGAGTGATTTTACCAAATAACACTGTAATACAACCCCACTTCAAAATATCCAAACTGCCTCTTTCAGTTATTTCCAAACTTAGCACAGCTTCAGCTAACGACTGAAGAAACCAGGAAGTAAACTTAGTTTGTGCAGGATAGTTTTGAGCTGCTAAAATAAGAGTCTCTGGGTTTAGAGTTACTTTCCTAACCCTAACCCTAAACACAGACACTTGTGACTTCATTCATATTCATATATTAAGGAAGTACTGCAGGGATTTATGACGCCCCGTACATTTACAAGTCTTAAACACTAACTGTACGAGTTTTAAAATGGCAATATTTTCAAAATAAAAGTCCTTCCAACATTGTAATCCAGCAAAAATGTTTGAAAAGATTTGAAATAACTAGGTAAACAGATTGGAGACAAATAAATAAATCTAACGTGAGATGTTATAAAACACTTCTGCAGAATTTGGCATCATTTTATAGATCCTTTCAGCTCAAGTGGGAATAATTAAATGAAACTATTTTCTAAATTTTCTCCTATATCTGTAAGGTTTTTTTTTGGTGGGGGATATGTGTGCATTGGGTTCTTGCATATGGTAACCTATGTTTACCCTATTAACAGCAAATCAGTATGCATGTGTGTGTGTGTGTGTGTGTGTGTGTGTGTGTTGTTGTATGGGCTCAATTGAACCATTCTATTGTGTTCAAATATTGCTATCACATGTCTGCATCCCACATTAGGATTCAGCATAATAAGCTATATTTTAGCTAACTCTAACTCAGCAGCAGATTATACAACCTTTTAACAACAACAAAATGGAACAAAAATATGAATAACCCTCTGCAGATACAGAACATCAGTACATCTTTACTGCAAAAGGAAAAGCATAAAACAGTCCTACTTTTTAGGAATTGTAAAAGTCTCCAGCTCTGATATTTTCTTAAATGTCAACCTCCTCCCCTTCTCACAGGGGAAAAACACAGCCTGCCAGTATTTTTTTGACTTGAAAACTCAAAAGTGGTTGTCAGTCCATCAGACCAATGCAGCCACCTGCGGTTGTGATAATGAATTAACTGTCAAGAACAAATCCTGCTGAACTGATGAATGATCCCACACTCATTTAGCACAATGGCTGTCAGCGAGCACAATAAAATCCTCCATCATATAGGCTATTTTATAACGTTTGGAGAAAAGGATATTATTGTTGAATGAGTCTGGCACCGAAGTGACCGAAAAGTAAATTCTTTTGTTATATGAGTATTATTCATGCATTTCACACCTGGTGACCGACTCCATCCACACCTCCATTTGCCAGGTTTTTTTTATTTTTTGGTGCTTCTTAATTTTTTCCACTAAAAGGGCAGAACAGTCTGCACCAAATGAAAACTTTTTGATCACCAGGATTGGGTGGTACACTTTCACCAAAATCACCATTTTTTGTCCACATTCTGTTTGTTTTGCTCTCTAATCTCGATCGTCTCCACTGCCTGTTTTGATCTCTGTAGTACTTTGGTTCGCCAAACGGTTGTTGTAAAGGGCTGTATTAATAAAGAACATTTATTTAAATGGTTTTGGATGACAATAGAGGGACAGAGGAATAAAACTAGAGCTGTAATCACTTTGGATTAATTTGTTGGTCCATGAAATGATCATTGTTTCAGCCCAAGATGACGTCCTCGAAGAGAGCCAGTTCACTGTCATAGACGAGTAAAGAAACCAGAAAATATTCACATTTAAGAAACTGGACTGAAGGAAAATATTATTTTTGTTTTTATATCTGAATGAAACTAAAAATAAATAACTTCAAATTAAAAAACAAGACAAGTAAGTTCATAGAGTTCTCTGCTTCCTGTGAATACAAAGACACGTTGACAACCTGACAAGTGACAAAAACACAAAATAAAATCCTGCTGTCAGGTGTTCTGATGTGAACCAGCAATCTGGAACTGAACACTTTCCTCCTGCTGCGTTGAACGCATTAATAGCTTTAATGGAAGGCACTCTTCACACGCCGGGAAACATACTAATCATTTAAATACGTTCCTCTGAGCTCGGCATATTATAGCACTTTTTAAAACAAAGCCACAAAGAGCTTTACAGGTATAACAGTAAAGTGCTACTAGACAAAAATAGATGAAGAAGTGGTACATTAAACAGTTAACAGGGCTTTAAATGTGAAAGAGGAAACAGATTTCCTGTGGGTGTTCTGTGACAAGATGAGGCCAGCCAACAAGATTACCATGTCAGGATCAGAGTTCATTATAATTCAGCTTGTTTGCAACTAAAACACACATTAAATCCACTAGACACCCACTGAGGTCAGTCCACTCCTAAATGTAAAGATTTATTAACTCTCTGAGTGCCAAACACATATATTCACATCCTTCAAAATAGAATGCATGTATATTTATGTCTTTCCTTTTTTTGGCAGCAGGGACAAAAGGGCGCTCTCACACAGCCTGTGAGTAATGCTGGGGCTTCTGGGAGATGTAGTCAGAGCATAAAGAGACGGTATACACCACAGAGATCAAAACAGGAAGTGGAGACGATCGAGATTAGAGAGCAAAACAAACAGAATGTGGAGAAAAAGTGGTGGTTTTGGTGAAAGTGTCCTCTACTCTACCTCTGATAAAACAAGAATGGAACAAGGTAAAAACAAACATTTTTTTCATGATGAAATAGAGAGTCTCTTCTTTCATTTGAGATATTCACTGTTTTCAGAGACATAGTACTAAATATTCTGTGGGTCTAGAAATATGACTGAAAATGGACAAAAACACTGGAACAAGACACTTCCTGTTTTAAAAAAAGGGGCTGGCACTCAAAGAGTTGAGGTTTGTCTCCATAAGGCACCCTTCCACCCTCATTAATTCATTTTTTATTTTTTGTTAATTTATATCTGCACTTTTCCCACTTCCTTTAAATCTGGCTGGTCATTTAACACTCAAACATAATTCATACTTTATTTTGAATTATTGCTGAGAGTGCCACAGAGTTTTGGGAAAATGTATGCAGAAGTGAAATAGGAGGTTTGGATATATTACTGAGGGTAGATTCAATACAGAGAGTATACAATACTTGTCAGACACTGTGGATTTTCCCAACTTTAAAGTTCAAAACAAAGAAAATACATATTTTTTTCAACAGCCATATAACATCCACTACCACAGGAGACCAGTGAAGTAAGGACAGAAAGTATCATGCCAAGATTATAAGCTCCTGAGTCATAGGCAAGGATGCATTTATGAATTTATGAATGCATAATCTATAAATCGATCTGTGTGGATGCTGCAATAGATATGAAGCAGCTTTCATTACAGCAGCAGGAGTTGGGTGGGTTTGATGCCCCAAGACAGCTTGTGCATGACCCAAAACCTGTCTGGTCTCTTGTGGTCTGACACTGTAATCCACTACCTGGAGGAAAACCCTCTGAGGGCACCAACTCAAACCAGAAACCAGACATGGTGGAGGGTTGGGCTCAAGGCTAGCAAACTCCTACTCATAAAAAGATTTATTTTTATCAACATAAAGCTGCAGTTGTCCAAATCAGGCAGCCTGTGCCTATATGGTTGTCAATATACAGTCAATAAACCAGAATAGACACAGAAAAACTAAAAATAAATGCAGCAAAATGAGAGAGAATAAATAATAAATCAACAAAAAAAAAAACAACACAGCAGAAAAGACACACACAAACAATACTACGTTGCCTAGCAACATGTATGTCACCATCCTCTCATCCACTCTCATGTAAAGAGCATGTTGTTGTACTCACCTGTCTGAACGTCATCCTCTGAGTCCACTGTGGTCCATGTAAAACCAGTCTACTCTGGTCCCAGTAAAACCAGTCTACTCTGGTCCCAGTAAAACCAGTCTGGTCCCAGTAAAACCAGTCTACTCTGGTCCCAGTAAAACCAGTCTGGTCCCAGTAAACCAGTCTACTCTGGTCCCAGTAAACCAGTCTGGTCCCAGTAAACCAGTCTACTCTGGTCCCAGTAAACCAGTCTACTCTGGTCCCAGTAAAACCAGTCTACTCTGGTCCCAGTAAACCAGTCTGGTCAGTCTGGTCCCAGTAAACCAGTCTACTCTGGTCCCAGTAAAACCAGTCTGGTCCCAGTAAACCAGTCTACTCTGGTCCCAGTAAACCAGTCTGGTCCCAGTAAACCAGTCTACTCTGGTCCCAGTAAACCAGTCTACTCTGGTCCCAGTAAAACCAGTCCATTACGGCTTCTCTGTTTCCGAACACTCTGAGTTGAATGAGGCCCAACAACAACATGAGCTTGTTAGCCTGTTCGCTTGTTAGCATCTTAGCCACACCCAGCCCACACCTGTTCCTAGGTGTGTTTCCTTTGGGTCACTTTGTGTGCTCATGAGGGTGGTGCTAAGCAAGTGACTGATTAAGATAGAACCCTTCAATACCCATGGTAGCCATAACCTACCGTGACGTCATTACTTAGCCTGGTTAGCAAGGACTGCAACTTACTTCCGGTGTGTCAGCAGAGCGCAGGGAGCGTGGGCGGAGCTAGGACGCGAGGAAAGTAGGTAAAGGAGGGAATCTTGGAGACATAATGATGTGTAGTTTGTCCCCTCTCAAGCGCTTTCTGTCCTCCAGGTGACTTTTGTTTATCTGCTCTGTAACTAACGGTTTGTTTCCGAGGTTCTCTCATAATCTCGCGAGAATCGCGCTGCAGTGCGAGGATACCCGTGGTTACGGATACGGAAACAGGAAGTGCTCAGGTCAAAGTAAAAGTACCCGTTTTTGATACTCAATCACTTTCTCACAGTAACGAAACTAAATGTAATTTGTTACTTAATGTCCTGCTTAAATTACCAAACAAAATATCATGTATATCTCAGGAATTCGGGTCATATTCATTTTTTACATGTCGGGTTAAATCACAGTAATCTGTAGAAATATTACTGACTTTTTTAAATTTATAAGTAAATAGTCACATAGTAGGCAGAGCAGACAGAGGAGAGATTATCAACAATACAGACATAACCATCAAAAAGTATACATGTTAAAACTAAAACACTAAATCCTAAAATATATATCAAACAGTGCAACTTATTCTATTGTTTTTATATATACATATATATTGTCTTTCTGACTTTTCTTCATACATTGGGTTATATCAGGGCTCCATATGGCAGTGTTAGCAGTAATTAGAGACAATCACACAGCTAGTCATCATTATAGCTGTGCATAAAGAGAGGCGGAACTGCAGGGTGCTGGCCAATCTGATTCAAATAAATACTTTTTTTTTTTAATTAAAAAGTAGTCAGCTTGCTGATGTTAAACAGGTGTAATGTCAGCATGCTGTGCTACTGACTTTAGTTTTACAAGCTTTTGGTCACAAACTATATAAAAGCACAAATGACATCTTTGATGAATGATGGAAAAAGTGGAAGTTATTAAAATTCCTCCTGAGGTGTCATGGATATTTTACATTTTCTAACAAACCATCCAATTATTGTTGATGGACTATATTTTAACAGCAAACCACAGGTTTGGATCACCAAACTTATTGGATTAATCTTCTGGGAAACATGAATGACAAAAGGTGATCTGATACCAGTGTTTAATCAATAAGCTGTATGTCAAAATAATAAATAATACACCAGCAACTTTGATAAGAATAATAATGATAATAATGATTAAGTTAATGCAGCAACAAATTGGTCAAAACTAAAATTAAAATTCAAGTATATAATGCATATATATTTAAACAGAGTTGAATTTAACAGATTGGCACCACTGTCACCAATACCTGAGCAGAACTGGCCAGAATTCAGTATATTATATATAATATTTCATGCCAATCCATTTAGTAGTTGTTGAGATATCTGATGCGTTATTTCTGAAGTCATGTAGTCTCTTAGTGTCAGACTAAATCAAGCATGGCAGAACTGTTACACACAGTGAGATCAGTAAAAATCCCTTCTCTATATTCATTATTCATTAGGCTTGTTGCAGTATTTTTATCCACTCATCCATGCAGGAAGAAAATGCTTTCTGTTCCTCTTTTACAAACCGCCAACTGCCAGAGTTCCTCTTTTCGTCTCCGGTAAATCGTGGCATCATCAGGTCTTTTTTTAGGAGGCCGTAAAGCAAAAGATCGCCAAAAAAAAAAAAAATACCCTGAGCTGCACACTGTTTAATTACCACAGATGAAAAGTAACTGTTTGTAGGCCGTACACAAAGTGCATTGATTGCAGTCAGAAACATCAGAAAAGCGTTTGATTTCTCACAGCTGCTTTGATTCTGATTCATTATTTTCTTCCCCTCTGAGGAGACTTCATTCAGTAGAAATAATTCCAGGCCGGAGAGACGGTCAGCTGGATGCACCATGTGTGCATTTAATGAGGCTTTATATCTTTGTTATGGTGCAGGAGTCTGACTGTGGCATGTATGCACGGCGACAAACACAGGGCAGGGATAACAGGCGAGTGCAGAAAAAAACAGCGACGCTCCCATGAAAAAGACAAGAAATCAGACTGTTGCTCTTTGAATCTTAACGAGTCTGTCTGAGGATGAGGCCATCTTTTTCTTAACAGTTATGGTCGTCTGCCTCTCTGCGTTGCAGCTATTATTAACTCCTTAATTCACTAACGCCGTGCTAAATCTCCCTTTTAAGTCTCAAGTGGCTGAAAGATGTGAAGTTGCTCGGATAACGAGTCTTTTCATCTGCGATCTGCCGTCTGCAGTTTTGGTTCAACTTGGATTTTCTACATTTTTGGCCACATTGATCTCATTCCTGGTTACTCATTGTGGAATAAAAGTTAATGATATTTCCAAAACCATGTGAAATACTTGATTAAGAGCACTCTGTGTGAGAAAAATGGTGCTAATGGTCCTCCTGGTGATCCGTTTGGCAAAGTTTTGATTTTTCTTGACAGTCTGCTGAAGACAAGAAGTGAGCGACTGTGAATATGCCAGCACCTCTCGCTGTTCTGCACACAGGATGTGTGATAATGACACATCAATTCTAACTCATGTAATATATAATAGTTATCTGATCATCCTCTGGGAAACATGAACACCTGTGTGGTTTCAGCTGTAATGGTCCCATGAAGAAAGGTCTGCAGCTTGTTTTGTTTAGTGGATTGGTGTTTGTAGAGATTAATTTATTTTCTTTTCCCTTTTTTATTTTAAGGAAAAAAGAAAAAAGAGAAAAAAGAGAAAAAAGAAGAAAAAAGATGAATTATAATCAGTGTCATTATCCCCCTTTTAATAATAATAATGGGATCAATTGTGTAATTCTATTATTTTATCTTATTATTTTACTGCATATTTTCTTATATAGATTTAACTGTTGTTTTTTTACACATGTAAAGTTTTTTTTTCTTTTATTCTTGTCATGTTTGACCTTTTGATTTTGAAGCACATAAATGTGGTATATAAATAAATCTTTGGTTGATTGTACAAAAATTGATGACAATCCAGCCAAAGTTTGTTTGATCTTTGAAGAGAGGTCGCCCAGCTTTTGTTTTGCTCATAATTTTTAATGCATCTGCTGCGCTCTATAATCAGGATAACTCTCTTCTTTAATACAAGGGGTTCACAGATTAATCAGAAATATAAACCTATATGACATTTTTGATAACAGAGGATCAAAAATCCACAATTTTTATGACATTTGTTACTTTCGAAACATGAAGTTGTGCAGAATAAATTGTTGCATCTGTGTGTTTTGGTAGAACAGCTGTCTATACAGTGAGCGTTAAAAACAGTAATTAATGTGTCATAATGTTTGAAAACTTTGTTCTGATTATTCTTTTAAGACACTGAAGAAATCCACCTCCACTTCACTCACCATAGACGTTCATTTTCATGTTGGATTTATTGCATTTTTCATTTTACGTTTTAGTACTGCAATTGTCGGATTATTGTCCTGTTGTGTTTTATATTTATGGATTGTTTAAACCTTGCTCATTTTGTGTAATTAACATGGCTCCACTTAATACTGAGAGCATTGTGTTCTGATTGTTTAAACCCAACAAGGCTGAGTCCAGAAGAGCTCCAGCTTTTACTTCTACACCAATCAGCAACAGCTTCCTGTTTTTGGTTAAAAACAACAACAAAAAAAAAAAACAGAGCTGCGAATGTAAATAAAGACAGCTCTTGTTTATTGACTCATAAAACATCCTTCAAACAATAAACCATTTCAAAGTAAGGTCTCTGTACAATGCTTACCAAGCGGTTTTATTTATATAGAAAACGTATGAGGGGCCGTGCTTAAAATCACAAGGCTCCTTCAAATTTAATGGCAGGTACTCTGGAAAAAAATTACAGCATTCCATCAACAAATATTTTCAAGCAATAAATATGCATTTATAAATAGTGTAAATTTACAAGAAAATAAAAAAAAACTCAAAACAACAAATTAAAGTTCACTCTTTTGTCTATGTGCAACCCTTTTTCTCTGTGACTTGGCTGTTTGTCTACACATGATTTCCTCTCACCCCGATGTAATAAAGGACTCTAATGAGTTCCAGCAAAATTAGATAAATCAACTGATTAAAAAAAAAGTTGGGGGAAATGTTGCAAAGAATGTGTCACTCAACTTTTCACATTACAAAACAGTTTAAAAAAAAAATAAATCTGGTTTTCTGACCATGGAGGCGTCTATCTATCGTACAAAAGACAGGCTAACGCTAACGTCTCATCTCAGGGAAGGAACGAAGCTCTGGTGTCAAACTCACAAACAGAATACAAAAATGGAAAACTATCAAGTCAGTAGTCTCTGTGTGACGACGTTCCCAGTTAAAACATATTATGTACAAAACTTAAATTCATAATTCTTTTTTTTAATGTGGGATTTTGTGTGTTTTGTTTCTGGTGGGAGTCCAGCTGGGCCAGCAGTAGAACAGTCCGGTCATGATGAGCAGGAGGAGCTGCCGTCCTCCTTCAGTCCACCGGGGGGCGACGTACACCATCTGGGGCAGGTTGCATAGACACACAGCTTTCACGCAGCTGCCTTATGGGATAGCTACAGAGCGCCGTTTATTTTGAGGACTGCCGGCTTACTTCCTGAATATCAGAAAACAAAAAAAGGTTTCCGGCGGGTTTCTGATTGAAGTCCGTTGTGGTTCTAACTGTCCTCAGAACAGCAGTGTTACCATCAAGAGGAGGAAGGCAGGGGACTCGCCTGTGGACACAAACAGGGAGGCGTCATTAAGGGTTGAACTCGGGTCTGAGTGAGACCAGTGCTACTGCTGGTTTTGTGCCCGGTACTTACCAGGGTGAACTGGTCATAAACCTGCATGAGGTCCTCGATCTTGTACTGCTCCAGCACCACAAAGTTTTCCAGGTTAGCGCTGCCCCTACGGGCGCAGTCCTGACAGTGCACCACGTACGTTTTCCTGCTGTTGCTCTCAGTGGTGACAAAGAGCAGGTCAAACACCTCCACCTGGACAGGAGGGGGACGGGGGAGAGGAGGAGGACATGTAGGAGACAGGAGGACACAATGCAGAAAAGATGGAGCAGTGTGACAAGGGGAAGTAATAATAAAAAAAAAATCTGCAGCATCTTTCATACAAGAAACGCAGCTGTTCAACAGTAAATGACAACACACACTGAAAGCTTCTCATGAAAAAAATACATCAAATTAATCAGTTGGAAAATAAGACCAGACTTAAAAAGAAGAAGATGGTGAACAGTGACGTAAACAATCTACAAGCCATGTGCTGACACAAGAGGTCAGTAAAAGGTCGCTCATTTCCCCATTTTGTCTCTTTCTCACTTGTTTCTGGCTACTGTTTTTTAGTGTTTGTAAGTTCATTGTTAATCTGTAAAATATCCTTCTGCATACAGAGCTTAATAAATGTATCAGCCCATCTGTCCTGGAAAACCTGGAAAATGACTGACCAGCGTGTCATCACTGGAGCCATCGGCGCTCACCTCACAGATGCTGCAGTAATGCGCCGGCTCGCTCTGGCTCCTCCCGTGCCACACCAGCTCTTTCCCAGCAGCCAACAGCAGTTCACGCTGCATCTGACACTGCTTCAGAGTCCGCAGCAAGCAATACCTGAAGAGACACGACACGTCAGGTGAGCTCAGGCTTAACGGATAACACTGATGACTGGTCGCGGCTGAGTCCTCACTTGATCATCTCAAAAAGCCTGTGGTCCGACACTTTGATGTTCCTGGCCATGTTCCAGGAGAGGTGGATCATGGGAACGATGGATTTGACGCTCTGCAGTTTGTTCCACTCGTAACGCTCCACTGCCAGCTTGTACTGATGTGCTGAGGACAGAAAAAACAAACATTTAAAGTGTGTTTGTCCAGCTGAGGTTTACAAAACCTTCAGGCTCTTTGTTTCACGTCCATAAAGCTGCACCCAGAGGGATTTCAATTTCTGTCTTTACCTAACCAGCATCGCCTTCATGACTACTGTGCAATCACCTGTGAGGGGCCCGACGTTCCACGCGATGTTGTTGCACCAGCCGATGGCCTGGACCCAGTGAATGGTGCCTGTGTTGAGCCACACTAGGTCTCCAGGACGCTGGATGAAGCGATAAACAGGCACGTTGGTCTCGTACAGGTCCTCCAGGTTGGGCCACCAGGAGCCCATCAGGAAGTTGATGTTGTTCCTGTTCAGAGGAAAATGAAACCACGCCGTCAGTGTCAACCCTGCAAAGCTCATCGAGTCAGCGTTTCTGGTCACCTACTTTTCACAGAAGTCGTTGATGACGCCCCAGTACGTTTCCGGCACGGCGAACCACTCGCAGTCCCCCGGACCGATGTTGATGTTGACTGAGCAGAAGTTATTGTTTTCTTGGTGACCTGCAAGAGAAGAATGATGGGAGGAGGAACAGAGTGAGAGAAAACAAAGAGAAGAGTTTAAGCAAAAACTGAGATGAAATCTGTTCAACATCAGTACGTGACGAGTTACGATACATTATTATGATATTCTACATAGATCAAATTAATTATACACACACACACTTCTATATACATATACACATACATGTACTCATGCATATATGTATTTGTAGGGCTATCAAAGTTACTGCATTATTTATTTTTTTAAATGTAACTTTTAATTTCAACGTGCAGAGATCGTTCTGGATTTACAATCAGTCCAAATCACGACTTTTTAGAAAAAGAAAAATATCAGTATTAAGAAATTACAAAAGGGCGCTCTCACACAGCCTGTGAGTAATGCTGGGGCTTCTGGGAGATGTAGTCAGAGCATAAAGAGACAGTATACACCACAGAGATCAAAACAGGAAGTGGAGACGATCGAGATTAGAGAGCAAAACAAACAGAATGTGGAGAAAAAGTGGTGATTTTGGTGAAAGTGTCCTCTACTCTACCTCTGATAAAACAAGAATGGAACAAGGTAAAAACAAACATTTTTTTCATGATGAAATAGAGAGTCTCTTCTTTCATTTGAGATATTCACTGTTTTCAGAGACATAGTACTAAATATTCTGTGGGTCTAGAAATATGACTCAAAATGGACAAAAAACACTGGAACAAGACACTTTCTGTTTTATAAAACAGCTGACACTCAGTGAGTTAATAATCAGCCTTAAGTGAAAGAGATTTAATAAAATGACAATATTAACTGATTTATTTGACACATGACTAAGACTAAATGAAAAACTGGTACCAGACAAAATTAAAAGGAAAAACATTTTATCTAAAACGTTTTGAGCTGCAGGTGACTAAAACTCTGAATGATCTAAAATGTCTACCTGGCGTCCTGCTGCCTGGCACCTTCATGTAGAGCTGGACGGTGTTCATGCCTAGGATGGTGTGTCCTACGTGGCTCAGCAGGTTACCGGCTGACACCACCCGGGCGAAAGCTGGCAGTTTGGACAACTCCTGAAGCTGCTGTTTCCACCTGTGGAGAGCGACGTTAGCTTAGCTCATGATGTGCCACATACTGCAGCACTCTGTGAGCAGAAGATGTGTCACTCACTTCTTTTCATCGGAGAGGTCGATGTTGGTGCCAAACTTGATGTGCTTGAAAGGCCCTTTCCTTCTCCGCATCACACTAGAAGAGTTAAGTAGAGTCAGGAACAGAAAACACTGAGGAGTTAAACCAGAACTAGGATGAGGGATTAATCCGGGCTATCTCGGTTATTCTGGCTCGATTCATCCTTCATCCGGCTGCACAAAAGCAGGATAGAGGACAGAGGGATATGTTATGGTATAAATCACCATGGAGATTTATTCTGCTCCAGACCAGGCTATGTTCCAGGATTTATTTAATCTCATCCTTTATCTCAGTCGACAGTCAGTTATTCCACTGCCCACTACACAACGTCATCACATTCAAGCTACGGGCTTTTTAATCCGACGCGCTGAACGTGTCCAAATTATATTATTTAAATCAATTATATTATATTTACTGCTGCTTCCGCTTTAACACGATCCTCTGCGGTATGGGCTACGGTAAGTCTAACTGGACAAACTGCTGGAAATGCAAAACAACTAAACAATATCAAAGAAGCAGAACTCCAAAAATACAGCCGTACCTACCGATCAACGATGCTGGTAAAATACGATTAACCATTTTTTTAATCTGTTCAAGCTTCTCCTGTAATTCAGCAAATAATCCAACGAAGAGCATCGTTAACGTATTAATTTGTAACGTGAAATGGACAAAGAGGAAACGTTCATAAACACAGAGCTTATGAGAACTATATATATATATATATATATAGTTTATCAGAGTTAGACAATCTGATGGAGTTACATTTACTCAATTCACTCACATCTGCAGTCAGTTTCACTTTCATTTTCAACTGATTCAGAATCAGAGTACAACTACTTTTTCTTTAATGACCTATTTGGATTGCAGCTGTAGCAGGTTTCCTTTCCTTTTGATTTGGTCTTTACCTCCTCTAAGCCTCCATGAGGATTTCTGCCTCCGACGGGGAAAAGGACGCCGCTCTCGTTGCCATGGTGAATCGGTGAATCTATGATCGATCTATGGGTCTATTAGAGGAAACTGCACTTATCCTGGACAGGTTTCACCTGGCTTGATGAATCCGTGTCTGCTCATCCTGACTTGGTCTTTGAGTAACTGATAAAACCTGGACTCTCTTGTTTCTGATTGGTTGAACCAGCTCAGTCACTGATCCTGGATGTCTGAATCCTACTTTTGTGCACCAAACCCCAGAGGAGACAGAAAGGAAAGGAAAACTCACCCGTCTGAGGAAGCTGCTTCTGTTTCCACCTCCTTCTTCTTCTCGTTCTCTTCCTGCATCACAGAGAAAAAAAGATTCAAAGTGTTTGTGTTATTATGGAATCATTTGTGCTATCTGGAAAAATCTAACGGTTTCTTGCTCTTTACAGCCAATATGGTGTCATTAAGATAATTCCATTGACGAATAGAATAGAATGCCCTTTACTGTCATACAGTTGTACAACAAAATTGTCTCCTTTTCAGTGCACAAGGATAAAATAAGTATACAAATGAGAAATCAGTATATAAAATAAATAAACAAGTATAAAAATTGTCTTATAATGCCTTTCCTGGAAGCCTGAAAAAAAGCATCTGTATATACAGCAGTTTCCATTTTGTAGCTTTTTTTGCACATTTAGAGACAAAGACTCACAAAACTGTATCATAATTATTTTGTCATACTTTTCAAATTTAAACTTTAACATATAAAATGTGACTCAAAATGTGCAAAAACGCTGAAACAAGACACTTTCTGTTTTAAAAACAGCTGACACTCAAACAGTTAAGGAACCGCAGGAACCCTGAAATGTAATGAAAGTGTGTTTTCCAGCCGCTTGTTGGAACAAGCAGGTAGTCCTGTAATGGAGATGCAGAGTGTGTGTGAGGTGTGTGAGCTGCTGACCCGTAGAGACTCCTGGAAGGACGAGGCCTGGTACTGGGCGTATTTGATGACGGTGGTGTGGGAGCGGCTGCTCTCGCAGCGCCACATCTTCCTGCTGCCGCTGGGGTCCCAGTTCTCGTCAGTGGGCTGAGCCAGCTGGGTCCGCACCTCCACCAGGTGGTCTGGGTTAGCCTCCACCAGCGTCTTAGTGGAGAACAGGCCCAGATCTGAGGACAGAGCACTTAGAACTTAACTTAATTACCCAGCTTTTAATTTAAGACATTTTAAGACTTTTCAAGGAACCGCAGGAACCCTGCAAATTTGAGCCAGAACCCTGGAATTCTCTGAGAAGTCAGAAATTAATCCAAAATAACAGAACACATTTTTCTGTTCAGGAATGACAGGAAACAACTGGAATTTAACATCTTTATGCTTTGATATTTTTTTCTGCCTTTTTTTTTTTTGAAAATTCCCTGGATAACAACAATAATTATATTTTAATATTAAAGATATCATTTTGATTAAAGCGCTTGCACATACTGGTGGATTAACCATTACAGAAAAATATTGTGGTAATCAGCAATATTGTTAATTTACAGCGGCACTGGTAATACACCTGACACTGGGAATATGGAATAAAAATAATAGTTGTTAAGCACCGTATAAAATAGGTTTTATAATCGTCTGACTGAAGAAGAACCAGGTGAGACACTTAGACTAGAGGTGACTGTCCACCAGTATTGCAGCAGGTTTACAAGCTGTTTATTTGTATTATTGCTGTAATGTGGGAACGTCTTAATTAAAATGTTAAATAAGCATTGATCCATCTGCCAGATTCTTACATAACAGGGCAGCGAGGCACTGTAGCAGAGCAGCAATGTTTGAATTCTTGGCAAAGGCAGCTTGTTTTCTCTACTCCTGCAGTAACACTTTCTGCTTGCAGGTGGTGCTGTTGTCATGCATGTCAAACTCATCCACACATGCACACAGTTGCAGAGACACACCCACTGAGCCACGTGAGACCAGAGGACACAGAAACATCTGCTGTCACATCACACAGCAGCTGGATTGAACACATTTAGACGCTCTCCAGTAAAGAGTGTGTTGTGTTTGCACCGGACGCTGCCTCGTACCTAGTTTGAGTGCTCCGGCCAGTCCTCTGATGACCGTGACCGGGTTGGAAGGGTTGGTGCAGAACTGATGGAGGGGAGGGAAGAAGGCGTCCCTCTTGTTTTCTAGCTGTATGTGAGAGAGGAGGCAGAGGTGGTGAGGCAATGTGGACTCACTAAACAGCGTGAACGCTTGCTCCATGGCATGGCTTCACTCACATAAATACTGGGCGTCGGGGGATTGAGTTTGTCCTTTGGCAGTGGAGGAGAGGGAGGACGAGGGGGTCGAGGCGGGGGACATTTGTCCAGGAGGATGCTGCTCGTCGACAGGCCGTTCTTCCCCAGGTTCCTGAGAGAGACCAGGTAGGTTATGAGCTCAGGTAAAAGCAAGCAGCCACTCATTTCACTGAGCTTCAACACGCCAAACAACAAAGCGCTAGTCATTAACATTTTAGTTTACACAAGCAGAACCACTTCTTGTTTTTTTTTAACCAATCAGTATTAGTGAAGCGACAGACACAGCAAAGATATGCACAGCGAATTCTCATTATTAAATTACTCAGCACTGCTCTACAAAAGCTAATCTGAGCTAATGGTTTTGTATATTGCTTCTTTTTGCACTTTTCTACACCACTTGTACATTTTTAATGTGGTCACACTTCCACTTTGCATCACAGCTGTTTCAAAATGTGACATTTATGGCATCACTTTTCTATAGCATTATAGTTGCCATCAGGACTCAAGACCAACGGTGTCACATCATTCCTGAGACGAGAGAAAATGTGTTCATCTGTACATTTTTATACTTTTTAATACTGCTCTTCTGTCTATATTCAAAAGAGTCAAAAACAACCAGAAAAACACGAATAAACACCTCAGCATGTACCTGCATGCTTTGAGCACCTCACTGGAGCTGGGGTAGATGGAGACCGAGGACCAGGGAGCCAGACCAGCAGGGCCCGAGTGTCTCTGAGCTCCCCTAGAAGGCTCTACCTTCAGTGGACTCTGGGAGTCCTCTGGCCCCTTCCCATTCACCGTGGGCCCCTGGCTGTTGCTGTTGGACGGGCTGTTAAGGCAGGAGAGGCTGTTGGTGGTGTGAGGGTCAGCTGAGCGTGGCGAGGATGTAGCGGCGGGTGAAAGTGGCAAGGACGCCACCGCCTGCTCTGACGTTGGCTTGGCGGCACCGTGGAGACCCGGGTGGACGTTGTTGATTTTCTCTGAGGAAGGCCCTCCGTGGTTACTGTAGTTATTGTTATCGTCATTACTGGCGCTATTAGCTTTTCCCTTTAGCAAGGCTGAGAGCTGAGGATTGTCTGAACTGAGCACGCCGGGGGCAGGAGAGTCGGGCCCGCTGTCCGTCACCCGCGGCTGGACGTGATTAGTCAATCCCTGCGCGGGGGCGGTGCTCGGACTTAATGGCATCCCTGCTGAATGCCTGATGGAAGCCTCCGGACCTGATGGCAAAGCGCCGGTGGCACCGTTGCTGCCCCCTGAAGGCGTGGTGTCTTTGGTGTGGACCCCTGAGGTAGTAGCGGCGTGGGGAGGCGAGGACAAGTGGTTGGGTGTGGTCTGGGGAGAGGTGGGGGACAAAGAGGAGGCAGAGGAGGAGACAGTGCAGGGCCCAGAGGAATGTCCGACCTGATTCATAATGCCAGAGGAAGAGAAGGAGCTCTGAGGGGAGGAGGAGGAAGATAAAGGGGGTTCTCCATTGGGACCTGCCGAATGTGAACCTGGACCTTTTTGAAGCCCCTGCAGAGAGGAGGAAAAACGCACAATAAAAATATGACAATAATTCAACATCAAGACCATTTTTCATTTTTCTGCTCAGGAATGACAGGAAATAAGTGCTGTGTGGCATCTCAATCAAAAAAATAATACTGTTATATTTGTTTCTGCTCAATTTTGTAAAATTGTAAATTTGAAAATTTGTGGATAACAACAATAATTATATTTTAGCATTACAGATATCATTGTGATTAACTCTTTGAGTGCCACTGACGTATTTCAACATCATTTAAGATCCCACACTTGAGTGCCATTAACATAATAATAAAGTGTTTTTCTGCAGCGGGTCGCCGATCGTGCTCTCACACAGCCTGTGAGTAACGCTGGGGCTTCTGGGAGATGTAGTCAGAGCATAAAGAGACGGTATACACCACAGAGATCAAAACAGGAAGTGGAGACGATCGAGATTAGAGAGCAAAACAAACAGAATGTGGAGAAAAAGTGGTGATTTTGGTGAAAGTGTCCTCTACTCTACCTCTGATAAAACAAGAATGGAACAAGGTAAAAACAAACATTTGTCTTCATGATGAAATAGAGAGTCTCTTCTTTCATTTGAGATATTCACTGTTTTCAGAGTCATAGTACTAAATATTCTGTGGGTCTAGAAATATGACTGAAAATGGACAAAAACACTGGAACAAGACACTTTCTGTTTTATAAAAAGAGCTGGCACTCAGAGAGTTAAGGAGCTTGCACATACTGACAATAACAGTACAGAAACATCAACAATACTCTGGTACTCAGTAAGTGTGTAATACCAGGAGGATACCTGAGTGGTAGTGTTGCGTTGTTGGCTCCTCCAAGTCTCGTCTGCATGACTGGGACTACTGGTAGTGCTGCTGGTGCTGGGGTGACTGGCGGCTGTGCAGTTATGAGGTAGAGAGTTCTGCTGCGGGTAAGGCACGTTTCCGTTGCTCGCGCCGCCACCTCCCTGTCCCAGGGTGTGATTTTTGTCCAGGTGTCCCAGCGACCCTGCTGAAGGACTAGAAGAACAGGATCCATTGGCTGTGGGCTGGGTGACAGAGGGGGGCCGGGCGGCGGTGTGATTGAGGGGGGAGGTGTGGGAGAGGCCAGCGTGGTTGTGGGTGGATTCAGCTGAAGGACCGTTAGGAAGGCCGGGCCGTGACGGACCACCTGCTGCTGCCTGCTGCCTCATCTGATGCAGAGGAGAAGATTCAGACCAACAGGGTTCTTTGATTTCAATTCAATTTAAAAGTCAAATTTAATACGTTAAGACCTCAACAAATATATTTTAAAAAAATGTCATCACAATTTCTTTGGTAGAAAATAGTCAATTTACTGCAGGGCCTGACCAATATGATGTTTTTTAGGCTGATTCTGATGTTGATCATGAAAAAAAATCTGATAACTGATTAATCGCTGATAATAATTTTTATGATTTTTTTCCAGCCCTTTAACACTTCCAACAACAATATAAATTGAAGGCATAACATTTTTTTCTACAGCTTTAATTTCACAACTTTCAAGAACAAAGAAGAAGAAGGACGACTAGACGTCTTTACTTCCTATTTTTCAATAAAATTACATCCAGGCTGTGACACAGCACTGTCAAGTGAAAGGTTTCTTTAGTGAATAAAAGGGAATCCAGTGTGCTCAGTGTGTAAAATCATTAGAATATAATATTCAGAGCCACAACAAAACATACAAGGACAAAAAAAGATTTTGGCAGATTTTGAGGAAACAACAAATCAACAGTCAGAAAATCAATGAGACATTTAACACTATTCATCATCTGTTTCGTGAATGGGTTGTTTGTTCATTAATTGTGAACATTTTCAGAATAAAACTGTACCGCTTCACAGTAAAGGAAAGGGTAACACATTTTATTATTGACTTAGGTTTATTGATTAGGTTAATATGCAGTGGTTTAAGTGGTCTGACACACTTTAGACTGAATGTGGCCCTAAATATTTCCTGCTTTTCTCTGTTTCATATCACAATAAAGTGAATATTTTGGGGTTTTGGACCAAACAATACATCTTGGCCATCACTGTCACTATTCATATAGATACATATATTCATTGAGAACAGGGAAATCAGCAGATTAACTGAAAAGGAAAATAATCATTAGTTGCAGTTCGGTATAATCAAAGTTAGATGTGCGCACCTGCTGCTGATGTTGCTGAATGAGGGAGAACTGATTCTCCAGCTGCTCCAGCATCTGCACCTGGGGGGGCTTGAGGTTCGCTCGGTTGGTCCGCAGGTGATCCAGGTGCTGCAAGTTAATCAACAGCGTGGTATTCACTCAGCAGCTCACCATCAGCAAAGTCAAAAAGCAAGGCCTTGGTCCAAGAGGACAGCTAACTTCCAAGAAAGTTGAGCTCACGTGTGGTTTATGGTGTTTCCACGACAGGTCCATCAAAAATAGTGACAGCACGCTTAGTGAGCCCCTCTTACCCCTTTTCCACCAAAAGGAACCTGGTGCTAGTTCTGGATTTTTTGCAAAGCCTTGTTTTGAGTTTGCACTGCACAAGCTTTGCCGGGTGGAAACAAAAATGCTGTCATGTACTGACGTTTTGCAGTGACGCAATGATGTGGCTCTGACGTCAAAAGACATCGGTGCTAAAGAGGAACACAAGTTGAACCAACTAAGCACCAGAACTGAACTAGCACCAGGTTCCTCCATCCATCCATCCATCCATCTTCTCCCTCTTATCCTCTCATAGGGTCAGGGGGGCTGGAGTCTATCCCAGCTGTCTTAGTGTGAAAGACAGGGTACACCCCGGACAAGTGTCCAGTTCATCACAGGACACATAGAGACAGACAACCACTCACACTCACATTCACACCTACGGACAATTTAAATTAGACAATTAACCTAATCCCCATGCATGTTTTTGGATGGTGGGAGGAAGCCGGAGTACCAGAGAGAACCCACACAGACATGAGGAGAACATGCAAACTCCACACAGAAAGACCCCGGGCCGGGATTCGAACCCGATACCTTCTTGCTGTGAGGCGACAGTGCTAACCACTACACCACCGTGCCGCCCCACCAGGTTCCTTTTGGTGTAAAAGGGGTATATGAGTTACCAGTTATGCGTTACTGCATGTGTGATATGGACAAAATTTATATCCTGATAACGATATAAAGTATATACAATATAGTATTTTTTTTCTGATGTAACATTACTGGTAAGGTTATTTTCGCTCTCCTCTGTGGTGTAATCAGTGTTATATCCCCAGTATGCTTTTATTCTGAAGGCTTACTTTGAGAGCAACCAGAAGTCCGACTACGTTTGCGCTGTACTTCTACTGTGTAGTTTGGCTGCTAATAAAAATGTGTTTTGAGTGTGTGTCTCTGTGCAAAATGTGACATCTTCCCACCTGAAGCTTCTGTGGCGTCAGGTACCAGCTGGGGATCTGCTGCTGGTTTGGGCTGTTCGTCCATGAGTCTGCGACGCCCTGTGCAGTGAGACAACACAGTGAGGACCACGGCTTCTCAGCCGTCCTGCAGATCAGTGAAGCTAGCGTCCTTCGCCGTACCTTAGCTGGGCTGGCGGTGCGTTTCCTCTTGGCAGGACTGGCCTGTGGGTCTGTGTGATTGCTGGCGGACTGGCCTCCCTCCCCCTTACAGGCCTGAGATCCAGCACAGAGACACAGCTTGTCAGGACGCACTCGACGAACAACAAGTCCACACTACGGCTCAGAAGGAGCCCTGGTACAAACACTGGAGGATAAACTGGACTCATGCACAACAACCTGCGTGTTTAATGACACAATACTCTGATCGAAACTCAGCTTGTGTTATCGCCTTAATCCAATCAGAAGAGGTTGATTAAGGTCATTATCAGAGTATTCATGCTGTGATTTAGATGTGAGGTAATGCAACATCAGTTGCATTAGTGGGAGGTTGTTTGGACATGCAGACTCGTGTTCTGGTCCATCACTGGTGGTTTACACATTCTGAAACCTCCGCAACACTAAATATGTGTACAGTTACTCAGTGCACAGTGCAACCCTCAATAATGGAGTAATTAAATAAGCTAAAAGTGTTTTTTAAAAAAAAAAACAACTAGATTTCTGTGTTTGTGCAGATCAAGCAAGTGCTAAAGATGGAAATGTTATAATGGATGTTTTTTGTAGCCAAAAGAAGATGATGTCGATGTTAAAAGACTACAATGCACATGAGAACAGATCAGACGAGGGAAATAAGAGGACTAAATGAAACTGACATGTTGATGGTGGGATCAGCCTTCAGCTCTACATGACTAACTGCACGACCGCGTTTTCAAAGAAGTAGGAAAAAGAGTTACTAGTTTCAGGCATTTAAAATAAGACAGGAAGGATAAGAGCTGTGGGACACAACAAGCTCCTTACAGCTTTGCTTAATTATTTCAATACTTGTCATGTGACACTATGGTAATTAGATTATTGTAATATAGGCTTTGCTCCAATTCCTTCAGACCGTATCCCCTTTTATCTTTCAACCCAGTAAATCCAGGGTTCTTGCATCATTTTAAAAGTCAAATTTAATACTTTTTAAGACCTCAGCAAATATAATTTAAGACCCAATATATCGATACTTAGCAGGAAAAAAAAATCTGATAACCGATTAATCTCTGATAATAATTTTTGATGATTTTTTTCAGCCCTTGCAACAGTGTTAACATTTGTAATAATATTATTTTCATAATAACAATGACAATAATAAAATTATTACAGTATTATTATTATCTTTACTATTATAATGATTCATTGTGATAATATTATTATTAATAATAATTATTATTATTATTATAATTATTATTAGCAGTAGTAGTAGTATTAAATTAATAATATTATTATAATAATATTTTTTTGGGTCCAATATGAGGCAAATTGCAACAATGATGTAAAGTGAAGGCATAACACCATTTTCTACAACTTTCAAGAATTAAACACACCATCTAAAAATTTAATACCTACAGCAAATTTACAGTAAATTTATGACAATTTAAGACATTTTAAGACTTCTTAAGGAACTGTGGGAACCCTGAAATCCAAAGTTGCAAACCAGGAATTTTAGAGACATGGATGTGGTCTGATGTGGGTAAAACGTTTGAACTCATGAGAGCGAGGCCTCAGCTTTCCTAGTCCTCATAAATAGTGTAAAAAGTCATTTCCAAGAGGCTGATTTCTTTTATAAACTGGATCTCACCTGCTGTGTCTGTGCAGTGTTCAAGGCCCCCTGCCTGGACGTGAGCTCTGCAGGAATGGGTAGGCTCCACGCCTCCTCAATACTAGGAAGCATTTTACTCTTATTCTGCAGACTACCTGGCTGTAGGTTACACAACTGAGCCTAGGAGAAATTGCGTAAGACACAAACTTTAGTGCTGAACTTGACAAGAAAAGGCACTACAAAGACTACGGCTTACTCACAGGTGGTGTTTTAGGCACACAATATAACAGAAATGTTCAATGCCATGAAGGTGTGCTTTACAATTACAAGCGAGAGGAAAAAATGTGTTTTAACACACCAATATGAATTGTTATTCATATCTCAGTGGTTGGAAATCAAAATGACAAAAGCACAATCTGCATTTCTTTTTAAAAAGCCGATTGCTTTGGCAATGTCAAAAATACAAAAATACTGCACAACATGTACGGCGGGTGGACGGTGGATGTGAGAGGATGGCCTACCTGCAGCAGCTTGATGCGCTGAGTGAGCGCAGCAGTGTTGAGGCAGGCCTTGCTGCGTGTAGCATTGATGTAGCACTTGATAGCATCGTGCGGCTGGCCGCAGGACTCGTACAGGGTGCCCAGGTCCATCCAGGCGGCCGCGTGGCTGTGGTCCAGTTGAACGGCACAGATGTAGGCCTGCAGCGCATCCATAGGCTGGTTCTGCTGCTGGTAGAGCACCCTGGAGGAAAAGGGGGTTATTCCTGCGCCATCGTCCATTTGGGTCTTTATCTTTCTGAGCCATCCCAAGCCCACCCTCCATACTGTGATGCTTTTATTTTGTTAAAGCGTGGACTACTGAACCACTTAATTTTTTTTTTTTTTTTTTTTTTTTTTTCTCCCTGTGGTGCCAGCCAGGCAGTTGGTCTGACAAAATAAAGTCTTACAATAAATGTTTTTTTTGGTTTGTCGGACTCAGTCTGTTAGACCCTCCTAAATTCAACACTAGGGCTGCAATTAATTATCACAATTATTTTGGTCAATATTGAAATCACGATTAGTTGCATGATGCATATATTCAGCATTTCTCTCTCTCAAAAAAAAAAAACATTTGTTGTTGATTCTTTACACAAAATGTTCAAATTGAAAATAAATATAGGCCACAAAGACTGTAGGTACCTTAACAGCTATGTGCTGTCATCTAAATGTGTTATGCTGTGCTAGCGTTAACAATGATTAAACAGCCAGGAAGGATGAGCGTCCTTGCTGCTTTATGAACTTCCACAGGTTGACAACAGTGAATTTGAGTGAAACTGGATAGAGCAAGACAAAACAAAGATGGCATAATACAGCGCTGAAATCAACGCGCTGCGTGTCAGCGTCCGACATCCGACAAAACATCAGAGTCGGTCAGTCAGTCAGGTTGCAGCTGATCGGGGCTCTGATTCGTTTCCCATGGGAGGATGAGAGCATGAAGAGGAGGCAACAAAGGAGCTGCTCGGACAGCGGTGGGGGTCTAATCATGGAATAAATTACACAGACTTGATGGAATAGCCGCAGGACATGGTGCTAGTCTGGCCTGCATTTTCATACTGAAAAATCCACCATATTGCAGTTGTGACATCAGTTTTATAGAGCGCAGTGACACCGCCCTTCCACAGTAAGAAGGTCTCCTCAGCCAGCCAATCCTGGGATTCTTATAATGCATCTGTCAACCACATGTCCTCTGTCACACTGCAGCTGCTGGATCTCTGGAGCTCACAGCACTCACTGGCTGTTTCTCCCTCTCTAAGAAACTTAGACGTTAAGGAAAGTCAGGCCAACATACCCTATGGAGCACCAGGTGTCAGCACTGGCTTCTGACTTATCAATGGACTGACGGTAAGAGATGAAGGCATCCTGCACCTTCCCAATACTGGAGTAGCACCTGGAGGGGAGATGAAGGGAAAAAAGTGACATGTAAAATTTCTATTCATATAAAAATGTCATGATGAATAGAGCAGATTGACTCTGTAATGAAGTCAAACCTGTCCAGGTGATGGCTGAGCATTCCCTTGCATCTATGATCCCAACAAACCCAGTGACCTACAGTGCACTACTGTCTACCATACACCTGGCTGTGTCAGCTACATTATTAAGCTCATTTTAAACACCACACACACACACACACACACACACACACACACAAAACCAGTTAACCAAAGAGATGCAATCTAAATAATGGCGAGTAAGCCTCTGAGAAATTAGGAAAATTACAACTGGCAGTCTGCCATTATAAATAATCATTTGCATAATGATTTGCCGAGTTAAATAAAGATTAAATGAAAAATAAAAACCCTTGCAGCACATATGAACATCTCAGAATTATAGTTCATAAAAGGAAGTAAAAGTAGATAAGTTAAAGTGTTTTTTGGCAGCAGGTCATGATCTCACACAGCCTGTGAGTAACATTGGGGCTTCTGGGAGATGTAGTCAGGGCATAAAGAGACGGTATACACCACAGAGATCAAAACAGGAAGTGAAGACAGGATGAAAGAACGAATCAATGCATGAGAAAAGAAACAAACAAATAATTGAGAAAATCAAGAAAATGACTAAAAAGCTCAGTGGTGAGCTTGAATGACGAACAGAGACAATACCTGCTGGTATTAGGGCTGGGTATGCTTCAGACTTTCCAGATCCATTGAATTCAATATTTCAAGGTCCCGATTTGATTCACAATTCAATCCAATATTGATTCAGTCAGGGATATTTCAGTTAAAATAAATGCTCCATTATTTCTGTGCACGTTGACAGTTTGCTGGTAACTTAGGTGCCAATACCTGCTCCAGGCTGGTTTGTTTGAGCTGTGCCCAGTCTGCCGACTGTGTTTCCGGGTGACATCTCTTCAAATGGTTGCAAAGATTCGTCATATTGCCGCTGTATTTTATCTTCCCATTGCGTATTTTGCATACTGCTTGTTTTTTGTCCAACTCGTTTATTTTGCGAAATGCATCCAAACATCAGCTTTTAAACTTGTCAGCGGTGCCTGGAGAGGTGGACTCGCTTCCCCCATGTTTGTTTGACTGCTAGCAGTAACATCTCACGAGATCTTGTTCCTTGGAAAGCGGTGGAAAGCAACACTAAATGCTGATCACGCAAGACTTCTTCTCTGGTTTCAGCAGACGAGCTATGCAGACTAGACAGATTTATGGCGATTGATGCCCTCACGCGAGACTGGCAGGCGGGTTTATACTTCAGGCTGCTTCTCCGCACGCCCAATGAAGAAAAAAACATGCAAGTTAAAAGATTGATCTTCGGATTTTATGAATCGATTATCAATCATTTAAATGGAGATTGATTAAAATTGATTGAATCATTTTTTTTTTTAACCCAGCCCTAGCTGGTATGGACACTTATTACACGTCAGGCAACCGCAGAAGCTACTTGATAGTCTTTACACCGCTTTTAAGAGCAACATTTTGGTCAAGACACAGGTGACGTGAAGCGAAGCAACAGTCTGTGTTTGATATTTGTTTGCTAACAAACAAGCTAACAGCCCTCAGGTCAGGGACAAGGCGTGAAGCACGTGTCTCCAACGAGCCAAAAACCACCACTAACCGACCGCATCCAACAAACAAAAAGCTCATGTAGTCAAGATTGCTACGATAGCGCTCTGGCAGATGGTCTCTAGGTAAAGCAAACAGTCTAATCTGGACTCACAGAGTTAGAGGCTAACCCTGCAAAACACACACACACACACACACACACACACACACACACACACCCTTGTTTGTCTTACCTGCCGAGGAAGTACCAGGACTGGCCAGAGTTCGGGTCGGCTTCTAGAGACTTCTGCAGACACTGGATGGCATAGCTGTCCTTGGCGCCTTTATCCCCCAGCTGCTCCACCGTGTGATGCATCCAGCCTGGAGGAGCAGGGCGACACATCGGGGGTTGGACTCATGCAACAGCACCAATGACATAACGACAGAGCGGCTTGGAGCCGAATCACATGAAAACAGGTAGAGTGAAGAAGAGTGAGATGGTCTGACACCCGATTGGTTAAACTCATTAACAAATGGTGCATCCCTCCACAGCTATTAACCAGAGAGGAAGGGAGGAAAGAGGAAGACAAAGAGGGGGGATGGGATGTTATTCACACACCTCAAACACTCCTCCCTGCATGCGTGCACGCACACACACTGCAGCGATGGGTGACCTACAGATAAACAGTGTGTGAGGAAGAGCGATGCTAGCAGTTCTTCTCCTAATACTCCTGTGGCGAGCTCCACAGGTCACCATGACGACCTGCAGGCTAGACTGGGAATGGTTTTTACAACTGGGTGAGCTGGTGGGGCGGCGGGAGGGGGCTGTCTGCGCAGACGAGGGGAAGGAAATGCTAATTTATCTGCATTTCACACAGAAAAGGTGTTAATGTAACATTTCTGCTGCTACGCCTTACACACTTACACAATGCTAATAATGCCAGCAGGGTGACCAGGTACTGTGCCTCTAATACGTATTATTTTTGGGGTACAGAGAGATGAGAAATGTTAGATTTTGGGCTAAAATACTGCACCTAGCCGTCCAATCACAGTACAGCAGGTATGTTTTGTTGTTGTGCAGTTTTTTTTTAAATTTTATTTCATAGGTGAATCAATCTGACCTGAACCTCACAGACGTCTCCTCTCATGAACCCACGCTCTCAAGTGTTTCCAGCTGAGTGTTTGCAGAGGAGCGCCTGGGGAAAAATGCTTCGATGGAAAATGACCCTTAAAGCTTCATTAATAAATCTGTCATTTTCCCCCTCGTCTTCCTCAAAGCACCTTTCCAGTACGAGAGCAGACTGAGAAGAACCATCCATCCATCTTCTCCCTCTTATCCTCTCATAGGGTCAGGGGGGCTGGAGTCTATCCCAGCTGTCTTAGGGTGAAAGACAGGGTACACCCTGGACAAGTGTCCAGTTCATCACAGGACACATAGAGACAGACAACCACTCACACTCACATTCACACCTACAGTCAATTTAAATTAACCAATTAACCTAATCCCCATGCATGTTTTTGGATGGTGGGAGGAAGCCGGAGTACCAGAGAGAACCCACACAGACATGAGGAGAACATGCAAACTCCACTACACCACCGTGGTTTGGAAGAACCAAAGAAGGAAATTATCCACACCAGAGATCTGTGTGAAATTCCGATATATATCATGGTGTGATATAAAATTGATAAAAATTGGATAAAACTCTGTTGTATATATTATAATTTTAGTATCTAGGCTACTTAGTTAGCTCTGCTGCTACTGTAACATTTACATTAGTCCAGATGTGGTTTAGATATGCCGTGTAAAGAACAACGTCAGAATGACCGCTGGATAATCCAAATATATCATGAGAGTTCAGAACATGCTCATTGTATGAATCATAGACATAATGGAGTGAAGGCTACTGTAACTGCAGCAATGCTATTGCTTTATGGTAGCATTTGTACGTCACTGATCGCTAAGGAGTAAACAGAGGTAAAGCAGCAGGGATGAGACTGAGGAAAGGGTAATGGAAATATACTATATCGTATAGGGATCGCTACAGGGATAAAAAAATTAGCTATATTGAGACATACAATTTTGTCCACATCCACAGCTCTACCATCCCATGTGTGCTTAATGTGAATAAGAAAACTACACCTTTGCCCTTCCAAAAGCACTCAAGACTTCTGCAAAACACATCATATATATATATATGCATCAATGAATACACTTCTGCTCATACAATCATACTTTAATGCAGGCTGTGGGGGAACGTCGAGACAGCTTTTCACAACAAAGTGCCCGGTAGTCAGTGAAGAGAGAAAATAACGAGTATAAAAACCTCATTTTCATTACTCCAGTCCATAGCGTCCATTGCTAACAGCTACGTCAGTTACTGCTGTCATTAGCTCTGAGTCAGCACAACTCATTTAACAACAAGGTTTGCTTTCAATTAAGACAAATAATTAACGCTAAGTTAGGGACAGACTTTAAATGTCACCAATACATGTCAAAGCACATTACATCAGCCTGAACGTCTCATAGCTTTATGTTCATCACTGTAATGCTGCTTCTGGGGAAAAAAAAAAAAAAAAAAAACTCTTCTGGATAATCTGTTAACAGACAAACTAACCTCACAGCCTTGTAACTCACTTTGACCCTTCCAGTGGTTTAAACTTAGATCCCACATAGTCAACAGAATACACACTAGCACATCTGTCCTGCTAAGCTACACACACACACACACATTTGCAATTGAGTTAGAGCTAATAAACTTTAAATGTACTGTATGTAACATGGCATTTATAAGCAAAACACTTCAAAATCAACTCTAACCCTTTACATGGGAGTGCATGTCTACACCCGCAGTGGGGGGAAGGGGTTGGAAGGAAACAAGCGTCTGCAGCACAAACTCACAAAGCAGAACTTTAAAAACACGTAGAAAGAAGCAGAAAAGTAGAAGGGTAGAAGTCTGGAGAACGGCCATAAAGCCAGAGCGAACTGAACTAAAAGTCACTTCACAGATTCAGTGGACGACGCTGCGAGCGAGGGACACTCACCTAGTTGTTGCAGTGTGGTCGCCTTCACCTGTGCAGGAAGATTTTCCGTCTGCAGCAGACTTTCATACGCTTCTTTTGCTGCTCTGTATTTCTTCTGTGGGCAGAATGAGAGGGGGAGGAAGAGACGCAGAGGGGTTATTTAAGCCAGACAGGAGGGTCGGTGTGTTTAATGGTTCTATCTGGACAGACACAAAGAGTCTTAAGACCTCCTCACACTGGTAACGAGCAGCACGGGGGAGGGTCAGCGTGGACGAGGACGGGCCAGACTCAACACGTCTGGCAGCTCTAAGCTTTAAGAGGCAGTGGAGAAACCTGAGCCGGCTGGTCGGAGGTGAGCCCACTGTTTGTTTTAACTGGCCAACCATATTGACCTTGAGTCCATGCGTAGAGGTGTGTGTGTGTGTGTGTGTGTGTGTGTATAAGCATCTCTTATCAGCTCGAACAGTCTTCTAAAAGCAACCCACCCACATCTCTACAGACCCTGAAGCCACACACACACACACATGCACACACACACACACACACACACACACACACACACACACACACACACACACACACACACACACACACACACACACACACACACACACACACACACACACACACACACACACACACACACACACACACACACACAGTCCTGGTCTCTTCCTGTCTACACACAATAAAGACACCTCTGGGTAAACACTAACACTTGGGGCACATGAATGAGAGGCTCTTAGTGGTTCCTTCCTGCTTGGATTAATGATCGCCATCAAGCTGAGCCAGACGACAAACAAAGAATTGATCATGGGATTCGAGCCTCTATTCAGATATTCTGTCCAGGGGTGTCCCGATATGACTTTTTCACTTCCGATACCATACCGATATTGCAGCCTTGAGTATTGGCCGATACCGCACAAATCAGATCAGATCAGCACAAATCATACAGACTTATGTTACTTATTTTGTAATATGGAGAGTTAGAAAAGGCCTTTATCAAGTGATATTACTCAAACAGAAAACAATAGTTCAAATTAAGAACATCAACATTATAAAAATCCATGCATCTTTTTCTTTTTCCATGTCTGTTCATTCAGTTTAGAGACAATCCTTTTGCCCAGTTGCAGATAAATCAGGCTCCATTATTATTATTATTATTATTAAATTAGAATGCAGTGGTGTCTATTTCAGATAGTTTCTGACTGGTGTGATCCGTTCACTTCCAATAACTCCAGTGTTGTAAAGTCTCAAGTCACAATACGTAATGTAATCATTTTCCGAGGATTAAATATGTTGCTTCAATCCATATTTTTGTGTTGCCTTTCAAAAACAACACTTCGCTCTCCAACTTTCCCACACAAATAGAGGCACAAACAACATCATAAATTACATTTACATGACCACAACAACAAAAAAATATATATTTTCATTTCCTTTTTAAGGCGATGAGTCATAAAATATGATGATAAACGTTCAGAGCTTCACTCGAAAACAGAAGCTTTGAATGTAAAAAATAGCTGTTGGCACAGTCCTGGTAAATAGTCATTCATTTTCATTTTACAGCAGGTCAGCAGGCTGCATCAGTACATACACTATCTGGTAAGCGTTCACAGTCCAACAGAGAATCACGTACTTCTACTTCAACAGAGACGGAGCCTAAAATGATGCTGTGGTTGTATTTCTGAACAAAGCGCAGGTGACAGGTGGGAATGTAGCATGACCTTTAAGCAGCTGTGACACTTCCTGGTTGATCCTTTCCCACTTATCAAAAACTAGAAATTCATTCCTCCTTCTGCCTTCTAACACTGTAATTCACATCAGCGAGCCTGTTCTCAGACTGCTGATGCAGCATCCACTCAAAAACAATGATCTCAACTCACTGAGTACCAGCCGGTGTTCGCTGTGGTCGTAATAATATGTTGAACCCACAGTCTGTGAGTAATACTGGGGCTTCTGGGAGATGTAGTCAGAGCATAAAGAGACGGTATACACCACAGAGATCAAAACAGGAAGTGGAGACGATCGAGATTAGAGAGCAAAACAAACAGAATGTGGAGAAAAAGTGGTGATTTTGGTGAAAGTGTCCTCTACTCTACCTCTGATAAAACAAGAATGGAACAAGATAAAAACAAACATTTTTTTTTCATGATGAAATAGAGTCTCTTCTTTCATTTGAGCTATTCACTGTTTTCAGAGACATAGTACTAAATATTCTGTGGGTCTAGAAATATGACTCAAAATGGGCAAAAACACTGGAAGAAGACACTTTCTGTTTTATAAAACAGCTGGCACTGAGTTCATTTCACAACTTTCAAGAACAAAGAAGTGAACTTTGAGAACAAATGTGCAAAATTGCAGTAAATCTCTGAATTCTGTGTTTTCCTATTGGCATTAAAAGCACCATCTGAAAATCTAATACCTACAGCAAATTTACAATAAATTTAAGACAACTTAAGACCTTAATTACCCGTACTTTAATTTAAGACACTTTAAGACTTTTCAACCTATCAAAATAATCATTAGTTGCAGTCCTGCAATAATCCAAAATGTAAATGCAGTTTTTCAAAGTAAGTACCAAAGCTTGAACTGACCTCAAAGGATCGTCTCTGTGACTAAAGGCTGGAATATACTTCTCCAACTACGTAATAGTTATCCGACTCCGTAGCTACGGAGACCCCTCAAGCCCTCGCACTTCTCCTTCGTGATGCGTGTTGTGCAGCCCTGCTCTGAAATGCACCCCCTCAGAAAGTGAAGCAATTCACCTTAATATCGCAGATAAAAGCAGGAGAAAATACTATTTTATGATTTAATTATTTGTGAGGGAGATAGAAGAGAACAACATTGATTGCTTTCAGTCTTTAAAACTCCTCTTCCTCTTTCTTTTCAACACAAAATCAGATAATAGTGAACGCAAACCAACAACTTTCGGTATGTTCTGTGTAAATATACCCCAGCCATAATTACTAAATGAATTAAATGGATTTTTGAGCAGGTTGAATGTGTTTGATTTGCCTTTCACAAGGATAATCGATACTTTAGTTCCTGTCCACGCTGATGCAGAGACGACCTGTCTGTCTGTTTCTGTGTAGGGAGAGAGGCTGCATTTCACAGCAGGGTGTAGCTAGAGGACCAATCACAGCCCTTGTCGTCTCCGTCTTCCCTTGACGGATTGACGGACAGTTAAAAAAAATTCCTGTGCCCAGAGAGGATGGAGAGGCTCTCCGGTGACGCAGAGGGCTCCCCGTTTCTACGTACGGCACTTTACGGAGTACCATAAATTGGCTTTAAAGCAACACACTTTACGGCTCAAGTGTGTCGTCTCCACAGCAACTGACAACAACCAAACGTTTTCTTTTGTACTCATCAAATTACCACAACAAATAGTCCAGTGTCTGTACCCACTCCTATAACATCTAACCACAGCACCTTTTAAAGAGTTTTAAAGACATTATGAGAGAAAAACTTAAGAAAAAGTATTCATAGCAAAAATATGTGAAGCCTGGTCCGAAAAGGAATCAAAAACTTCAAGCGAAAATGGGAACAATCCTTGTCTTGACCTCCGGAGTTTGTACAACAGCCTGCTACAAGGTTAAACAGCCGTATATTAAAACAAAAAATCTAAATTTATTGCTTACCTGGATCTCATACAAATGAGCGATGTGGAACTGAACTGTGGAGGGGGAAAAAAGAGGCGTTAATAAAAGAAATGCAGGACAGTGGGCACAGATTGCTAACAGTATGGAGAACAGATGGGAGGGGGAGTAGGACAGTTTCCCCAGAGTCTACATGTAATCTGAAATCACAGTGTGTATGTACGATGAGCTCGCAAGCACTTCCAGTTCTCCATGTGCTGTCTCCTAGGCAACCCCGGTCTTGGGCAGACAGCAGGGAAACAGCAGCAGAGAGAGGGAAAAACTGCTCTGTAGAAATATTCCTGTGCCCTTTCAATATGTGCCGTCTACAGCTGACAGGCTGGTGCATCAAATCTAATATTGCACCGCACGGCAGAGTGAGGCTGCTTTCCATGTGGCCCGGTGGCCAATCACAGCGAAGGTACTTACTTTCAACTTTGGACAAAGTGCAGAGATTGGAGTCGATCAAAGCCAGCTGAAAATGCTGCGGAGAGGGAACAAAAAAGATTATTAAGAATGGAAATCAGCTGCCTGCATGATCAGCAGGATAAAAATAAACATCACCTAATTCCTACTGGTAGTGATCTCAGAGCACAAAGCAAGTCTTGGTTGCTGTGGAGAAATCAGGGAGAAATTTCCATCCAATCTGCTGAAGCTCCACAACAAACCATGAATGAACCCTGTTGACCGTAACATGAGAGGACACTGATAGCTGGAGGGGCTGAACCTTGGATATTCTCGTCTTGCTCCGAATCATCCCTCCTTCCTCAGACAACACAGTCCTCAAAATGTGACCACTGATATAAAGGAGTCATAACTGCATCGTCTTCCACCATTTGGGGGACTGAAGACAGTTGCCGGGTAAGACAGATGTCTGCAGAGGCTTAGCCTGGCTGCCAAGGTGTGGTGCGCTACTAACCAATATATCTCCATCCAGGATCACTGAACAGATCAGCCTGTGAGAGCATCGCCATGCACAAACACCTCTCTGGGGGTTTCTCCTCTGGTGGTCTGCAGAGACTCTATCACTTCCCTCACATGATGCTATACTGACCTACTGTTTCATCAGAAATGTGATTTAAATGCTCCTCCCAGCAGCTGAAAGATGAGTAAAAAATGACATCTAAATATATATTCCAAGTGACGTGGTGTGATCCTGTTAATCTGTGAAGAGAAGCAGTCGTAGGTGTCTTTTAGCTTCTATTCCAGCCACCATAAACCTTGATACAGTTATAAAAAGCACCAGCAGTGTCTCTTATCTGGGTCAGTAAAAACTCACAGCTCTTTGACATCCAGGAGCTGCACACAAGAATCTAGCACACAGTCAGAGAACAGACTGTACCAGTGCTGCTGCCGGTCAACCTTAGAGGATTTCTGCAGGAATCTTCAAGCAAACACCAACCAAAAACCTGTGCTTCACACACCAACTCCTCTTAAGCAGAGCTGCAGACACACTCATCACAGCCAGATGCAGAAATGTGCTCAAACGGTCAGAAATGCATTACCTAGACGGCTGCATCCTCCTGCAGATCTCCCTCTGTCTCTCCCAGCCTTCCCTTCCTTCTCTTTCACACTTGCTCTGCCACCAGGCAGATAATGCAGCAGGATTGTCAGTTTGGCATTCCACCTCCCTCTTCGTGTCTCGCCTTCCTCTCCCTCTCCTCTCTGCTATCTTTCTCTCACTCCTCCTCCATCCCCCCCTCTTCTCTCCTGGTGTCACTGATTACTATTCAGCAGACGGCTGCAGAGAGATGACACATAATACCTCAAAGCTGGAACAGGCAGCACACGCCGCCTCCTTTCCTGTCTTACATCCTTACTCGGCTCAAAGCTCTCCTCCACGGCTCAACTCATCACCTCACCAACATGCAGAGCACAAACGCACGCTTGCAATTCTCCATTTTCTCTATTGCTGAATTAGCAGTCAGCGATGGAATAAAGTGAATGCATGCATATGACGATGAAGACTGACTGCAGCGTTGCCTCCTGACGCTGGTGTCTCAGCCAAAAAGTTGCACTGGAACAAAAAAAAAAGACTATGTGCATTCTGTGTGAGCTGTAATACCTCTCCATACTCATCATCCAAAACAGAGGACCTCTGATATACGAGCCAGTGCTGTGATACGTAGCATAAAGCAGAGGCCATTTTCACACCGGGCTCATCTCTTCGCTTCATTCAAGACTTAGTCACTTGCTTTCCTCACTTACTGTTTTCTACTCAAGCACTGATTCACTTGATTTTTTTCCAGCCAATCAGAAGCAACAGTGCAGGAAACACTGCAAAGACGAGACCGATGGACAAAAACTGGCTTGGTCTGTCTCCGGCTTAAGAAAATATGCTAGTCATTAGGGGCAGGTATTGGCAAGGACTTCATGATACGATTCAAGTCGTATGAACCACGATATGATACATTATTGTGATATTAGGCCATATTGTGATATTCAACACAGATCACTGAGAAATTTAAAATGCAGCTTAAAATACGAGGTGTATCTACAGTATGTACATATGTATGTATACATTATATATGTGTACATATAGTATACACTGTACATTTATATATATATATATATATATATATATATATATATATATATATATATATTAGGGCTGTCAAAGTTACCATGATAATGTGGATTATTTTGTTTATTTTATTTTTAATTTAAATTTTTATTTCAACATGCGGAAGTTGCTCTGGATTTACAATTAGCCCAAAACATCAAATTTTGGGAGAAAAAGAGAAAGTGCTATGAAGAACAAGTGCCAAGAAACAAGCATCCTTTAGAAAAAACCTGCCTCTGCGTATCTTTCCTCCTGATATTGTTACCTGTTTTTTTTCCCTAATAATTTCCTGTTCTTCTGCCTCCTCCTTCTATTATATTTCTGCTCTCTCATTTCTACCTCACCTAACTTTATTCACTTTGGGATGCCCACCCACCCCTCAAAGCCCTACTCTGCGTGATGACGTAACCGGCTTTGCAAACATAGCGTTGAAGTGACTGGATCGGCATGCTGGATCATCCTCATTCATCAGATATCCGATGCAGCTAATTAGTCAATATTGGAGCCGATATCCGACCCCGGTATCGGATCGGTGCATCTCTAATCAAATCACTGAGTTGCCACCATTTTAACGCTAATATACTGTAACTACAATACTCAAAAAAGTGAACTTTTGCTTAACTGTTTCTGAAGCTTCTCATCAGGCACTGCTTGACCTGAACCAAAACAAACACCATGACTGCCGTTTCGTTCTGTCTGTTACACCATTTAAGAGCTTCCTCCAGCGTTTGGGATTTACCTTTAAGCTTGACTCGTAGTCTGTGTTGACTTTAAACATGAGGCCCAGTCTCAGATGAATCTCTTTAGATCTCGAGAAGCCGGGGTCGATGTAAAGCACCTCCTGGAACGCCTTGATTGCCCTGAAACAAGACATAAAAACAGAGACGGATTAATTAAAAAAAAAAGAAATGTATGCAAATATTGAAAGCCAACACTAGTAATATCATCCCCTTATTACTCTACTATCTGATAAGCTGAATTTAAATCAGCTGGAATCAGCTGTGGTTTTACAAACAGTCACTAAGTACAATATGACTCAATAGTCAGGTTTAGGTATGACTATCAGAAAGAAAATCAAAGTGTAAATGCAACCAAAATGCTTTGGAGACAGAGTCAAATCTGTTAGTGTTAACAGTGTGAAGTTACTTGTTTTGTTTTCTACAATTACAGATCTGCACAATACATTTTCTTGAAATATTCTTGACTTTTATGCTATTTAATAGTTTAAAAAACAACTTCCTGCTTGAATGCATTTACCATGTGCTAATGGTAACCATCAAGAAACTGTTATGGTGTAATTTACAGACCAAATTATACCATGATATATACCGTCTATGGTTCAAATTATACTGCGATAAAAATTTTAGGCCATATCGCCCACCCTTAGTTGACATCCTTGAAGCTGAAGCTTGAAATTATGTTTAATTAGCCATCGCTAACACCGCCAATCAACACAGGAAGCAGCATGTTCAGCAGAAGTGTAAGTTGATGACAGCTGTTAGCCAGCTAGCAGTGATGTGCTAGTTACTGAAAAATAGTAACTGGTTACAGTTGCGTCATTCAAAAGGTAACTCAGTTACTTTGATTACTTATATCAAAAAGTTATTGTTAAAAGTAACTTTTTAGCTACTCTTCAAAAAAGTTACTGTTAAAAAATCCTCTTTAGGACCCTGGGGAGTGAGAGTTTGCCTTATGGTGTGTTCACTGGAAGTCAGAACTTGGAGCTCTGATCATCTTAACTTCAAAGTTTAGTGCTCCCAGCTCTTCCAGCCTTACAGACGAACAACAAAACATGGAGCTACTGTTTCCGTCAGTAGTTGACAACAGTCCACACTGATGGAATAACTGTAGCCCATGGCAGAAACAATGTATTTTTGCAATGACAACAGCAGAGAAAAAATTAATTTAACAACTAAAAGTCTCTGTGGTTTTTGTTGTCTCATCAGTCACGTTTTATCCCAGCTGTCTACCACTCTATTGCTCACTTGACCAATATCTAAACCTAGATTCAGATCAAATTTTATTTTAAGTAACATTTAATGACTGACACTTCTGATGACACACACACACACACACACTGCATATGCTAACGTTAGCAACAACTACTGCAGCCCCAAATCCCTGAGATCTTCATTCAGGGCTTTTTCAGATGATGAGCTTATAAACAGCACTATGAGGTGCTTAAAAGTTTAACTGGCAGATTCAGCTTCCTGCTCCTTAATAACCAGCTGTCAGTCATTTACGCTGTACTCTTGAAGAGACAGACATTAACTCCAGGAGTTAGACTGATATAAGAAATAGGGATGCACCGATCCACTTTTTTCACTTCCGACACCAATATCGATATCTGAGGTTTAGTATTGCCCGATACCGATCCCAAACTGATACGGAAAAGCAGCTCTGAATTCAACTTTGTCTCATTGTGTGGAAAAGACTGGGATCATTTTGTTCAAGGCAACATCAGACTTCACTTAAACATTTCTTTCCTATTTTTTAAACAAATAAACAGACATGAATCTCCCTCTCTCTCCCTCCACATAACATATATCCACATATTATTTACTGCCGCACTATTTAATACAAGATGTCACTTTATGAGCACTTGTACCCTGTTACTCAGCAGCTCACTGTGCTCTTAGTGTTATTTTCTTGTATATTGTTACAGTGCTCTTATTGTTAGTTTTGCACTAATATATTAAAATACATTTATTTTTCTCATCTCCTTTAAATATTTCTCCCTACTTTTACTGCTGTGTATGACAACTGTTGGGAAGGAATTACTTTTGGGATGAATAAAGTTTTATGTCATCTTATATAAGCTGCTAAGCGACACCAATAAGTGCTGCGTTTCTCTTGTCTTCCCTTTTTTTTTTTTTTTTTTTTTAATGGAGTTCTGCTTCATGACCTGTCAGCACGTCTCAGGCAGTTAGTGCGAGTAGAGTTACCGTCACGCGTGTCACAATGTTCGCTAATAACATAATAATAATAGTGTTCTTTATATTTAAAAATATACATATATATATATATATATATATATACACACGTATATATACATATACGTATATATATATATATATATATATATATATATATATATATATATAAATAAATACATAAATGCCTAAATTCTAGGTCGGTATCAGTGACAATGGGCATTTTTGTCCAGTTTGGTGAAGAAAAGCTTCAAGTGTTTTACTAAAATGTAAAAACAATCTGTCATTAATGTGTCTCCAAAGCCAACGCTCTGCTCCTCTTTTGATAATGCTGAAATAAACTAGTCTACAACAACAAGAGCATATTAAAACAAACACACGTTTCCAACTGAACCCACTCACTGTGTCGCTATGACAACAATGGTAACTGCATGTCAGCATGGAGCCTTTACCCGGTATGAAGCACTGAGCTCACTGCTGACTGTCCCCCCCCCACACCCACTCTGAACTCATTGCTCCCAGCCCCTCCTCCCCGTCTCCCTGCGCCTCCTCCTGCGCCTCCTCCTCCCTGGTCGATCTGAGCCCTCCCTCACTGGCAGAGTGCAGCTCATCCACGTCGTGTGACAGAGCGTAAGGCAGGCTGCAGCCAAAACATGAGCGAAGAGCTGCTCGCTCCTTCAGTAAAGGGCATCTGACAGCAGGACGACGGCACAGTTTTCCCAAATAGGCCAGGCAAATAACATCATTTGGCTCCGTTACATGGACGTCATTCAATGTACTGTTTGGGATCTCATGACAGAAATATTCCATCTTCATATTTATGTGATATTTTTCAGGTAACTTCCTTCAGGTGAGGCTGGTTATGGATGGATTTTCCAATGTAAATGGATTCATGTAGGGTGTTTCTAGTCTTCAGACCACTTACAACCAAAGCTCTACACCAGGGTGTAAAACTAAGATTTTGGCTCACTGGCCATTGGCTAGTGACCTCCAGAATACTACTAGCAAAAAAAAGAAAAAAAAAATCCTGCATTATACAACAGAAAATATCTACCGACGCATTATTTTACTGTTAATATAAACATCACCTAAATATATGCATGACATAATGACTACAACAAGTATCAGTAGCATATATGCTTTTACTTTTTTTTTTTCTAATTATTTATAACATCCAGGACAGGTTTATTTGTAAAAAGTAACAGTCACAAGATTTGAATAAAATCAGATAATTATAGATAGATATACAATAACAGAACCGGGTTCGAATCCCAGGCCCGGGGTCTTTCTGTGTGGAGTTAGCATGTTCTCCTCATGTCTGTGTGGGTTCTCTCTGGTACTCCGGCTTCCTCCCACCATCCAAAAACATGCATGGGGATTAGGTTAACTGGTTAATTTAAATTGACCGTAGGTGTGAATGTGAGTGTGAGTGGTTGTCTGTCTCTATGTGTCCTGTGATGAACTGGACACTTGTCCAGGGTGTACCCTGTCTTTCACCCTAAGACAGCTGGGATAGACTCCAGCCCCCCTGACCCTATGAGAGGATAAGAGGGAGAAGATGGATGAATAGGTTCTTTTTTTGGGTCAACCTCCTTCAATATTAACATAATAGATATTCACCAGTTAGCCAGTGTTTCTCCAGCTGAGCACCATGAGGTAACATCCACCATCTGAGAGCTCAGCATTCCTCTTGGCCTCAGGGTGACATAATCCCTCCTTGTGAATCCAACATGACACCCCCTTCCCCGATTAACACACTGCCCAGGGCTCAGAGATGGGAATGTACCAAGTTGGCAACAACATTCGAGGCCTCCAAGGTCATGAATGACGCAGAGGGGAGGTAGTCGGAAAAACAGAGGAGAAAGGCCAGTAAAGGTGAAAGAGGCGTCAGAACCTGGAGGTGAGGTGACTCGAACAGAAAGAGCTGCTAGCTTGGTGCGCCTGCTAGGATCATACAACTTAAGAATAATGAATGGTACAGTCTGTACAAGTGAAGTTGTTGGGTCATATTTTTGTCAAACAGACAATAATATACACCAAAAATCAACATGATCCCTACGAAACTGAGCCACAACATCACAGATGATATAAATCAACCAGGCATAACAAGATGACCACAGGCCACCACAGGCTAAGTATAGGGACTGGATTCATGAATACGATAGCAACCCCTGGCTTAAGTTGTTAATCGGCTTTGTGCCTTTTGTGAACGGGATCTTATCCGATTCGCATCCTATCCGCCGGGGATTTCACCCGGAAGTGGAATGAGGCGCAGACGGTGTCATAAATATATTTATATTTATATATTTTTGCACTTTTTTTTCATACTTTGGCTGGCCCTGCGACTTATACTGAGGTGTGTCTTATATATATTAATATAAAGAATTTCACATGATCTTAACTGTTATTTCACACTGACTGACACGACCAAGGACTTAACATTCCCTAAAACTATGAGAGGACACTCCAGCCTTGTGACAACTACCAGTGTCTGCTACTCCTGTACCACTGAAAATACGCAGCTGAAAATGGTAAACGAGCAGCAGCCACACAGAAGAGGAAGCAGCGCCTGATCTTCCGCCGGAGTTGTAATGCTTCATGTTGTTGAATAACCATTATGTGTTACGTTACGTGACACCCATCATGGCATTTTCACAGGAAACTACTGCACAGCTGTGTGCTCCAGCTCTGAGCGGAGTGGACATTCAGAGCGATTTCGGTCCGCTCACCACAGCCCGTCCCAGTTAATTGGCCTTAACATACCGTACACCTATCCAGTTTGTTGTTTATGCTTTGTGTTGCTGAGTAACTATAACGTGTTACGTTATGAGACACCGATCAGGGCAATGGGTCATTGTGTACTGCTTATCATAGTACCTGCTTTCATTAGAACATGAGGACTACAATCACACACACTGCCGTTTCACAATCACTTCCCATGCAATGCATGTCAAAGCTTCTCACTTCTTGACACAACAACACCCACACTGTACTCCATGGAAGACCAATAAGCTCTATAACCCTCTATCTTTACTAATAAGTCATAAAGATATGGGAATAAGCTTAACATGTGAAGAGAAATAGACTGAATAGAAGTCACACTGATCCAGACAGAAGCCAGAAAAGTAATGCTCCCAGTGGGATATTATTCTTGACAACAATGTGTAAAATTCATGTTATCTGCAATTTCTCTCAGAATGAATAATATTTTATCTGCTGGACAACACATCTCCTCATCTCTTAGCCCACATAAACCAAACTCAGTATGCTAAGTCAATAACAGAAATTTCATACGCCTTGGTTGATGAGACTGGTGTTTAACCTTCAGGCTGGAAGTAGGGAGGCGACTCGCCTCGACCACAATAATGAAATACAAATACAACAGCTTGAGAACCACTGTACCAGCTAACAGCATTTTCAAAGAGATGAGGGGGTTCTCAGTAGGAGTGTCCCGATACAACTTTCTCACTTCCAATACAATACCGATATTGTAGCCTTGATTATCAACCGATACCGATACTGATCTGCTATGACATCAGCACAAACTGTACAGAGTTTTATCACTTAATTTGTAGTATGGAAGGTTAGAAAAAGCTTGATCAAGTGATATTACCCAAACAGAGAAAAGTAAGCAACAGCAGGTCTGACAAAAACTAACCCATTAACCAAAATGGGTTACATCAATTTTAACCGAAAACATAAGATAAGAATCTATAATTGAATATAATAAGTAAAATATTTTAGAAAACCCTGAAAAATAAGTAAATCCAATAAGTAAATCCAATAATATATACATACACACACATATATATATATATATACACATATACACACACTTCCAGAAGTGTATTTGTGAGGTCACACACTGATGTTGGATGAGAAGGCCTGGCTGTGTTGCCAGGAGAACGATACTTGTCGGACTGCATTGTGCCAAGTGTAAAGTTTGGTGGAGGGGGGATTATGGTGTGGGGTTGTTTTTCAGGAGCTGGGCTTGGCCCCTTAGTTCCAGTGAAAGGAACTCTGAATGCTTCAGCATACCAAGACATTTTGGACAATTCCATGCTCCCAACTTTGTGGGAACAGTTTGGAGCTGGCCCCTTCCTCTTCCAACATGACTGTGCACCAGTGCACAAAGCAAGGTCCATAAAGACATGGATGACAGAGTCTGGTGTGGATGAACTTGACTGGCCTGCACAGAGTCCTGACCTCAACCTGATAGAACACCTTTAGGATGAATTAGAGCAGAGACTGAGAGCCAGGCCTTCTCATCCAACATCAGTGTGTGACCTCACAAATACACTTCTGGAAGAATGGTCAAAAATTCCAATAAACACACTCCTAAACCTTGTGGACAGCCTTCCCAGAAGAGCTGAAGCTGTTATAGCTGCAAAGGGTGGACCGATGTCATATTGAACCCTATGCATTAGGAATGGGATGTCACTTAAGTTCATATGAGAGTCAAGGCAGGTGAGCGAATACTTTTGGGAATATAGTGTATACACACACACGCACGCACACACACATGCACACACATATATTTTAAAGTGCAAAATAACCATGTAATTAAAACATATTCTACATCCATTATCTCCCTCTTATCCTCTCATAGGGTCAGGGGGGCTGGAGTCTATCCCAGCTGTCTTAGGGTGAAAGACAGGGTACACCCTGGACAAGTGTCCAGTTCATCACAGGACACATAGAGACAGACAACCACTCACACTCACATTCACACCTACGGTCAATTTAAATTAACCAATTAACCTAATCCCCATGCATGTTTTTGGATGGTGGGAGGAAGCCGGAGTACCAGAGAGAACCCACACAGAACATGCAAACTCCACACAGAAAGGCCCGGGGCCGGGAATCGAACCCAGTACTTTCTTGCTGTGAGGCGACAGTGCTAACCACTACACCACCGTGCCGCCCTACATATTCTACAATTGAACAGAATAATGTCTGGAATGTACTAGTGGTATCTGAGATTTTAGATGAGGCTAATCCGATATCAATATTGGATTGGGACAGCCCTAGTTCTAAGGGGTCCGCAGCAAAAAGGAAAAAAAAAAAATAAATAACTAATTTCCTCCATCAGTAACACAAGGACTGAATATCATGTGCATTATTACGTTTCCATTTTAGTGTACTTATTTTACTAAATGTATTTCACTTTATTCTTTTCTATTATTACACTCTAATGTTAGACCAGATTCAACTAAATTCACATTACACGTCTCAAGGTAACAAAATAAAAAAATGCATCTAACCAGAAGTGCAAAAGCAGAAAATAAATAAATGATAACCGTTATGGAATAAGAATATAGATATGAAGGGCAGGAGTATAGGTTATGGACAATATGTAAATAGTTATAATACATACTTCTAATATTTCTCCTTACACACTTATGAGTATGTACTACTCTGTTCTGTTTTATACTTTTGTATTTCCAGGGCAAAAAAATGGACACATTTTCTGTAATAAAACAGTAAAGATCCTCTCAAACGGGGGCTCCAGGTCTGTTTTAGACTAATTACAAGGCTTGTTGTAGGAAGCATGGCAAGCCGTTTCCCTCTGTTTACAGTGTGCTAAGCTAGGCTAACTACATCCTTCTCACCTACTCCAGGTAAGAGAGTAAAGAAGTCTATCTGCCAGAAGTCTTGAAGATGGATTAAAGTTTTGATTAACAGTCACAAAAAAAACCCACAATGACTCAAGCATGCAATGAATTATTAGGAACTGTTTTTTAAAGCACTTACCACTGAAATGCGTTGTAATGGAAGTAAACCATGCCGAGGCCATATAAAAAGGCAGCATTCTGAAAAACAATAGTTGTAAAATTGTTACAAAACAGTCAAAAAGTCTTCAGTACATTCAGTAACAATTACTCAACATAAGCTGGTCAGAACTAAGAAGCAAATCATTCTAACCATAATGGTATTGTCACCTAGCATATGTTTACTGCTTAAAATTAAGTTACATGTCTCTGTACAGATAAAGGGCTAAGTCAAATATTATTAATTATCTTTTGCTTGTATATACTACAGTACTAAATACAATGTGATGCTAATTTCCTCATTTGAGATTTTTATTTGAGAGCCTCAACTTAATACAAAAAAATAAGTGTTGCCATTTTATTTTACAAAATTTGCCTTTTGTAACTTACAGGATTCTTGCATCATTTTCAAATTTAATACGTTTTAAGACCTTTTAACACTTTGCGTGCCATTGATGTATTTCAACATCATTTAAAATCTGACGCTTGAGTGCCATCGATGTAATGATAGATAAAAGTGGCTTTTCAGCAGTGGGTCACTGATCGCTCTCTCTTGATTACAGGATTACCAACAATACCTTTAAGGCAATGGCTTGATCCAGACTGGATAGAAACCAGGGCTAAAGGAAGCACTTATCAAATTCGTCGTCCTGACCACTTAAATAATAGTTTGGACTAAATGACAAATGATAGAGGGTGGCAGACACATACAGAGCCACTTCAGCGCTCCTTCGCATTAAGTTCTGAATTCCACCTGATCCATAGGCCAGTTTTGGGAAACGCTCTGCAGACTCTGCAGAACAGAGAGATGAAGTAGCACTTTACATTTTGCATTTACTGCCCATTAAGCCACTGAAAAGGCTGAACTTTGACAGTATAAAGCCACCAGCTGTGAGCACTCTGTAGCTTCTCTGGCTGTGACTGCTGGTTAAGGTGTTTGTACTGCAGCAACATCGGTCAAGAAAGCATCACTACTCCACACAGAACCTGCTGTGCTTCTATCAGATGACAGATGTGTTAAGAATAAACCACAGGAGCTCAGCAACGCAGTGCCTTCATCAACGCTCAACCAGGTTAACTACCAAAGGCAGTCATACATGATGGCTGATCACTGCCTGAAAGGTCAACTCCAATTTGCTTCACTGCTAGTCTAGAAATCTAGACACACACTCGCAGCAATAAGATATTTTTGCCTAGCAGGGTGGTTCAGTGGCGCACCATAGGAGCTAATCCTGGACCATTCACAACGCTCTATCTGCGTAGCGAGTCGTTGGGGTGGGCGTAGCACCATGATGACAGGGCTGCATGACACTGGAGATAGCACAACAAGGAAGATAGCTGTGGCTAACGAACAGAGGTCATTTCAATCATCTCTGTCATTGATTTTGAGAGTTAGGCTTGGGCTTTCTCTGAAAGTTGAGCAGGAAGAAGCACTCAAGTCATCCGTTTTAAAGAAGGATATATTTGCTGTTTTGCTGACCAGTTACAGCAAAAGTCTAATATACCAGCTGGCTCCACCGGTAGCTGAAAGGAATACGTCACGTTGTCCGTTGCTCTGATTGGTCATAGCGCTGGACTATTACATGCAGAGGTCGATCCCACCCATAGGCTTCAACTCTGCCTATTGACTGCCCCTAATTGTACGTTTGATGTTATAGTCTGGCTTGTCAGGCTACTTCACTGCTGGAAGCCAGAGTTTTTTCAGCCCATAATGTTGTGTGCATTGCAATTTTCAGCAAAACTGTGCTATTACTCTGTTAATTGAACCTTCACACTCTGCTCTTACTGGTGCAATGTGCAATCAATGAAGTTTGGTCGCCAAGCTGGTCAAATTCAGCCATGAAACCTCCAACACTAAATTGGCCAGTGTTTCAGTTTCATTGTCCAACCCCTCCTTGAGCCGGTGTTTGTGTGTCCAAACCTGAACCTAGGAGCTCTGTTGTCGGGGGCTTTACGCCTCTGTTAGGACCACCCAAGACAGACAGGTCCTAGGTGAGGGACCAGACAAAGCACGGCTCAAGATCCCCTATGAAAGATCCGGGACAAACGTTTTCCCTTGCCCGGACGCAGGTTACCGGGGCCCCCCACTGGAGCCAGGCCTGGAGGCGGGGCCCGTGGGCGACCACCTGGCGGCCGGGCTTACACCCATGGTGCGGGGCGGCACAGCCCGAAAAGGCAATGTGGGTCACCCTTCCCATGGGCCCACCACTCATGGGAGGGGCCAAGGGGGTCAGGGTGGCAGCCGAAGGCGCGGACCTTGGCGGTCCAATGCCCGGCTACAGAAGCTAGCTCTAGGGACATGGAATGTCACCTCTCTGGCAGGGAAGGAACCCCGAACTGATGTGTGAGGTTGAGAAGTTCCAACTAGGGATTTACCCCGGTAGATGAGAGGGTAGCCTCCCTCCGCCTTCGGGTGGGGGGGGGGACAGGTCCTGACTGTTGTTTGTGTTTATGTACCAAACAACAGTTCAGTGCTGGAGAGCACCCCCTCTGGGGATTCCCTCGTTCTGCTGGGGGACTTCAATGCTCACGTGGGCAATAACACTGAGACCTGGAGAGGCGTGACTGGGAGCGGTGATTTTGGTGAACGTGTCCTCTACTCTACCTCTGATAAAACAAGAATGGAACAAAGTAAAAACAAACTATTTTTCATGATGAAGACAGAGACATAGTACAAAATATTGTGTGGGTTTTGGAATATGACTCAAAATGGGCAAAAAAAAAAAAAAAACCTGGCACAAGCATTTCATGTGCTTAAGACCAGACAAGCAGGGTATCACCAGAAAGGATGTGTGTTGTTGACTTCTACTATTGACTTTTTAGGGTTTGCAATTATTTATTAAACATATTCAACATATAAAGAGATGTGTTATTGTTCAGGTATGTTCTAACTGCTCAGACTTCTAACCAGGCCATGCAGACTACACAAATGCTTAAATATTGGATGCTGTTTATTCCAACACCAATTGTTGTGAGAACTCACCTTCCAGTAGTCCGACTGTAAACTGAAGTACCTCTGGTATGCAGATAATGCTGAGAAAATTGAATAAAATGTGATAAAGAGAGAGGGGTGGGGGACACAGAGGAGATAATGAACAGTTAGTGACAAAGTCAGCTGCTCTTATAACACTTCCCAGCAGGGAGGTTTTCCAGATGAGCACAAATTGTCAAATCAGAATAATCCTTTGGCAGCAGGTTTTACCACTGTTAACCAAAATAATGAGCGTAGAAAACCAAAGCAACAATGGTGCACATCACATTACTCCTTGTGAAATACTAGCAAGCAATTCTTCACAATATTCCTCATTTGGGTCTCCATTAGCTTCCATAAAGTGGTCCCTAGTCTCCCTGGGGTCCAGATAAAAAGCAAACAATTTAAAAACAGAATGTCTATAAAAGAAGAAAAGGCAAAAGAAGCAAATTAATAAAAAAATCTAAATTAATTGCCTGATCCTGAGATACACATTTGGAAGTAAGAGAGAGATTGAAAAAAAAGAGTGTTTCCACGTAGAGATGCTCACCTTTTGGATAGTCCTCCAGCAGGAGGTTGAAGTGGCCCAGCTGACAGAAAATGTCAGGGTCCACCTTCCCCTCAGCGTTCAGGATGAGGGCATCATAGCAGCTAACAGCCTAAAAAAAAAACAGCACTGTGTTTTACAAACAGGAAAATGGTTGAACGATCCTTGGCATATCACAAAAAAAAAAAAAAAAAAAGTTATAGAGGGTTTTAAGGCAAGCAGATTTTGATTATAGCTAAATGTTTTAGTCCTGTGGCTTTGCTTTAACAGAATGATAACTGATACACGACCAAAGTGTGCTAACAAGCCTTCCAGGGCTGCTTTGCATAATACCAGACCTTCAAACAACAGCTAAACAAATTACTCTAGTTAGCCCAGAATGCAACCACTGAAGAGGAATGATTAGTCGAGTGTGAGTGTGTGTGTGTGTGCGCACGAGTCCATAAAATAATTGCTTGATGCAATATCATCATCGAAAAACTATTTCATCAGCATATGCTAATCTTGTGGAGCCTTGCCATCAACTAGATGTTCACAACAGAGCAAGGATCATTTTTCCCCAGAGATTCTGAAAACAGCATCTTCTCAGAAAATGTTTCTGGAACTTATTATCATAAGATAGACATTAATATTTATGAGTTAATTCTGATAGTTAACTGCATGAATCACATCTCTAAGGTCTGATAAATATTGGGTATTTTATTTGCTAGACTAATAATTATCATAAACATCAATAATCATCAACAAAAAACATTTCTCAGTCTTAATTTATGCAGCCATTAGAAAAAATATTCTGTAAAAACCAAACAATATTTTGAACCTTTTTGACCTGGGGTTCTAATGAAAACATGCAGCGCAGCATTTTAAATGCGTATTACAGATGTATTGCTTGCAAAATCTCCACCGGGAGTGTTTTACAGCGTAGCACTGTATGCGAGACTGCTCCACACTCTTACGAGAGTCACAACATAACGTAGTGAACTTCCTGTTTACTCTGCACAGCCCCTCATCACTTCACAGCTGATCTCTCCCTTGTTCTTCCTTTGTCCTTTTTTGGCAAGTTTTTGGAAACTCATTCAATTGCACACATAGGCCACTTCCATGATAAATCTTTCCATGTCCATTATTTAGCCTTCCACCGGTTATGCTGCTAAAATGAAGAAGCCGGAGTTCACTCGTGACATTTTATTTTGAAAATCCACCGGAAACGCTTTTATTCTGGTGCCTGACTTCCGGTCTGCTCAATCTATTTAGTGGAGATTGTCGCGTTTTGGGCGCAACACGGCTTGGAAATAGAACCAGCACGTATCTCTTGTGAAGCCGTGCATGATACGCGCTGGGTACGCTGCAGTTACGTGGGTGGTGTAAATTCTCATTGACTTTAATGAAAGCGCTTCACAGCGGCTGTCGCTCCGCTGCAGTTATGCATGTGGTGTAAATTGGGCTTAAGTCCAGAGCAACTTCTGCACTCTGAAATAAAAAAAAAAAATCCACATTAACGCAGTAAATTTGTGGGCCCTAATATACATATACTACTGTACAACTTGTATTTTAAACAGCATTTTAAATTCCTCAGTGATCTATTAAGACTATCGCAATATTGCAATAATGTGTTGTATAGTGACTCAAGCATTGTGATATATATTGCATGGTGAAGTTGAAACAATTGCCAGTCTTTGAAGTAGTGCCTCAGTGCAACATTTGATAATGACGATGATGATTGATGAAAATCTAATGTCATTCTAACTACCTTGTTTAAAATGTTTTTGCAGGTATTTGCTGAAAAAATCAAATCAATCAAATGCTCACATTTTCAAAAGGAATCACTAAGTAATATTCCATTTCATCACACTGTCATGTCCTGGAGCAAATAAAAAGCCTGCATTATTCCACACATTTTTTGGAAATGCTGGCACAATGCCATGCTGCTCCTCTACTTATGAAACATGGAAGCTGAGGGCCCAGCAAAGACACAGTGATTCAGCAAATACAACAATACACATGCATATCCATCCTCCAACTGTGAAAACTAACTGTAAAGGCACCAAAATTATTCAGCATCAGATCATGTTTAACTAATACTTTCCCTTCCCCCACATTTTAATACGGTAGGGTCCAGAGAGAGGACGTAAAAGGAGCTGTGCATCATTACTGATTTATTTCACAAAATTATTTAATGTGACATACACAGCCTTATGCATGTGATGTTAACACCAAGAAAGACCCCACAGCCAGATCAGATTAATGTAATGTTATGATGTCAATGGGACTGTCCAGGCTGGCCAGGTGTCCGGCAGAGTACGAAAGACACCGACAGCAACACAAAAATGGTAATAAATGAGTGAACGAAAGCCTAACCTGAACATATACCTCTGCAAAAACAATGCTACCAACAAAAAACCTTCAACAAGAAACCAGAAGCCACATGTTGAGGGCGCAGATCAAACACAGGCAGTGGAGCGGTGATAACATGGGCAGCATGAACATGGTGGTTATGTGTGTGTGCACCAAGCAGCATCATACAGCTCGTTAAATATGTGCCCGTGGCTTCCGCTTTATAACTGAACATTTCTGTTACAAACACCGAAAGCCTTCGTCGTGATATGGTTTTTCGCAAATGGTGATTAGCCTGGCCGCCGCTGCTAGTTAGCTAGCTATCGTTTTGCTAGGTATTTTCTCCCCACCCCCGCCATCTTAGACCAAGTCAAGCAGCCGTTATTTTTTGCGACCGTAAACTAAGACGATTTGTGTTTGTTTCTCCCCTCGACAATGTCGACTAAGTGGTGCCGTAGAGGCTAACGCTTATGTGCGACGGAGGAAGAAAACGGCTGTGCGGCTAGCCGCTACATGCTAACAGAGTGAGCTGACGCACAAACCAAACTCTAACTGCCGTTATTTGAGGATGGAACGGATGGTTCAAGGGGATAGCAACCTTTCTGTTCACTTAAATGCCTCTCCTCTGTGAAAAGATGCATTTATTCTCTTCTGTAGCTCATTGTTTTGCAGGTTAGGCAGCAAGGTGCAATAAGCTCGCCTTAGAAACCCTTATAGTTTAGCTTCACTACACAGAAAAAATAACGAGCAAAGTAGTAACATCACTGCGTTTGACCCTAACATATGCCTGCCTCTCCTGAAGGTGTTCACGGCAATATTTAAGCTAAGAGACACGTTTTAACGGTCGCTATAATGCTATCAGGTAGCATGGAACCTATTCTCCCGACAACCTATGACACAGGATTTCAGAGGGTGGAGATTCGTATCATTCAGCATTTATATTGTTTGGGCTCATTTCGTATATACACAGAATTTTTGGAAGCCATGTTATCATGTGCCTACTTGTTGTGTCATAATCACGTCCACTAACTGGAAGCTGCGTTTACAGTCAGCTCCAAAGTTGGAGAAATCGAAGCTTCTGTGTGTCGCGCTTGGCCATATAGCAAGGGCAGTGTTGGGAGGTCTGTACCACTTATTTCAGGTGGGAAATCACTAATCAGAGGAGATAACCGTGAGACTGAGTGACTGTGGTCCTGTTCTGTGACATACCTTTAACAGCAAGGCCTTCGTTCTGGCGCCATCTTCTTGAAGCCTATGAAATCCAAACAGTGAACTGCAAGTAGAGGACAGACAACACACAGGCGGTTCCGTGTTACTTAGGTGAAAGGGGGGGGGAAATTATTTTTGTTGTTCCAAAACTGTGCGAGTAAAAATGTATATTTCAGTAGAAGAAGCGGGCCAGAGTGTTCACACTGCAGCTCATCTAACCTGTCAGTTCCGACCAAGCTCTCCTTTTCTTGCGCTGTTAGCTTCGGAAAGTCCTCTTCGATATCAGTCGCTGTTCCCGACGCCATTTTCTCCTCGTCATTACCAACAACGCCGAGACTCCGGGCAGCAGCAGATGCAGCGGCGGTGAGCGACACTCCGCACGATTTCATGGAAAAGAAATGTGAGGATCGACGGGACCGAGTAACTCCGACAAAACGCAATAACAGCGAAAGTGTTGCACAGCTATCCAGGACTAAAACGGGGCGTAGCGTAATTCTTGCCAAATCCTCAAGGAAATGATCCCTTCAAGTTACCTTCCACGCTCCTCATTGTACATCAAAACACAGCGTGTATTCCAGTGCCAATTTATGCATGAAGTTGATGTGATGTTGGGTTTCAGGGATAAGTGTTTCTTGGTAATATCGCAAACTTCCCCAACCATCGGCTCAAAGTTGTTGTAATTGTGTCACATAGGCAAACGCACGCCGCCGCTGTCGTCACGCCCTCTGTTCGCCCCGGCCAATAAGCGGTCGGTGTGTGCGGTCACGTGGCCGTCTCTAGTTGATGTGTCGCGAGGACGCGGACGAGCACGCGCGCACACACATTGACGGTCTTCCAAGACCCTCCCAGCAGGGCTGTGATTGGTTCCTCACGCAATATTATTATTACGTAACTGTTTTTTGAAGCATCTCATTGGTCCAAATATCTGTCAAGTTTGTCCGTGGAGGGAGGGGCGGCTGTCAAGCGTGTTTGTTGCAACGTTGCACATATTCTATATTCAGATAGATAGATAGATAGATAGATAGATAGAACTCTACCAAAGCAGTGAGAAAACAATATAACAAGTCAGGGAAGGACACTCAATGAGGCAAAAGTAAAATTTGTCATGTATGTGTTCTTATATAGCTTAACCTCCAACTGTAAACATGGTGTGCACACTGTCCGCTACATATAAATGCATACGGGGGCAATGAATCAATTATTAAATTGTTGGAATTTGAATGTAATGGCATACTTCAACGTGGCATTTACTTAAAATGAATGTGAATATTTTAGCCTAAGTGTAGTTGCTGGGGTAATTGGATGTTTTTCAGCTTTAAATGCACCACTGTCCAACAACAACATTGCCCCAAACATCCATAGCACATGGCCGAAATGAATGATGGACAAAAAATGCTTACTTATATGATATCATATGTAATAAGAAAAATGAACCAGCCATGTTAATTTGCTTATATTAAAGGTAACCATTTCTTTCAACCATCTCAGAATTATTTATGGCATTATATTTGTGACACATTCCTCAACGAGCAAATGCAGATTTTAAAATTAATAAAATCATTTTTGCACTTACAACAATGGCTGCTAAGTCTCAGTGTCAGTCAAATGGCTGTATATGGTTGATTTTGATTGGCTGTGCCATCTCCATCCATTAGCCAACCATTTCAGGCAGCAACGTAACTATTTACAGTTAAACATAACATGTTTTTAGTTAAAATAGAAACAACTTGACATTAAATTGGCCCTAAAATTAGTGAAATTAGGCTACAGTATAGCTGCTAGTTTATCTGCCTTTGCTCGCTCAGGAATGTGGCACAAATATAACGCCATACTTATTCCCCAAACTTACAATCAGTAGCACAAATATGCTGGAAATAAAACATCTATTAGAGCAGGGGAGACAGTGCAGTAGTGCTACAGGCTGCTCATTTGTTGTGTCATGTTTTCGGTACTTGGGCTTGGAATAACTCACCACATATTTGCCATCTTATTTCTTCAGGAGCTCACTGACAGAACCACCTTAAGGCATGCACAAGAGTCAGTTTTGATAAACATTTCCCACCTGAATAGTAATCCCTACTATTTTAAAGTTATCCTTTGGGTTTGTTGTTTGGAAATCATGCAATATATTTCCTCTGCCAATGCATCAGCTTTAGTTATAAATACCTAGACTCATAATTGTGTCCCATTAACCACCTTCAGTGCATTTTTGCACCACAGCTACTGCAAATAACCAAACATGGCCATATGTTTGGACATCTTTTTTTATTATTATAATTTTATTCAATTATATTTGTTTGTTATTGGTGTTAGTGTTGTTTGTTCATAGTGGTATCTGTGCTTATTTTATTTCTTTATAGCACCGAAACAAAACGTACAGTATTATTGTGATATTTGGTTTTCTCTGTCACAGTAAACATTATGCAAATGACACCGGACGCGGTGCAGCAGGCATCTGAGGACAGACCAGCTCGTTCCAAAATGGCGAACCGCGACAAGGGTAAGTAGGCCTGAGAAGTCACTACATGTCCATCCGAGCCGGGACACCGGTCAATGAGAGAACGACAGACGCAAAAGTCGTGTTTTAAACTTGGTTCTTACATTTGAGTGTCTTTAAAACTCGACAGCACCCTCCTGCTGATACTCCGTTGCTTTCTGGCGTAGGCTACCGTTTATAGCTAACTTTTCAACTGTCGCTTAGCTTTACTTGTGTGATGCTAACTTATTGTCAGGCCTAAAACTTTACTAAGTTACTCGTGTAGCTTACAGTGGAGCTAACGTTAGCTACCAGTGGCCTGTCGAAACACCCTGAGACGTAAACATATGCTGTTAAGGTTTTTTCCTCAATTATGTCAGTTTAAGACGTGTTAATTATGTAATAATGGTTAGATTGACGTGTCAGTGCTGCTTTTTTAGCCAGTCATTCTCTACCGCATAGCGACAATTCGTTGCTAATGTTTTATGCTACTGACTGTTTTTTTCCATGTATGTTAAGAGCTGGAAGAGGAGATTTACGACAAGGTCGTGGACCTGACAGAGTATGCCAAACGCCAGCGATGGTGGAACCGCCTTTTCGGGAAAAACTCTGGACCCGTAGCAGAGAAATACTCCGTGGCTACACAGTTAGCCATAGGAGGAGTGAGTGGATGGTAAATATTGTCATTGGGAATGCATTGTTGTGCCTTCAGGTGTTACTCGTTAACTCTAGCTCCTAGTTTTTTTCTTTGGGCTTCTACGATTTACATAATTAAAACTATCTCAGAAAAAAGCCTAGTTTAAACTTAAATTATATGTGTCACTCAAATTAGAATTTATAATTGTGCTGTTGTTGTTGCATATCATGCCATGCCAACCTTCCAGTGGTCATGATGGAGATGAAACTTTGGGGGAATTGCAGCGTAGCAGTTGCAATACAAAATTGTGACGAGTTCAAATATATAAGTAAAGTACACACAATATATACAGTGCTAAACCATAGGAGTCAGTCCTCATTTACAAGCTGTTGAAGTCATCATATATGTAACATTAAACATGCTCTGACTTGATTTAATCATAGGTGTGCAGGATATCTCTTCCAGAAGGTTGGGAAAGTTGCTGCTACATCTGTAGGAGGAGGTCTTCTCTTGTTGCAGGTAGTCTTGTGTTACCTGGCATAGTTCAACTGAATTCTAAATTTAATTTTAGTAAATATGAATCAGCCTCTAATCTATGTTTCATTTGACTCTTTTCTCCAGATAGCTAACAATAGTGGCTATATTCAAGTGGACTGGAAGAGAGTAGAGAAGGATGTCAACAAAGCTAAGAAACAATTAAAGAAGGGAACCAATCAAGCGGGGCCAGAGATAAACACATTTGTTGAGAAGGTAACTTTTCTGTGCATTGTTTTGATTTTGACTGTCACATAAAGGTTTTCAGACTTGGAAAATATAGACTACAGTTGAGATGTCCTGGTGGCATTGTTGTCAAAATACACACCATGTGACTGCAAAGCAGCTGGTTTGATTTTGAGACCCTTATTGCATGTCATACCCCCGTCTTTTGCTCTGTGTCCTGTAAATATCTACTCATTACAGTCAATCTTAGAGTATGTAATTTTCTCAGTGTAGCTTAATAGACTCTACTCACCTTCAAACCATGAGTTACAGTTAAAGCACTGATGTTTCTTTCTGTACGTCAGAGATGTGTATCTGTATATTTAGTTTAATAACATTGCTTAGTTTTCTTTGTGTGACTCAGACTCTCTGTCCTTGAAGATTTGCTGTATCAGTCTGGAATGGATTGTAACTTCACTTTACATATTGAAACACATTTTTTGTCTTCAGTCCACAGAGTTTGTGAAGAAAAACATTGTCGTCACAAGTGGTTTCATAGGAGGATTCCTGCTTGGCTTGGTGTCTTAGGGTCTGCCAAATAAGAATGGTCTGTGGAGACAATCTTTAGGGAAACATGAATCTCTGCTGGAAGGTTTCAGTGTTTGACAGTAAGTAGCCTACATATTTCAGATTAGCTTGTATATGTGTATTCCTAAACAAGCTACATATTATTTTGTCTACTTTAGTGCTGTACGTGGGACTTCCTGGGTACTAGAAAAATGATGCACATTAATGGTTGTAGTGAGGTGCTGATCACTGGAAGTAGACATAAAAGTAGGAAAAAAATGTTGCACACTCCATATGCGTTTCTCTTTTATTCAGGCCTTCCTAACTATCAACATTTGTTGATCCAATTCTTGGATACACCAGGACCCCCAACCCTGCGAATACTTCACTTTTCAGGCCAAATAATGGTACATTGATGCAGAAAGGCCATCAGAATGTTTTTATCTATTTATTTTTACAGAACTGTTACCAAAGTGAAAGATTACACATTGTCATTGCTGCCTTGTTGTGTACAATTAAGCCAATCAAAATGCAGCTTATTATAAGTCTCCTTCACACGGCAGGTGGGGCCCAGAGTCCATCCGTGTGATATTTTTCAATTCAAGACGTAGTAATCGATCATCTTGCTGATACGTATGGGATTGTTATGCCTTTCTTATAGGTGCTACATATTTGATGGGTTATGTCAGGGCCCCTGCATCTCTTTTTTTAATGTATTTGGTGTAGCAATAAAGTGATGTGTGATGATGTGAAGCACTGAAAGCTATGGTTTGACCACAATGTAAGTTTGAAGAAGAAATAAAAAAAAATCAGTTGAATTGTTTCTCATTTACTTTATGCACAGTGGTACGGTTTTCCTTTCCTTATTATGTGTCCAGAACCTGACCTGAAATAAAATAATGTGCTTCTTTAGCTCACAACAGGAAGTATAAAAAAAGCAGAACTTAAGTGTAAAAATGTTCTGTAAGTAGCAAGCCCTACATTCAAAATTATTAGCATCAACATGTGCTTACAAAGGTGGCACGGTGGTGCAGTGTCGCCTCACAGCAAGAAGGTACCGGGTTCGATTCCCTGCCTGGGGCCTTTCTGTGTGGAGTTTGCATGTTCTCCTCATGTCTGCGTGGGTTCTCTCCGGGTACTCTGGCTTCCTCCCACCATCCAAAAACATGCATGGGGATTAGGTTAACTGGTTAATTTAAACTGACCGTAGGTGTGAATGTGAGTGTGAGTGGTTGTCTGTCTCTATGTGTCCTGTGATGAACTGGACACTTGTCCAGGGTGTACCCTGTCTTTCACCCTAAGACAGCTGGGATAGACTCCAGCCCCCCTGACCCTATGTGAGGGATATTTTAAAATATTTAATATTCTATATCGTTTATTTGTTTGGTTATATGTTATTTTAAATATTAGAATCAGCAAAGTAATTGGTGGCTAATGTTTTCAAACAAATATAGTTGAGTAAAAATTCAATATTTGACTCCATAGTCAAGTATAGTGGACTCACAACATGGAAATACTTGAGTGCTACATGCTAATATTTTTACAAACGTTGCTAGGAGACGCCTCAAAAGGAAGCGCTTCCATGGTAACCAACAACAGACCGTTGACAATCTTCAGCGGCCGGGTTGTTAGAAGAAGATCATTTTAAGTATTAGCGCCATGGCACTACCATTTCTACCCGGGAATTCCCCCAGCAGACAAGTGAGATTCCTGCATTTGGTATATTTCACATAAATGTTTTGACTTTAGCTTAGCTTTGGTAGCTGTACTGCATAGAGGAGCTGAGGTTAGCTGGACACAGGGTCAGCTAGCTAACACAGGTAGGTTGGTAGCAGACTAGCTTCTGAGCTAACTAAGATGGCTAAATGTGTATTTAACGAGCTGTCTTAATTTTCGTGGGTACCTTTATGATTCAGAAGCATTAAATACAAGGTAAAGTGACAAATCTGCTCTTTAGACTGAGTTTTACTGACCTTATGACAAAGTTACAGGCAACTGTTGTATTCTACTAAAGTACTGTACTACAGTACTGTGTACTTGTAATATACTTGAGTATATTCATTTATGCTACTTTATACTTCCATAAGCTACTAAACTACTATTCAGAAGTCAATAATCATACTTTAACTATTTTATTTTTATTCCATTTTGCAATAGATGTAACGGTCATTTATTTTTTTTTACATGATGATCCTTGAGGTTTCCCCTGTAATACTAATGTAATAATACTGAATGTAACATCAGGAGTGTGATTTCATGTCTTTTTTCTTTTTTTAATAGCCTTAGATAACTGCTTACTTTACTGACTTTGATATTTATTTGATTGCTATTATAAATGCATAAAGTAATTAGTTGATGTTGTGATTATATTGCATAAAAAATGATGAAGGTTGATAGTTGAGACACTTTCGGCCTTCTGTACTACAGTTAGGGAAGGAGAGATTCCACAAATCTCAACATTTTGTCTCTGCTAATGGCATCCCGATGCTGACGGGATCTGAGAGGCCTGGTATTGGGGGCGAGCTGTTACCTGGCCAGAAGGTTAAACCAACGTATTCTGTCTACCCCAAAGGACAGGGCAGTGATTTACCATCATGGGTAGTCTTTGACCGTCAGGTGAGTTAAGAGTGTAGCTCAGTTTAAAGCATGCACTGGCATAATATTAATACAAATAGTTTCATATTTTTGTGAAAGAACTCTTGAGATCAGTTATATTTGGTGTATCTCATTGACAAAGTGCCCCTTGTCTCTCCAGGCTTTGTGTTTTGAAGCATACTTCCAGGAAGCTGTGCCCGAGGCACGAGATGAGATGTACAGAGTCAGGAAGTGTAAGATCTACTTCTTCCTGGAAAATGACACCATACAGGTGGTGGAGCCAGACTACAAGAACAGTGGCATTCCCCAAGGTGTCTGTGATATCACAGGAAATGCCTCGAGTGAAAAAAGTTTTTATTTCTATGTGTTTTGTATGCAAGATTCCAACTGGCCAAATGAGGATGAGTTATTTAATACCCGTCACTTACCATCGCTGTGTTGCTCTTTGTGGCAGGAACACTTATTCGTCGCCAACGTGTCCCACTGCCTCCCCCAAATGAGGACCAATTCTACAACATTTTCCATTTCAACATCAACCAAGAGATGGTGCTGTACTCACGTGTGTTCACTCTGACTGACTGTGACTCTTTCACAAAGAAGTTTCTCACTAAACTTGGGGTGCGTGTAAATAACCCTGCCACTGTACCCGAGGACCCCTACAGCAACCTCCGCAAGCAGGTAGGCAGACCCTTTTTTAACTCCCATTTTCTTTAGACGTTCTCATCAAAATAATAATAATAAGAATTCCTTTATTGATCCCTCAATGAGGGAAATTACATAACTGGCATATTCAAGCATGACTTGCATCATAAAATTAAGTCACAATGGAAAAGCAACAGATATCATCAAAGACAATCCACAGATTATTTGTGCAATGAGAAGGGTTTTTATATCAGACATACAACTACAACTTTTTTTCAAAACTGAACAGTTTCAGTAATTGATCAATAAGCATAAAATCATAAAAAATATCCCCTTTGCTGTAATTCAAATGTTAATTTTTAACTGATATACGTCAGGCTCATGTTTTAAAGTTTGCTATGTTTTCTGGAAAGGAAACTGTACAAAAACCCCAAACATATTATTTTATCTTAGTCTAACAATATATGACTGAACTGTGGCTCATCAGATTGAAGGAAGCAAATATTTTGTTAAATATTTTGTTGTCTTTGTGTTTTGGGAGGAGGTCCATTCATGTGTTTTTTTTATTGTTCTTTTTTAGTCATCTTTCATGATGCACAGAATATTTTGTACTATCCATCCATCCATCCTCTTTCTCCCTCTTATCCTCTCATGGGGTCAGGGGGGCTGGAGCCTATCCCAGCTGTCTTAGGGTGAAAGACAGGGTACACCCTGGACAAGTGTCCAGTTCATCACAGGACACATAGAGACAGACAACCACTCACACTCACATTTATTTTGTACTATGTCTCTGAAAACAGTGAATAGCTCAAATGAAAGAAGAGACTCTCTATTTCATCATGAAAAATAGTTTGTTTTTACTTTGTTCCATTCTTGTTTTATCAGAGGTAGAGTAGAGGACACGTTCACCAAAATCACCGCTCCCAGTCACGCCTCTCCAGGTCTCAGTGTTATTGCCCACGTGAGCATTGAAGTCCCCCAGCAGAACGAGGGAATCCCCAGAGGGGGTGCTCTCCAGCACTGAACTGTTGTTTGGTACATAAACACAAACAACAGTCAGGACCTGTCCCCCCCACCACCCGAAGGCGGAGGGAGGTTACCCTCTCATCTACCGGGGTAAATCCCTAGTCGAAACTTCTCAACCTCACACATCAGTTCGGGGCTCCTTCCCTGCCGGAGAGGTGACATTCCACGTCCCTAGAGCTAGCTTCTGTAGCCGGGCATTGGACCGCCAAGGTCCGCGCCTTCGGCTGCCACCCAGCTCACAGCGCACCTGACCCCCTTGGCCCCTCCCATGAGTGGTGGGCCCATGGGAAGGGTGAACCACATTGCCAAAATCACCACTTTTTCTTCAGATTCTGTTTGTTTTGCTCTCTAATCTCGATCTCTGTGGTGTATACTGTCTCTTTATGCTCTGACTACATCTCCCAGAAGCCCCAGCATTACTCACAGGCTGTGTGAGAGTGCTCTTTTGTCCCTGCTGCCAAAAAAAGGAAAGACAAATGTATAATTTTGTGGCACTCAAGTGTTGTATTTTTAAAGATGTACTTACTTGTCTTTGGCACTCAAAGAGTTAAAGAACTCTGAAGAACCCTTGAAGAATTTAACTGATGAATTCTAAATCTCACTAATGCATCTCTGATAATATGTATTGATTTGGCCCCTCGTCCAGCTTGAGGAAAATATGAAGCCACATCGGCCGTACGAGAGGCATGACACTCTGAAGCAGTTCCTGGACCAAGACGGCAAAGTCCTGTGCTTCAACTGCTTCTGGGATGACACAGAGAACGTGTTCGGGGACCCCCGGGAGCTCTTACTGCACTACTTCCTGGCTGATGACACCGTAGAGATCACAGAGATCATCTCCCCAAACTCTGGGAGGGTTCCCAAATTCCTGCGCCGCAGCAAACTACCTAAGGTTTGTGCGTCCGAGGCTCTGGGCCTTGGGAGTATAGGGGGAGGACTACATGTGTTTTCAAGGAGAAGAATTAAGAAAAAAAAAATTTTACAGATTATGGGAATTCCTGAATATGTCTAGAATATAAATAAATAAATAATAAATATAAAAGAGACATGCTAGACACGAAATGTAATGCAATCTGAAATAAGATTGTAAGAAATATTTAGGGAGTACATGAATAATCCATGTCCATTTTCACATTTGACGAAGAAGAAGAATTCCTCAGATGGGGGAAATTTAAGTTTTCACTCTGTTTATATGTTTCTCTTTATTGCACATTGCACACACAGATATGAAACACACACTTATTAATGGAGAGGTGTCTGTATGAAGGTGCTCAGGAGGAGGAACTAGCACCTCTCCAGCTACCAGTCTACACTCCACAACGTGGTCCGACCTGAACCAGCCCGAGTCAGTACAGACTGAGCTACTGACATAGTTCTGTCTTTCCACTTATCTGCATCTTTCTCCCACCATCCATCCCTTCGCCAAGACCTCATTCAGTCTGACAGGACTGCTATAGCATCCAGTCTCCCCGAAGCGTTTTGGCTTTTTCCTCCACTTACTGACTGAAGCCTAATTCATCTTGAAAGACAGCCAGGCCTCAATCTAGTGTGTGTGTGTGTGTGTGTGTGTGTGTGTGTGTGTGTGTGTGTGTGTGTGTGTTTTCAGTCCAGTAATGTTGTTTGTTCCAATGCCATTTATTAAATGTCAAGCCTAAAGGTTGTCCAGAATCCACCATCCAGTGAGATTTCACCAGCATCCTTTCAGACAGATTATTTACTCTTTCTCTTTATTCTATTAGTCTCTCTCTCTCTCTCTCTCCCTCTTTCTCTCTCATCTTCAGTTCTTATCTCTGCACTACATGTTCATATGTCTAAAGGTTTATGTTTATATGTCATGCACCAAATCACCAAGTTAAATTCCTTGTTTGTGCACACTTACTTGGCAATAGACTTGTTTCTGATTCTGATTCTTTCTCTCTATCTTTTGATCACTCGGCCTCTCTTTCATCTTCTTGCTGAGTTCTGTGTAATGTTTTGTTGTTTTGTTTGTGTAATGTTTTATTTTGACAACAGTGTATGTCTATCTTTGTCTATTATGTCTCTTTAGCATTCATTTGAAATGAAGCAGCCTGGACAGATCACGGACCGCACTGTGCTCAATGTGTTTTCCTCAAAGAGTCAGACAAAACGCTACATACTGGACAGCCTCAAAGTATGTCCTGTCTCAGGCCTGCTCATGTCACAACCATGCTAAGTTTTTTTTAAATTGAAGATTAAATGCTGTTGTGTAACCCAGAGGATAAGACCAAATGTAGTTCCAATTCCAGTATATCTCGTTCTTATGAACTTTCACATGAATGTAGTCTTAATGCAGCTAAATGTAAAATTCATGTATGTTTAGCTAAATTCAACACATGGTCATTGTCAGACGTAGTCTTTCACTCATCTTATTTCTTATCTCTTGCAGACAGGAGCTCTCCATGATGAATTTTATAAGGACTGTGATCTGGCTATAGGTGGAGAGGTGAATGTGTGGAGCAGGAGAGTGATCATTACTGACTGTGACAACTTCACCAAAGAATACTACCGCTCCAAATACGGCATAGGTAATCAATACTGTTGTGTTTTTGAATTGTCTGTTTCAGTATTGCCTCAAACCTGCAAAGTGTTTCTTTGGACAAAAAAGGCAGCTTTAAAACTCAAGTTTTAACTAGTATTTTTTATGTTTTATAGACCAAATTATTATCAAAAAAGGATGGAATGATTTACAAATTTATCTGTGTGAGAAAAACCTGCTCTAATTTGATATGTAACAAAATAAATTAAATAATACAGACATCCACACCAACCTTTCCTCATATAATGCTTATGTATTGCTTATGCCTGTAATACGTTAATCTGAACACTTAGGGGCAGTAAGAGCAAGTGTCTGAGGAGCAATATTGACACTGATAGTGGATTATTGTTAAGCGGATGAAGTATTTATTATTGTATAGTTCGCACAGCTAAAATATAAAATTTTTTCGATAAAAAACGATTGGTCGCCTTTATATAATGTCCTATTTTTTACAGTCAAAGGACATACATAAGAACCTATTCAGCAGCGCTGTCCTCCTGACATCAGATACTCTGGTATCCCTCCATGCCTCCACAGTTAGAGGCACTGGGGACCACAAGAGGTACTCCGTTCTCCAGCAGGAGAAACCCAAGCTGGTCCTGGAAGCGTCTGCCACCCTGGGCAGGTTTTGGGGCTTGCAGCATTAGTCACAGTGGTAAACCAGGCGGAGCAGCCCACTGTGATGGAGGATCCTGTCTGACTCTGAGCAGTCAGAGGTCAGCTTAGGGTTACAGTCTGACCCAGGCTGTTGTGCTCCTGCTTGGATTGATTACCTGCTGCCCTCTGATCGTTCCAGCTCTCCTCCTGGGGTTCTTTCTTCCTTTTAACTGTTTTGTCTTTCTTTTTCCTTCTTCCTCTCAGAGGACTTCACCCCAGTGCAGTACAAAGCTCCCCTAGCCCCTAAGCCCCCGAGGCCTGTGCCCCCCTACAACGGCTTTGGCTCAGAGGAGGACTCGCTAAGGTCCTGCCAGGGCCTGCTGCCCAAGCCACCGCGGAAAGATTTCCAAAAGTTTACGGAGAAAGAGAGGTTGGATGAGTTGTGGTCACAGTCGCAATTGAATTACACATTTAAATGTTTTGTGTCTGTGTGTATTAACTCAACTGTGGATCTATCCTGGACAGGTATGTGCTGAATTTCCGTGCCAAGATGGTGACCACTGATCCAGTGGACATAGACAGGGTGTTCATCATGTCCTTCTACCTCTCCGATGACTCCATCAGTGTGTTTGAACGTCCACAGAGAAACTCAGGTATAAACAATTAAACCATTAGTTAACCGCAACTGCAGTTTCCACTTTCAGAATCTTTTGAAAACAGATGAAACGGATCAGATATGGAGATATCCCCATCAGAATAAATCAGTATTTGACTGATTCTTTTTTATAATGTAAGATGAATAGTATGTCATGGGTTCAAGGTGCTGTTCCGCATGGCTCCAAGATGTGACATGTAGCCACTGAAATGTAAAACAGAGCAGTATGGGTAGTGATTTAAATTCAGTTTAGATTGGTATAAAAAGCCAGAGCTTTCAAAATGTGGACAAAGGACAAAGTTACTTCAATATAGTTGATTTTTAATGAGCTGATAAAACAAGTTTCGACATCTTCCTTCCTGTTTCCACACATTGTGCTGCAGGTATGCTTGGTGGTAAGTTTCTGGAGCGTGGTCAAGTAAAGAAGCCAGGCCAGGAGCTGTTTAAGAGCGAGCCGTCCGAGTGCTTTAAAGCTCAGGATCTGTACGTCGGAGCGACCCTCTGCCTCAACAATGTTCACTTCCAAATTCTGGATGCTGATGAATTCACCTTCAATTACATGGAGCAACATGCTGAGGAGGTAGGGAGGTAGCTGTGGAGTTTTGGTGTCTCAGTAAAGAAGTGGTGGTTTTTAGAGCAGTTTTGCTTTTTGGTGTTACTTAATGCTGCACTGCGTTGCATGTTTGTTTATAATTGTCTTAAGTTTCCCAAAGCCAACGTGGGAAGCATCCTCAGTAAACTATGGACCATTCAGGAGGAGAAACAGAGTGAGATCAGGAAGTTTCTGGCTCTCAGTGACCCCAGCAACACTGGCTTCATCCCCTATGAGTCATTCAGGTACACCTCCCTTTGCCATCATATGTACTCTGAGAAATAACTCAATTTAGGAACTGATCTTAATGCGTAATTCATGTTATTGTTACAATGGTAATGATCAAATGTATGCATGTGTGTAACCAGGAAGAGCAAATCAAATCAAGGCCACAGGAAGGAAGCTTGGATAGTGATATATGATATACAAATAATATTTACTTTCCAGATCAAAGGATGACAAAAGGAAGAAAAGACTTGTGACTGTGGGATTGTCTTATGTCCTGTCAGTTTTTGTGTGTTATTTTATGTGTTCCTGTGTGCACCACAGGGGTCTGCTGACAGGCCTCGACTGCAGCCTGTCGGAGCACGAGGTGCTGGTGCTGGGTCGACATTTCTCAGAGCGCGAGCGGCCCGAGGTGGATGTGAGCCTGATGCTGGCTGTGGCCCAGGACTTCCTCAGGAAGAAGCACTTTGAAGAGTTCCCTAACATGACTAAAGCCTTTGCATACCAGGACCGACACAAGTAGGTTGTTACACACACACAGATGTTAGCTAAAGACAAAATACTGTTGCAACAGAAACACACACAAACACATGCAGGCAGCGTCACAACAAGACATCAATCGTGCAGTTAGTGGCCCCATATCTCAGAGCAACGATTAGTTCCAGCAGTGTGAGTGGAGCATTGGAACCAGATGGACCCTGAAGACCTGCTTGGCCTGTAGATCTGCAGGCCAGAGGACACACACATACTGGGTCTTTTCTGTCTTTGTGTCTTTGTCCCTGCCTGCCGCTTCCTTCTCTTTTTGTGCCTAAAATCACATATTTCATGCACAAACCCCTCCATGTAGTAGACCTTTAACACGGGTTGGGTCGGCTGAAGTGAATGGTCAATGGTGCCACAAGGTTGAGCTGCCTTGTCTGTGTATGTGGCTGTGTTGACACTCTCAGTTAGTGTCAGATTGTTCATCAGCGTCCCTGTCATGAAGATGGCATGACAAGAATGGGCCTCTGGACCGCCTGGCATCAATGTGGAAAACAGCTGTGGTCTGACAGGACAAGCATCTGTTTCACACACACAATCACACACATGCTGTCTTCATACAAATTCATTTTGAGACATTTCTTACATAAATCATACATTGGCATACTGATGCTGCTGATGATACATTTACTTGGCCCGGAATGAGATCCTGCTCAGTGGTTATAAAATATGTAAAATAAGTGTGGATTGTTTTCAGTTTAGGGTAGATTCTAGTCCTCTAAGGAGCATGTGTGTGTTCATTGAGCTTTATTCAAATAACCCATTACAAATCAGCAAGAGGTCAGGTGTGGGTCCAAACTAAAGATAGATGTTTGATGGCATTTGGAGTCTGTGCTGTAGTGATCAGACAGCTGGAGCCAAGCACATCCTCAGCTTGTTAGCATGAGCCGCCTTGCTGCTACGTTAGCGCCCCAGTAGTAAGACACAACTAACCATATCTCTGGAAATACATTTATGATCGAATTGGTGCATGTTCATGTTCACAGCTGTCAGTCACGACATAACACCCCTGTTTAGAATCAAATAACTAATTAAAAGCAAACAAGAAGAAACATCCAGGGTTCCTGCGGTTCCTTAAAAAGTCTGAAAATGTCTTAAATTAAAACCTGTTTAATTAAGGTCTTAAATTGTCTTAAACTCAACGTAAATTTTCTGTAGGTATTAAATTTTCAGATGGTGCATTTAAAGCCAATAGTACAACACAGTATTCAGAGATTTAATGCAATTTTATACATTATTTTGTTCACTTCTTTGTTCTTGAAAGATGTAGAAAAAGTTAAGTGTTATGCCTTTTAATATCATTATTGCAAGCGTTAAAGGGCTGAAAAAAATTCACAAAAAATTATCATCAGAGATTAATCGGTTATCGGATTTTTTCCCCTGCCAAATAGCAATATCGGCACCGGCCTCAAAAAACCCATATTGGTCGGGCCTTGCAATAAATTGACTGTTTTCTACCAAATAAATTGTTATGACATTTTTGAGTCTTAAATCATATTTGTTGAGGTCTTAAAAGGGTCAATGGTGCAAGCATCAGAATGATGAGAATATCTAAAATAACAGAAAGGAAAATTTTATTTGTGTTAGTCTGGCCCATGTCTCGTCAGCTAACATGGAGGCAGCAGGACTTATGACTCACACTGCAGCCAGCCGCCAGGGGCGATCAAGATACTTTGGCTTCACTTTTGGGGAGCTGTCATGTCGTCCATCTTTATGTACAGTTTATATGCAAACAGTTTTTTCTTTTACATTTGATACTCATGTGAGTGAAATTCTTTGTGTCTCCAGTACTGGCCATCTCCCCACCAAAGAGATAAGGACCATCTGTATGTCCTTCAAGCTTCCCCTGCCTGAGAACCTGCTGGGAGGTCTGCTCAGCAAGTAAGAACCCACTATTCACCACACAGTTCAGGGTAGCTCAGTTCAAGGTCCCACTGCATTTTCAGAATGGCTTTGAATGATTCATTCATTTTAGAGTGTAGCCCAGAAATGTTTCTTGGCATGGTTGAAAAATCTCTGAATCACCGTTTAGATTGAATACCACCAAGAAAATGATGTATTGAACGTAGAGCAAAGTAGCTTCATTTAAATCATGCATGTGTTTCTAATCTGGATGCATGTCCGCTGTAGGTTTGCAGATGGGGATGAGGTTGACTACCATGCCTTCCTGGCTGGCATTAACTGGCTAGAGCACCGTGCTCCTCCAGTGATGCCGGAAGACATCTTAAAGGTAAGAGAGGCGAACGGCAATACGACATGAAAAACACAAGCAATGAAAAGTGGGGAGAAGAAAAAATGCTTTAGATGAGAGTGAATCAGAAAAGCACAGTCAGTGGTTCCACAGTCTGTGCACAGATTTTTAAACAGTGGAAAAAAATGAAAATCAATCTACATTTTACCCCTACCTGTGATGACTCAGGGGGTAAGTGAGCCAAAAGCAGAATCAGTCGAGTGGGAAGGAGTGGTCAAATGGACAAGAGGATAATTTATTATGTATAGAAAATGACTTGAGAGAGAGAGAGAGAGAGAGAGAGAGACACTCACATGGGTGGTCAAAGAGGTTCTTCCCTCTTGCATTTGTGTCTTTTAATGCTCATTTAGCATGTTTTAGTACAGCCAACTCTAAGCAGAAACAGGTGAGCAAGAGAGATAGACGCCATGACACGACTACAAAGAGAGGCCTGCATGGACTGGATGTTTGTGTATGCTGACATCTTCCTCTGTCTTCCTCTTCCATTCTGCCTTATTAAGCTCCTGACATGGCTAATGAGCATTACCGTGCGAACACAGCCTTCCTCTTTCATGCAGCTGAGACACATATTCTGAATGCGCTGAAATTGTCCCACATGTCTTGTGGAAAATGCTAAATTCAGAATAAGACCAAATTCAAACTATCCGGAGGGAATGTGGTGTGTGTAAATGACCTGTATCAAATTCAAAATGTTATATAATATAGTAGAATATTAGTGTGTATGTAAACATAGTGACTGCCCTCCTTAAAATGCTCCATGTTAAATGCATAAAAAACACTTTGAAGACATCTTTGAAGGTGTCACAAGTATGAGTACTTTATCATTTTCTGTCTTTCTCTCTTCATTAAATTCTGTCATGGGACAAGTTTAAAAAAGTCTGCTTTAACACCAAAGCAACAGCTAAGTTGTGTTTGTCTTTGGAGGTTAAGAACAAACCTACGCTTTAAAACTTTAAGCAAAGCACAGTGACAACTTAAGATGCTGTTCAAGTTGTATAAAGGACGTTAAACAGTTTAAGTGCTTCTCTATCACAGAGAAACAATAACAAAGTGTTTGACCAGTGCACCGCTGAACAGTAAAGCATTTTAATGTGACTTGTGTATTCATGTCCTCTCCAGTTTGATGTGAAAACGAGGTTTAACGCCGATGGGACCACAGTGAAAAACGTCAACTACTCTTCCCTTATGAGGGACGTATTCAGCTTGCACCCCAACAACCTCAACCCAACAGCCACCACCTCAACCTAGACACAAGGTGGGAGGTAAAAGGATTTTGTCTCACGCTTTATTTGTTCCTCAATTAAAGAACACAGTTGATTGGCCAACCAGCATCTGTGTTTTCATTGATTCATGATGGAGGTGGGTAAAACTAGAGGAAGGTTGGGATGTGTGTGTATGATTTGTTTTCTTGTAAATGAACAACTTGGCACTAATGGTCTGCTCAATAAGCTGAGCAGAAAAAGGATGCTTGAGGGGGAAAACGTTCTGAGAACACAGATGCTTTTTGATTTTACGTGAGTTGCTGTGAATCCCTCTGAGAGGCGTTAAAGCAGCCCCACATCAGCTCTGGGCATCGTACGCTCACCATATCCTTCAGTACTGTGCTAGTTGATAAGAGGGGGAAGTGACCTTGAAGTAAATGATGTGTGCTATATGTTGACTGTATGTTGGCCACATCTAACAACAATACAGAAGCCAATACCTAGTGTGGAAACTATCGCTATAGATAGAGAGGAGTCCAAAAGCCAGGCCACACATCATCAGGGCTAAACCTGACATATTCAAGTGCAACGTAGTCTCATGAAATATTTATATGATATCATACGAAAAGTAAGGCACAGATTTTTGTGCATATGTTACGAATGACCGGCAACATGACCGATCAGCGCATGAGCGAGCATCGAAGAGAACCCAGAAGCGACAGCCTTAAAAATGCCAGACATTCCTTTCACTGTCAGCTGGAACCGTAACATTACGATACGCATTGAAATAAGCCCGACAACACTTTCAGTGATGGTTAGGTTAGGGATAGGATTACAGGGTTAGGCTTATGGAAATAAAATGCATATTTCCGATAGAAATGTAATCAAAACGCACCCAAACTCATAAAAAGGTAACCAATGTCCACTGAGAATGTAAGGAATGTCTGACATGTTTTCACAGACGGAGCAGCCTGCATCGAACGTCACATGATGTCCGAATTATGTGGGTTATGTACGAATTTCAGTGCAATATTTTTCATACTAATTTGTACGAATATTTCATGAGACCGCGTTGTCAAGTGACAGTTTGTGTTTTTTGTGGTTCTATGAGGTGACACAAAGAAAACACAAAGGAGAAAAACACATTTTAGCCACCTAAAAGTTTCAGTGTACGCTAGATTTAAAATATTTACACCACTTTACCTTTACCTGCCCTTTCTGACAGGGAACTGAAGCCATTTAATTCATCTGTACTCTCGCCTCGAAAAAATATTTTAGTGAGTTGCTGGGCCTCCTGTTGCCTCAGTTGGTTAGTGCTATTATGTTTTTTTTTTTGGTGAAACTGAGGTGAGAACTTAGACAACATCGATAGCTCCAGTTCACAGTCAGAAACATAGACTGTATAAAGCACACAGAGGAGGCGTGAGCTTGTCAGAAGTCTTAATTTACAAGAACCACACCGTCATGATGTGTTGGGCTGCCTGTGTGTGGCAGTGTTAAGACTATAAAAAGGCACAGGTTGTTCAGGTTGAGGCGCCACTGTAATCAGAGCCTGCGTTGCAAATTCTGGTAATGGGATGAGTCAAACATTAGGTAATCAACCACCCAATCCCCGCTATGTAACCAGCACAGGCATCAGCCCCTTCCCACTGAGCACAGAAACAGTGCATGACATCACCACAGGCATTATCAGGTCCTCTCTGTCTGCTTTCACACATACTAAAATATTAGCTTACCCCGTCACCCGCTGCCAGAACACAAAGGGTGACGTCGATGCGGTCGGTGATGGTGTGGAGCTTCTGGGTTGTGTATTTGGCCTTTTTAGTTTGTGAAGCACGCTGGGAGAGAAGGAGGAACTTGGATGCCTCCTTCCTCCTCGTCCACTGCTCCCTTTCCTCCCAGTCTCTTTGCACACACACATCCCATTTTCTGCCCTGTCATGCTCTGTGGCACAGCAACAGCAAGCGTCTCCATCGCTGGTCTTATTCTGGTTGCAGCGTATCTCATACAGAGCATCCTGTAGGATTAGACAAGTAGTATATTGATTTTCATATTGTGTTAATTAAAGGATAAGGCTGGTCATGAAAAGACAAACACTAACCTGTGGCTTCACGCACCAAGCCCAGACAGTGCAACAGTGTGACTCACTGATTATTATTTTTAATAGTCAGTAGGAATATCAGAGATATCAGGCTTTGATACAAGTTATTGGTCTTTTGATGGGAACACTATCATCAGGTACATCCTCTGACACATATTTCTGCATTATTATTATAATATTATTATTATTACTATTTTGACAAAATGCATAGATGTTTGAGTAGCTTACACTTTGTAATTGTGACGATAGAAACAGAATAGAGTAGAACAGACATTTCCATTCAAATTTGCAGGATAGCCAGTGGTGGCCATCTTTATGTGTACCATTGCCATAGCAACCATTGTAAGCAGGCTCACATCCAGGTGAGGTTTTGTCAGTTGAGTCAGAACAACACAAACAATTATTTGTTCGATTGTTTGAAATGTTCCACTTCATATCACAATGTCAGTCAAAATAATCCCAGTTAGATGCCTTTTTTAATCATGCAGCAGTATTAACAAAGCAGAGAGTGAATAAAAATGAATGATGAGTGACAACCAGTGTAGCATTAAAGCAGAGAAGAAATATATAGATCTATCATTGTAACAGTTCAGTGAATATTTTTAGGCAAAAAAAATAAAATAAAAATATTCTAAACAAAGAGGCACAGCCAGGGGAAAACCTTATCAGTTATGATGCATTTCGGTGTGGTTTCAAATATTTACATGATAGTTTGACTGCTTTTGTTGAAATCATTTGGCAAAACTCAACCACCACGTTTACTACATGTGAATCGAATTTCACATGAAACTCTCGTGAATCGCCGTCCCTGACGATGGTTGCAGTGGCTGCTTTCTGCTGCCGCCACTCAGGCTTGTTGTGAAGAATCAGCTTCTCTTGTTTTGTTCTCACTGCACTTTACTGCTGTTCTGTGCAGGACCAGTGCACCATAAAAACTGATATGCAGGAAGGCCATGAACGTCTCTTGGGTGAAGAGAATCCAAGAGTGTTTGTGTGCACGCACGTGGGGGTTTAACGCAAGTCCAATGGAGTCATGGCTAATCTATGAAGTCTAAACAGATATCTGAGAACAAGAGGGGGAAACGTCTCTGTTTACTGGCTGCATGCCTTTCTTTTCTCATGACAACAAATCCTGAACCTGGAAGCACACAGACACAAACAGCAGAGCACCTGTGTTCAGATGTTTTTCTCAGAATTGTTCCCCCAGAGCAGCAGTTTCTGGCCCTTCAGTTCACTCTGAATACGCTCCTGTCAGCTGATATCATGGTGTACTCTCAAGTTTTAATCTGGCTGCTTCAGGTAATTACTACACAATTTAAAACCCTCATTTGGGATTGTTTTTATGTCTGCACATGCTTATAAATAAAGGTGATAACTAGAACCATAAGGGGTTCCATGTTGAACTGTTTCAGAGGGTACCTATAACTCAACATACCATGCACTGCATACTGTGCAACAGTTGAATATCATTTTGTGCAAATAGACAGTAGTAAGTATTTTTTGGAAGCCCTGAGCTGTAATTAGCACCTCCGGAGGGCTTGAAGTCTCTGCTGCCTCACAGCAAAAGGTTGCAGGTTTGAATCCGACCTGTGTTGACTTTTGAGTGGAGTCTGCATGTTCTCCCTGTGGTAGCGTGAGTTCTCTCTGGGCTCACACAGTCCAGAGACATGCAGGTTTGGTCAACTCGTGACTCTTAACTGATTGTAGGTGTGAATATGAGTGTGTGAATGGTTGGCTCGACAGCCCCTCAAAATGTGACAGAGTTGCCGCAACAACTCTTTTGACCATTTTGACTTGCGTCAAATCGTCCGGTGTTGTCCCCGATGTCGTCCTGATTTCATCACTTGGCAGCCTCAGATCTCAAAACAGAGCAACGTTTTGGTCCACTCCCATAAGATCAGTCTTCCTGTTGATCTCCCAGAGACCGATCTCATAGGAGAAGAGATTTTTTCAGTCAAACAAATCAAATGTGTAGCTACACAATGTTTAACGGAAGCGCATACGTGAATTATGCAGCATTCGTCTTGTACTCGGAAGTTGTAATTTTGTAGGAATGCCCTCCAAAGTCGGATTTCCAATAAAGCTGGACAAACCTCACCAACCCTGACATGACCACAACGTCATAATCCAAGATGGCAGCTCCCTGGGTTAGCGCCGTGTAGTGTTATACGTTACAGCCTACGTCTTTCCCACACATAATTACGCTGGAGAACAAACACACACCCTCCTTGTCTTCTTTGTGTCTGTTAATTGTGTTTGAGGACCTCATATTGCTGCATTAGCTTTCTGTATTCTGACAGAACAAGCACAACAAACATTTCATTGGAGGCATCCATCTTTGTTTTCCGACTTGTTTACTGGAACGCCGTAAACTCAGATGTGACGTCATTCCCAGTTCTGACTCCCAACTTCCGATACAAGATGAACGCAGCATTATTAGTACTACATTCTTGGGAAATCTCACTGATCGAGGAATGATGTGAACTATATAGAGCTGGTATCTAGAGCTGGTGATCTGACACACCTTTTTTATCGATAATTTCAGCGCACTGGCTGCGTGGATATTTATGCCACTGTAGTGTCCAGTGTTTGTAAATAGTACCAGCAAGCAACATGATTGATTTCATACTAAGGTTTCAAATGTACTTCATTTTTTTACATAATTTCTTCAAAAAGTAAATATGCAAAAACCTTGATGTTTAGCAGGTATAATGTTAACCATATTTACTAGTGTAGTTTAATATATGAATATACATGCAAAGTCTAGCTGAGGCTCATTTGAATGTCATTAGTTTGCAGGGATTTGAAATTTTGACCATGCTGCTTGATGAGAAGTCACTGCACCATGGACGTCTGTGGGATTCATCCTCTGGGAGCCATGAATATCTCGAAAATAATCACAGAGATTAGTAGTGAACCAACCATCCAGCCACTGTTGACAGTTTTAAGGCAATGCTGCTAACATCGCTGAAACTCAAATGTGTCTTGAATTAAAGTACAGCCCAGGTTTATAGACATTTCTGATGTTAACAAACATTTAAGCCCATCATTTAGATTTTCCAGTATTTGCCAGTGTGATTAAAAGCTGGCTTCAGTTGGCGTCTTGAGTTTTGCTGACACAAATCCTTGTAAACTACCTTAGCAAATGTTGGTGTCTATCTGAACCTGTTGGCTTCTTATCCCAGGAGGAGAAGTGTTGTCTGCCTGTGATTGGAGGCCCTCTGTAACGTCTATGGAGATGAAGGGCGTTTAGCAGACTGTTTTTGGCCACTCTCCTTCATTCCAGTGATTCCTCAGTGTCTATGGGCATTGGCACAGAGTGAGGGGTGGAGGGGTGGAGGGCTTATGTTTAGACCTCCAGGTCAGCCACTGCCCCAGGTGCACATGGGGAAACACTTAGAGGCTCTCTCATTATTCCATATCTTCCTCTATCTCTGTCTTTGAATTTTTCAATTTCTGTCTCCATGAACCCCCCCACCCCGGGCTGCTGTTCTCATTCCACATGCAATATCATGCACTATGAGTATTTCTGTGCAAATGAGTGTTAAGACCATTAGCTGCACTGTGGTCTGCGCTCGCTGCGTCCTCAGCGCCGTCTGAGAAATGCAGTTTCCCTTTGATGCCGGCATTTTATTCCTGTACTAGACATTACCTCTTGATTCTGAGCGCTTGCACTGGCGAACTGTGTTTCCCCCTGAACTGTGGACCTGGTGTACTCATCAAACATCAGTTGTCTTTGGCAGCTGTTGTGACATTACTTTACCTGGTCAAGGAAAGAGAAAGTTATTCTACACCGGCTCTAAATTACAACTATGGGACTTTTTTGTTCGGCTTTTGGCTCCCGGCGGAGACCATTTTTTTAGTCAAACACGCCTGTTTTTCTGTTGCTCAACGGTCCGCATAAATCTCCCAAAATTATAGCCCTTTTTCATGTGGCTTAAAATAAGGCTGGAGATCAATCATCCGAATGAATATCTGAGCGCCATCAGTCAGTCCACAGATAATACAAACTGGCTTCAAATAGGCTTTCCTGCACTGGAGGAAAGTAACAGAGAGCTTTAGTTAAAACTGACAGAGAGATATAACACTTTGTGTAGGGGAATAGAGTTGTACTGTTGTCAGCTCCAAATTCTTGAATAACGGAATAAAGATGAAAGTGGCTGGTGTGCGGACACTGTGCCTATAGGCCAGCAGATGACTCAGGTGTGACTGAGCTAAGATGTGACCCTGCCCTGTTAATCCTCTTCTGATGAGATGATGATGACTCGTCAGGTCATCTCAGTTGTTGGTGCTCATGGGGACAGCATGTGAGACTGCCTACAGCCAAGGTGGGACTGGATCCAGACGGGGACAAATGCCACGTCACACTCAGCCATTCTGCCCAGTCATCAGAAATAAATGATGGTTTTGGGGGATACGCTGAATTTTTTTTGCATTCGCTTAGACTGACGTAGAGAGGGGAGGTGGATGGGTCTAATGGCGCTTTTCCACTAGTACCAGGTACTAGGTACTTTTTATGGTGGTTTTATTTTTTTGTCTCTGATTCCTGCTTTTTTTTTTTTTTAAATGTCTTTGAATGGACAAAGTAATATTTTAGGATGTCAACTTTGGAAACATTCTGGATATTTTTCACATTTTATAGACAAAACAACAAATTAACCAGGAAAATAATCAACAGGTCAATCAACAAAGAAAATAACAGTATGATTTGAACTCAAACCTTGACCTTTTTTCTAACCTCAACCAAGTAGTTTTGTTGCCTGAGTCTAATAAATTGTGATATGATATGGAACGTATCCGTGCTTTGCAGAAACGTGACGTTCAATGCCAACATTATTTTCTGGTGACTGGGCTGCACGCTTTATAGTTCACTGGCTTATACGCTGATGAAACAAGGGTGCAACCTGACCCTCTGGCCACAGGATCCAAAACGTTAACCAGGCAGTGACACACAACATCACTGAGATGGACTCACATCCTGGTTGAAATATGGATAAACCGTGGAGAAAGGAAAGGGTTTATCATAACTTTAAAAACCTTTCAGCAGCAGTCACACAGGGACAACATCATTTTGCTGTTTATTACCCTCCATTTAGCCTCTTTCTCTACAGAAAGTGAAAGGGCTTTTACAAGTTGTCAGAAAGCTGCCTTTGCTGCGGTATGTATGTCATCTCAGTGAATCCCCTCCTTTCACTCAATATATCTTCCGTCTCCTGGCTTTCACCCCTCCCTCCACATATGGGATTCACATTTGGCTTCAGTGACCATTCTTCTTAATGTGATATTATGATACATTATCTGAAGCCATTTACTCCCTGTCACCACCCTTCATGTGGACACAAGCTGAGCAAGCCAAGGAGAGGCGGTCAGATTCTGTCCAGGTGAGTTACGACCGTTTAATTTGACACTGTTTGCGGTGGTGATCATTTACAACGCCTGAAAGTGTAATCAAAATACAAAGTGTGCTTACGTGGGTCTCTCTCGCTGTCTTTCTCTGCAGGAGCCTGTTGGTGGCGCAGAACTTTTCACCCTCTCCTGCTGCTGGCTGTAAATCGCCGCTGTCGAAGGTGTGTGTGTGTGTGTGTGTGTGTGTGTGTGTGTGTGTGTGTGTGAGGGAACAGAAGGTGAGAAATTTGGGGGTCAGCTGAGGTCTCTCAGGTAATTGTGCTTCTTAAACTCTTGACCCACTAAGCCCTACTTAGTGTGGTGCTCGCTCCCCTTATTTCCCCCGAGAGTTTTGACTCTGCATACCAGGATGCGTGTGTGTGTGTGTGTGTGTGTGTGTGTGTGTGTGTGTGTGTGTGTGTACACAGTGAGCGTCTGAACATATGCTGTCAGCCTCACACAGCTCATGTTGTTCTTTCTCACCTATTTTGGCATTACACCCATTATTTTTCCTGCCCTTTTCTTATTTAATCAGGCTATAAAAAGTACATCAGTCTGTCATGTTGCACCCTCCCCCCTCTCATCTGTGTGAGACATGTTGAAAGAATTCATCCTCAGTACTTCGGGCACTAAATGATGTCACTTATTTGTCTGGCTCTGTCAGTTTTTGATTTTGCGCTGCTGAATTTTGTAACTTTAATAGAAGAAATAAACAACCAGAAATGCTAAGAGAGGGAGCAGCAAAGCGGCTGATGTAATAATTTGTTGATGCAAAGCGATGCCTCCCTCTTTGCTGAGTTTCTATTCGTCAGTGTTTGTCCCCCTTTCTGTCTTCAGGGTGTCCTGCTTCCCGTTGATCCATGCAAGGATGATGGATGAGGTTGTTACAGTTTGGATCTACTCCGAGCCCTATCGCTGTTGTTTTCATTGTTTCCAAACATGCAGCCACGGCACCGTCATGTAATTGTTTACAGATGAAGACAAATATGAAAAATGACATATCCACCCAGTGACTCGTACGAGCAGCGGACCCACTGGGTCCTGTATATTTTGAAAAAGTGAGTGATGACTACATACTTTTTTTTTTTTTTTTTTTTTTTACGTATACACTGTTTGAGAAATGACCTGTTCATTTGGGTATACTTTTGAACATTTGTAAAGCTTTCAAGACAAGTGAAGTTTGTTTTTCTTATGATGACATGGTCAACATGTGTATCACTGCAGGTGGAGGATATCCCAGCTCCCCAAACTGGACAGCGTTACAGCGCAGATGCTCCCACCAGGAGAGGATTGCTGAAGTGAGTTATTTAACTTCTTAATTCTTCTCCCCACCCCTCATGTCGTGATGGGAGAAAGCGCGTGAAGAGGGAGGCCAACGGGGGGCCACTTGTTTTTAAATAAACTAAATCTGCTAACAGTTTTATAACCCTGACCTCGTAAAACTGGCTGCAGCTTTTGGTCAGGTCTCTCCTGATGGGGCGAGCAGAGCCGTCCAGGCTGGAATTCCCATTTGCCGCTGTGGAGCGTGTCGGTTCGTCAGCTGGTGTGAGAAAGGGCGTATGATATACGATTGCTGTGTCACGATCCACATGTGACGACCGTCCTCACAGGCAGAGCATCCAGGCTGCTCCCTCGCTCTGGTGATTTCCCCGTTGAAGAAAAAGTGAGACAGAAAAGAGAAAGAGAGAGAGAGAGGAGGTGAGAGAGACAGAGGGAGGAGAGAATAGAGCTCAGACAATCTGTGTGAGTGAGAGAGGTAGAAACAGGAGGAGAGGAGCTGGCTGGGTAACAATAGTTGAACAACAAATCCAGTGTTGCGTGCAGGATCTCTCTGGGTACCTCTGCTGTGTTTCTGCTGCCAGGCGCTGAAGGTAAGACCACCAAACAGGGCGGATCATCATCATTTTTTGACACCCCGCATGCTGAATAAACAGTATAGTCTTCTTTTTGACAGGCCCTAGAAGAACTGTTACATCCTTCATGCGAGGTAATGCGCTTGTTTTTCCATTTATGCCTTTTTTTACCACGCTCTGCTGAGTTTGAGCTGAACTTCTGCTCACTTTTTCTCTGCCGTGCACATCCTCTAAGCTCAGGTGCACATTCCTCTTTTATTGCAGGTTTCTGCCCTGCGTGCCTCCAGAAAAACACAAGTGGCTGTGATTAGGAAACAGTGTGACATGAGGTGTAATAGGAGGAAACATGTTTGTGTTGGCGCCGGCGGATTTGCTAATCAGGCACTGACAGCAATGCTGGAAAGGATAGTGGGAGCTTGCTGGGCTTGTAGCAGTGTGTGTGTGTGTGTGTGTGTGTGTGTGTGTGTGTGTGTGTGTGTGTGCAGGAGCACAAGGTTAATAGCAATGTGAATAACTTTAGGTATGTATGGATATGTGTTTAACAGGTGCGTGCGTTTACGTCTGTGAGTGTGTGATTGACTTGGCCCGTAGTGTTGGACCCTGAGGCTGCTGGCTTTAGCCAGGAGATGATGACAGATATAACAGACTCTGTGGTAGGCAGGAGGAGCAGGAGACGAGCTACCACTTCCACCTAACTGAGAAGGAGAGGTGTGTGTATGAGACTGCGAAGGTGTTTAAATGAAAAATGAAGTGGCTACAGATGACTGGAGGATAATGAGAGAGGGAAGTGGGAGGAAAAACATCTGAGAAAGAGACAGGAACAGTGAAAAAACCTTCAGAGGACAGTCAATGTCAGAGAAGGACACAACAAATAGGCGAAACAGAATGAAACTGAGATGTGTGAGAGGGAGAGAGAAGAGGAGAAAGAGGGCTAGAGGAGGTGAGAGTGACAGAGAGTCTGACACAAGAGGAGGGGAAACAGCAGAGAAAGAGGTTGAGACGGTGTGATGCAAACATCCCTCCAGACGTCCCTCTCCGCTTCCGGTGACGCCAGATGAGAAAGCGCTTGAAAACGTCTGCGTTGTTTCTTGTACGCCCGTTGAGTCCAGGTCCTCGCCTCAAACTGAAAGTCACCTTTGAACCGCTCGCAGAGAGGAGGAAGAGGAGTAGGAGGTGTGCTTGAAATATCGCACGTTCATCCAGGTGCCGATAGATAGCAATGCTTCAGCAGCACTTGGTTTTATGTCTCATGTTTCATATTCTCACACACACACACACACACACACACACACACACACACACACACACACAGGGGCCCATTGTGAGTGTGTTTATTTGGACAAGTGCTGAAGCTTCGAGAGGCAGTCCACAATGTTTCACCGCCGCAGGAATGTGCTTCTGACAAATGGATGCTCCGCACGAACCGCAAGGCCACCGAGAAGATCCTTAACGCCGACCCTGCCAGACAAGCATGTGACAGATCTCTGCTGCCTGGAGAAACCTGGTCCAATGAGATAAAACAAACACGCCCACAACTCCTTTTTTCCCCTTAGGCTTGGAGCTGAATGGAGGATTGATTTAGTTTCATGTACTGGTTTTAGCCTGCAGCCTCTCTGCGTTCCCGCTGCGTTTGTTCTTTCAAGGATGGAGAGAACAGAGGAGGCAGATTTAGGGATTTGAGGTGTATGTCTGTTGACCCAGCAGGGGTTCTGTTCCTATCAAAGCACATTTAACGCCACACTCTGGGGCAAACCGAACATTAGTCGGGAAGAAATAGACGAATATCCCCTCTCTTTCTGCGTCTCCCCCACTGTTTGTGAGGAGCCCAAATTGTAAAGCTTAGCTCGGGCTCACATGACCGTCCGTCATTGGTTGTGCAGCACTCTCAAATCCACACTGTTTGTCTTATCTTTACTGGGGGGATATATTTAGTGAGGAGCTTAGCTTCCAGGAGGTTGGCGCGTGGGGAGGGTAAAGAGAGTGTGAGTGTGTGCACGAGAGAGAGGAAAGAGTAAGTTTGTGTGTGTGTTTCAGGAGCTGGCGTCAGTAGACAGCAGAAGAGCTTGGCGCTCTGCATGCCAAACTGTGTGTGTGTGTGTGTGTGTGTGTGTGTGTGTGTGTGTGTGTGTGCGTGCGTGCGTGCGTGCGTGCGTGCGTGTGTGTGGAGGACAGGTTTGCCCCCCCCAGTCAGGAATCTGCCCTTTAGTTTATTAAAAGCTGGTGAAACAATGGTGGGAGGTGAGGTTGGGGGGGTGAAGCGCTGGATCAAATCAGGAAGGAGTGTGATGATGTAGTTAGAAAGAAGAAGGGGCAGAGGGAAAGGTATTCACCCACTCTACCTGTCATTTCCCCCTAATCCACCCCTCCTCTACTCCTTTAATGCACCTGTTTTCTGTGCACGGCTCTGTAACCGCCCCATCGCCACCGCAGACAGACCCCAGACAACTGTGTACTCAGCTGCCGGCCGGCCCGGGCCGATCAAGCGGAGGATCCCTCTGAAGATCTGGCTGGTGTGCCCATCACACACCAGCATCCCAGCAATGTTTAGAGGCCCAGAGCAGCAGCACGACGAGCGTCGGCGCTCTGTCTCTGCATGTGTGTGAGAACAAAAACCCATAAGAGAGGTGGGCAGGGGGATATTTATACACATTCCCCACTGCTAAGAACAAAACGTGGTGACGTGGACCGAGAAATTCTGCTCTACACAACATATGGCTGGAACAGTTGGTTCGTTCTACTAATATTAGATATTAGAGATAATATCTAGATATTGAGATTATGTCTAATGGCTCACTTTTACCTCCTGAACAAAAGTCTTCATTATGACTTTCCTTTTGCACCTCAGATCTTTCAGGCATTGATTCAGCGTGTCAGTGTATTTTCATTATTGAGGAGAAGTGATGAGAGTAGAAGCCATTTGGGCTGCTGTTAGCAATTATTTCCATTATTGAATTATTTAAAAAAGCTCCATTATAGCCGTCCAGTCCAAGGGGAAGTCACCAAATGAAATCTAAAAATCCAGATATTCAATTCACAAGCATTCACTTTTGAAAAGCTTGAACACATTAATGTTTGGGGATATGTAAACATTTAATTTGTCACAATCACTGCCAGTTAATTACATTTTAGTGGATATACAGATTAATTAGGGATGCCAAACCAAACTGTAAAATAACAGACTGTACTTGTTGACCCACCTTTAACTCATTGAGTGTCAGCCCTTTTTATAAAACACAAAGTGTCTTGTTCCAGTGTTTTTTGTCCATTTTCAGTCATATTTCTAGACCCACAGAATATTTAGTACTATGTCTCTGAAAACAGTGAATAGCTCAAATGAAAGAAGAGACTCTTTCACACACAGGACACTTTCACCAAAATCACCACTTTTTCTCCACATTCTGTTTGTTTTGCTCTCTAATCTCGATCGTCTCCACTTCCTGTTTTGATCTCTGTGGTGTATACCGTCTCTTTATGCTCTGACTACATCTCCCAGAAGCCCCAGCATTACTCACAGACTGTATGACCACACAATTGGCGACCCACTGCTGAAAAACCACTCTGATGGCTTATTAAGTCGATGGCACTCAAGTGTTGGATTTTGAATAATGTAAAAAGCCGTCAGTGGCACTCAAAGAGTTAAATACAAGCCTTCTGAACGAAGGCTGATTCACTATTTGGTAGCCTGTCTTATTTCATGTATTAAATCTGTGTTATGGCTTTGTAACCAGCGGATTATCGTACTACGTTGTGTTGGTTGTAGAAGCCCAGACCACAGATGTCGTCAGAGGTGATCTCCAATTATTTCAGGCAGCAAACTGACAGGAAAGTGAAAAGTGAAATTATTACAACGTGGAAGCCGAGAAATTGCAATCAACATAATGTCTTGTTACAGCTTCACATAACATAAATATAATTCATTACTATCAATCACTTGCCACAATTATTTACTTCACTTTCACTATTTATTACACGTGTTTCCACTTTTCCAGAAATATACAGAACTATTATTTAAGTATCAGCAAAGTGACACTTAAAATATTCCATAAAGTAAATCCTGCATTTGAAATTGTACTTGAATGAACCTGCAGCAGGGTTAGTGTGGTAAACTAAAACTAAAATGAAACTCATAAAATTAAAAAAAAAATTCTACACCACTAAAATCTTGATGTACCAAATTATTGTCTGCAAATATAAGTAACAATAATAAAATATAAAAAAAAAAATATGTGCTAGAATGGTACTCGTCAGTTAAATTTACATTTATTTTTTATTATAGGTGATTGTGTAAAATCTATAACTATAGATGTGCAGTAAAATACAATATTTCCCTCTGAGTGGTTGTTAAGAAGTAAGTTATAAAGTAGCATGAAGTGGAAATACTCAAGTAAAGTACAAATACCTCAAATTCACAGTTAACTTCAGTGTGTACATGCAGGAGACACCTTTCCCACCGCAGCCTCTAAGAGAGACATCCTAATATCTGCACTCCTGAAGCTTAAACTTGGATTCATCATCTCATAACTCCTAAAGCCCCGAAGATCCAAACCAGAGGGGCCATGGTTGGTAGGGAGGGTTTGTGCTGAGGTTGTGTGGTTTGGCTCCTCACATATTTTTAACTCAGACTGGATCTTTTTGCCCTTTGTAAACGATCCGCCCCTTGGCTATGCGATTTACAAAAATGAAGCTGAATTTACTAAATTTGATTTGCCCCATGACATGTGATATTTCTGTTAATAAGCAGTACATGCAGATCTGGAGATAGGTTTCCTCACCTAATATGTGTATCATTACATGTGATGGTTAATCAGTTCATCTGCCTGTGGGCCTCTAATTAGTTTTTGAGTGCCAGGAATTCCACGTTGGTTGGGAATCATTTTGATTTTTTGGGCTTGCTGTGCCTATGTGCAGTCATCCTCTGCATGCTGCAGCGGTGTGCATGAGGCTGTGAAGAGAGTTTTATCCTTTCCGAAACAAAAAAATATTACACCCAATCCAAGAAAGATGCAAGAGCAAAAGCAGAAACACTGCATTTGCCAAAACCAACACGGTCTACTCTGTAAAACTGCATGACATGTTTTAAACAAACAGTTTGTTTAGGTTTAGGCAATAAAGCCAGTATTGTGTTTAGGGTTAAAGCCCTGTGTTTTCACACTGTCTATACTACAGCACATCACTTCTACTTTTGTCCCAGTCACAATTATTTCCCTAGTAATTAGTGACACGTTTGTCTGTACAGCAACAGTGTTCTTTATTAAGCATTTTGTTGAATGCTTGATGCCTTTTAGCTCGCTTTAGCTTCAGTCTTTTAGCATGTTATCATGTACGGTGTGTAGCCATTAAAAAATTGTCAAACTTGTTGCTTAGCTTAGCTTCATCAGCTAGCACAGCACAACTTATAAAATCTACAAGTGACAGGCAGGAACATGCCATTGTTTCAAAGATGGACAGTTAGCAATAATAAAATAATATTATTTTAGTGGCAGCCCTTCTTGACCTCTATCAGTCTGAGGTTTTTCACTGGGTTTCCCCTCTAATAAAAGAGGAACCACTTCACTTTGATGCATTAGAAACATTCAGGTTGCTAATTTTCGGATGTCTCACCACTCTGCAGGCCTCTGTACCAGAATATTTCTTCACTCACTTAGAGCAGCGTTTCACCACATCGCCACTGAACGAGGACTGGTGGGCTTTAGGATGACGGAGGACCTGGACTGGACCACTTACCGTCAACCCTGGTTTCCATGACCTCACTCCGTTTCTTCTCCCACACTGCGTACTAGAGCTGAATGTGTTTTAACAGAGATGTTGCTTTCCAACAAAATTCCTCACATTGTCAAGTGGAAAGTTTGACTTTCACTGGATGGATCCTGGCCTCGCACCAGTTTTTCTACAATAGTCATCAAGTGAAGTTGTTTACATTGATCGAGCTGGAATTTCACGGGTAATTCAGAACGGATTACCTTGTTGTTTTTAATGGAGCGCCGCTGCCAACATGGTCGCTGTTTGTAATGAACCCAGTGAGGACTCCAGATGACACAGTGATTTGACGCTCCTCTGAAACATAGATCAGAGTTGGGATAAAGGAGGAACTGATGGAGGCAGAAGCATGGAGAGGATACCAATAGAGGAAGAGGGCTGCACTTTGTTTTTGTATCTATGTCAGAAAGAAAAGCTTGTGCACATCCAGGAAAGACATAACGGTTGCAGGGGGAGGGAGTGGACAGGAGGATCCAGCTGCTGTTTGTGAACACCCAGGGCTCTATAAATCTGAGTCCAAGGCAGGTGTGGGTGAGCTGGGGGAGAGGAGGCTAACCTCCTGACCTTCTGCTTCAACCGACAGCACAGACAGGCGTCACGCGCCCGGATCAACGCTCGCACCGCAGTAATGAACTCACTCACACAGAAATTATCTACGCATATTATCCTAAAAGCCCCCACGGCTGCCAGTCATAGCTATGTATTGATATCACCAGCGGTCCAAAGCTCAGGCATGAGTCTCCAAAAGAGGCAGTAATTATGATGTGTAGTCACCTTGTAGTGAGGGATGTCCCTGTTTGCAAAGCAATGCAGTTAGAGCAGAGCTGGCGGCGTAACAGGCAGATGACAAGCAATAGAAAATCATCTCTTTTCTGCGCACATAAAGAGGCAATATGAATGTCTGGCTCGCTCAAATAATTGTTAATCAGAGAGGACAGGGCTGGCTGTAGAGCAAAATGACAACAGTTACAGTAAATTGAAGTTTATTTGGGTTGTCCTGGTATTTACAAGGCGGCTCACTGCTGTCAGTATCTTTGTTTGCTTTGCTTCACAGTAGGGCCAGGACCTGTTGTCTGTTAAACAAAAACACATGTTCTGCTGGGGGATCCGTGATTTACGAGGAAATGCTGAGGATGCTTTTCTTGTGTGACTATAAATACACTATCTATAAATTGATTTAACATGTTTCCTTTTAGAATTTAGAGGATGCTACAATCACATATTGTAGATTTGTGGTGTTTTTTGTTTTTGTTTTGCAATTTTGTAGTCATTTTTAGCCAAATTTATGTTTTTTTTTACCAAACGTAACCAAGCAGCTTCGTTTTGTTTCCTTTTGGGTTATATGGATTATATGTGGGTTTTTACACACATGCAGCTACATTATCATTCATTTATATAATATATAATATGTAGCTCTGTGTTCACCAGCTAGATGTCAACTTTAGCTGCCATTCATTGCTGCACATGTGGTGCGGTGGGTTTATATCTAAAAGCACTTTCCTGAGAGTGAGGAGCGCGAACAAGAACTGTGAATTTGTGGGCCGTGAAGCCAAAACAATAAACTGAAAGGGGCTGAAACGTGTGGCAGAACAGAGAACTAGAGTCCAGTAATTACCTGGGTTCATCACTGTGAGCGGTGTTAGAAAAACCTGGTTCATACTTTACTTGCAGTAATAGCTAGTCTTTTGACAAAGTTTTGTTTTAATTGCATTAGTTTATAATGTGCTCACATTGTGCTTCATCTTAAATATAATTACCACAGCCTAAACTGATCTGTGGCCAGTTTCTATGTATATGTATACACAAACAGGTACAGATTAGAGTCATTTGGTTGTTCGCATCAGTCAGTCAGTATGTCAGTCCAGGTTGCTTGCTCACCCAGTGCAGAAAAAAAGTCTCTCAACCCAGTCGTTCGCTCACTCGACCCAGTCGTTCGCTCACTCGACCCAGTCGTTCGCTCACTCGACCCAGTCGTTTGGTCTCTCGACCCAGTCGTTTGCTCACTTGACCCAGTCGTTTGGTCTCTCGACCCAGTCGTTTGCTCACTTGACCCAGTCGTTTGCTCACTCGACCCAGTCGTTCGCTCACTCGACCCAGTCGTTCGCTCACTCGACCCAGTCGTTTGGTCTCTCAACCCAGTCGTTTGGTCTCTCAACCCAGTCGTTTGGTCTCTCGACCCAGTCGTTTGCTCACTTGACCCAGTCGTTTGCTCACTTGACCCAGTCGTTCGGTCTCTCGACCCAGCCGTTCACTCACTTGACCCAGCCGTTCACTCACTTGACCCAGCCGTTCACTCACTTGACCCAGCCGTTCACTCACTTGACCCAGTCGTTCGGTCTCTCGACCCAGTCGTTCGGTCTCTTGACCCAGTCGTTCGGTCTCTCAACCCAGTCGTTAGCTCACTTGACCCAGTTGTTCGCTCACTTGACCCAGTCGTTCGCTCACTTGACCCAGTCGTTCGGTCTCTCAACCCAGTCGTTCGCTCACTTGACCCAGTCGTTCGCTCACTTGACCCAGTCGTTCGGTCTCTCAACCCAGTCGTTAGCTCACTTGACCCAGTCGTTCGCTCACTTGACCCAGTCGTTCGCTCACTTGACCCAGTCATTCGGTCTCTCAACCCAGTAGTTTGGTCTCTCGACCCAGTCCTTCGGTCTCTTGCCACTCAGTTGGTCCCTCTCTCAATAAGTGGGTTGCTCTCTCGATCCAGTTGGTTGCTCTTTTAGTCCAATGCTGCATGCAAGCCTGTCAGAGTAAAGCCTCACCTTTAGCAGGGTAACAGCTTCATCCTGACATGAAGGTCTTGAGTTTTATTTATAAGCCATGCATTCATCAAATAAAACTTTAGAGTTTAAAACCAGTTTTAATTTGCTGAAAGCATGCAATAAGCTGCTCCGGCCACGCCTCAATGTGCTCGGCTCCAAAGAGTTGGAGGTGAACATGTAGCTATGTTGTAAAAACTGTGTCCAATACTCTTCGTGAGCACGCTTAAATCCGGTGAAAGATCATGTAGCGTACACTCAGACGCCATCCTAAATGCTTGGAGCGTGTAATGCCCAAGACAAGCGCAGTAATGATGCAGATAGATATCTCCACAGCAGAGATGGAGATAACAGTCGGCGGCGTAACACTCGGCCAGGTTGGGCTGGCAGGGCTGGAGGTGCTGATGGGTGCTGGCTGTACAAGTCAAACCGGGTCGTCTGTTATGTAAACCCTGCCGCACATGTTCGACGGGCCAACAAAACATCTCGGGGAGTATTTATTTTAACAGGCCAAATGATACTTCTATTTCTCTCAGGAGGAATGTTAAGGTTAAATGATTCCCCTTAGAAAGAAAAACACTGTGGCTGCAGGGGGAGGGGGAGGCTTCGAGTTTCCAGTGATGCATTCACTGGTCTCAATTTAAATGAGGAAAGAGATAATTATGAGATAATTATGGCATGCAAATGTGCATTATGTACCCAAATTAATCTAGACATTGCAATGTGGGTACATGATTTATTTTCATTGCATTCCTGTAGTCAGTATATGCTACTAATACACCTAATGAAAACACAAACACATGATCAGTAAAAAAAGATAGAAATGAGACCAAAGCTGAAGGTGTTTCATCATACAGCATCATTTTCTCAGCTGTTTTTTTTAAATACATAATAAAATACTATTGTATAGTTGCTGTCACAGTAGCGTCATCTTTATGTAAATGTCTAGATATAAAATGATGTGTTACGATTATTAAAAGTATTTCTTACATGGGGATTAATCGACGCAGCTAACGTTAGCGTGCGAACATGTGATCTGTTTAGAGCGAGGAGCACATCTGGTCTAACGCTTCATTGAACGCTCTTGAACAATAATGATGTAACCTGGGAAGATTTTAAATCATATCAGACAGAATCGTGTCAAATCGTTAGACTGTTTCCATCTTGAGTCAAGGATTCAAAGGTCTGGACCCAGGCAAGAGACATAACGCAAATATGTCCAATTTATGTCAGTAACGTCAACGAAGATGTCAGATAGGTAAGCAGAATCTGATATTCCCTGCTCATTCTAAACTGCACCAAGGCTTGACTCTGACAAACACATTTTCCTCCTTGTGCTTCTAAAGAAAAGAAAATCATACCTGGATTCAGGTTGTCAGATGAATTATAGTATTTTTCCCCCCTCAAAATTGTAATATTTGGAAGTTATTCCAAAATGACATCCTGTTTAAAAGTCCATTTGTTAGTAAATCATTAGCTTGGTTTTCTTGTAGCCACTTACGTATAAATCTTAGTACAAAGAACCATATAAAATAATATATACATTTCATATAGTATAGATATATATACTATGTCAAGTAAAGGTACCTTTGTGCACTTAATGAATGAATTTACTAATGTGAGACAATCTCATGAAAGTGCATTAACAGACGTCTCAGCTTAAAATGTCTTGAGCACATATTCTGTGAAGCTCACGTTAACAATAATGAGACTATTAAATAAGTCTTGAACCTTAAACCTCCATCGTTGCGCTCCTTTCACCCCACATATACACACCTCTGTCTAATTCACAACACATTGCCTGTTAGCAAACCTGCCTCAGCCAGCAGCACCAAGCTCCCTCTTAACACGAACCCTATTGTCAGGAGGACAGTAAAACTATGAAAGTTAGGGGAGGAAAACAAAAAAAACTGCATAAATACATGTGAAAACACGCTGCAGGACTGGCAGAGGGTTTGTTGGGAGAGCGATTTGTTTTAATGAAAAAGTCATTCCTGGGGAGAGGAAAGGGCCTGGCTGCAGGCTGTTTGTGCATGGCTTAAGTTTCTCCTCTGTAATAAAAGCAGCAGGACTTGTGTGTCTACATGTGTGTGCAGTGTGTGGGTGTTCAGAGGGGTCAATGGGGGGGTGGACAAAGTAGGCAGCCAGGTTTGAATCCCCACACACACTCATCAAACAGTCAATCCCTGAAAACCCCAGCAGAAATACCTGTGAGAATCTGTCTGGAGGCAGCTCCGTCCACAAAACACACACAGAGTGATCTTTTCTGCAGCACTTACAGTCATTCCCCTGGATGTACAAATAGGCAAAACACACTGCCTACACACACACAATACTGTTTCTTTATCTGTTCCTGTTTGTCTCTGCTTTCAGACAGTGGGGGATGGAGCGGCCTGACGAAGCAGCCCTCCTACTACCTTTTCTCCCCGCGGCCTGACGACCTTGAACCTCCGCTGCACAAGCAGGAACAGCTGAGATACGACTTTGGATGAGAGGCAGGAAGAGCCGTGAGAAAGACAGCGAAGAAACGGTGACGCGTCAGACATACTGTGAGGATCGAGAGTCTCGGGGTGGTCCGATCATGAAACCTTTGATCTCCGCGGCCCCCCCCCCTGGCCTGCTGCTGGTCCTGATGTGCTGCCCCCTGCTGGGCTTTGTGCAGCCTGCCAGCAGCAACAAAGCCAGCGATGGTGGACACCAACACCTGGGGGACTCGGACCCAGAGCGCTGCATGAGGCACCACTTTGTGGAGACCATCACACACCCGATTTATAAGTGCAACTCCAAGGTGAGGCAAGAACACACACACGCACACACACACACACACACACACACACACACACACACACACACACACAGGCTGCCTCCTTTCTGTTTAAGCTAACAAAGCCAGTCTTCACCTGACAAATGAACTCATTAATCAGGGAATTTTGTTCCAAAGCAAGCTTGGGAGACGCAAAGAAAACTCCAGAGCACCGAGCCAGAAAAAAAACATCCTCCAACACTAACTTCGTTCATCTCACACTCTAGTTTTCCTCCGTTTGGCCATCCCTCCCCTTATCTCCATCTTTCCATCATCGAGACAAAGTGTGTGTGTGGTGCTGGACGTGGGCCACGCTGCAGACATATTCTGCGCCTCAGCTGGGACGCAGATTTGGCTGAAGTGGACTTCTGTCCTGCTTCTGCCAGCGACTCAAGGGAGAGACGAAAAGTGGACCGTTACCAAATGATATGAAGCAGGAAGTGCGTCATCCTGTCTGAAGATGCATTCAATCAGTTTCCTTTGTTGTGCAGTTGTTCGGCTGTGACTGATCACTGCTCTGCTCTTTATTTAATATTCTGTCCCTGAGTGCATGGAGCAGGTGGCCAAACCACAGCTCCGCTCAGGGAAGTCAGGGTTGAACTCACCCACCAGGACTTAATCTGGATCCGTCTGGGTGTTTTTCATCTGCTGCCAGATATGGACCAGAGCGTTTTCTAGAGGTTTTATCTCACAGCCAGCAGTTTAAAATATTTTCACTTTGTTTATGAGTCACATATGTGCCTGTAGGTGTGGAGGAGAATAATGCAATAACTATTATTTTCATTGTTGATTTGTTTGGTTTATAAAATGTTCCCAAAGTCCAACATGATGCCCTGTATAAAACAGTAAATCATAAAAAAAAACACTAAACTTAATTAATTGAGATTAATATATAGATCGTTTTTTTAGTTTAAATATCAATCAGTCAATATAAATGTATGTATGGTAATTTTGCTTTCTTGTAGGTTTGCAGCTAACGATTATTTTCAGCATTGAGTAATCTTTTCTATTTTATTATTTTCTCAATTATTCAATTAGTTGTTTGATCTATAAAATAGCTTGTTTTATACACAACACATTCAATTTACTGTCAGACAAGAGTAAAGAAACCAGAAATATTCACACTTAAGAAGCTGGAATCTGGGAATTTTCCCTTAAAAAAATACTCAGGTTAATGAATTATCAAAAAAATTAGTCATTAATTTAAACGTTAACAACTAATCGATTAATTGTTGGGGCTCATAATATATTTATTGAATAGTACAGCAAACACTGATCATTTCATACAACAATATTACTACATATATTATTGTGCAGTTCAGATTTCAAAAGGATAGGAATCAATCCCAGAGGCCCAAGCAATCTATTTTAAAAAGTAATAAAAACCTTCAAATCTCCCAAACATTACTGTTCTATAAACTGTGTGCAGGAGATTTGTTGTAACTTTATAGTTAAGAAATCCCTTTTTTCTTTTAGGTTCTTACGAGGAATGTGTCTTAAATACTAATCAAAACAATACATTTAAGATACCAGTGTAAGATTGGAGATTGGAAGATGTTTGCTTGGATGTAATTTCACACATTTGAATGAAGTTCAAGGCTGCAACTGACAATTATTTCCACTATTAATCATTAATTAAATTCTGTCAAATTGATGAATTGTTTCTCTGTAAAGCGCTGAATTCAGGGAAGGGAATCGCTTTAACCTGCTGAGTGCATGAATACGTTTCTATAAATCACCTCAACCTGCCGTTGGTCACAAGAGAAGCTGTGATCGGACGCCTTCCGACCCCTGCATCAGCTCTTTTTTCATCCTGCTGGTCATGAATGAGAGGAGGAGAGGGGCGTCACAGCCTGAGCCTCAGCGAGGACAAAGACAAATGGTCTTAAAGTGGCGACAACACTCCTCTCTGTGTGTGTGTGTGTGTGTGTGTGTGTGTGTGTGTGTGTGTCACCCCGCCGTGGCCCCAGACAGGCTTGTGTCAAAGTGGGTACATGGGCGGCGACATGCAGCAGCTGACGGGACATGACACAGGAGTCTGTTTAGGGAGGCGACGGGAATGTGGCGACCCACAGAGGAATGCCAGTCGGACGGTCACAACACTAATCGCGTGTTTGTGTGTGTGTGTGTGTGTGTGTGTGTGTGTGCGTGTGTGTGTGTTAGGGAAGCTTCTGCAGCAGCTGGTGTAGGAGTGACTTATCTCTGCAGTCTGCAGGTGCAAGGCCGAGGCTGCGAGACGTCGGAGACGACTCACTTCTCGACTCTTCCCCTCCTCGTGACGTATGTGCTGTCTTAACCGAAGCGTTTCCTGTCTTCCAGATGGTGTTGCTGGCGCGCTGCGAGGGCCACTGCAGCCACACCACCCGCTCCGACCCGCTCATCTCCTTCAGCTCGGTGCTCAAGCAGCCCTTCAAGAGCACCTGCTCCTGCTGCCGGCCGCACACCTCCAAGCTGAAGGCGGTGAGGCTGCGCTGCGCCGGCGGGACCCGCATCACGGCCACTTACAGATACATCCTTGCCTGCAACTGTGAGGAGTGCAGCTGAGCAGAGAGCGGCGTTCCTCCCTAACCCTCAAGACTCCCAAGATCCCAGGATCCTCTTGGCCTCGTGCCGGACTCTAAAGCTATCCAGAGCGTTCTGGTTGATTATTGGATCAGGAAATTACCCTGGAGGACGGCGGCTCAAGATGTTGTTATGTTGGGGAGTGATAGTTTGGAGCACCCTCACGTAGACCTTAAAATTGACCCGCAGCCTCCGGGACTCTCCCAGCACACACTATACTCTCTCCATTACGAGCGCTCAGTCAGCGTAAACCATGCGAGTCATACTTCTCCAGCGCACAAGGCCAGACACCACAAACTGCCGCTCCCACGGGGGGGCCGCCCGGAGACCCTCTTCACCGCCGAGACGCACTGCACTCATTACTCTGTAATCCATAACACACATGCTCGCGAAAACCACAGTACGAGAGCTCATTACAAATATCTGTAACAGCTTTCCGCCAGCTCCATGAAAGAAATGAAACGGAAAAAAAACACCACGCATTCGACAACAAAACAACACGCCTCGTTAAAAAGCAGCATGGGGAAAAGGACGAGGCTCGGTGAGAGATGAGCGGGGTCCACGTGAGATCCCAAACATGTGGCGGACCTATAGGAGGAAGCACCAGTGCCGCGCTTTATTCCACCCAATAACATTTTACACACTCCCTGCAGACTTTTCATGTCACCGTGTAAAACACGAGAGATGCTGACAGGAGAGCTCATCAGGTGAACAATAAAAAAAAGAGAGGAGCTCTGAGGATGAAGAGAAGAAGGAGGAGGAAGGTTAAATGCCTGGGTGGTCGCCTGGACTGTCAATAGACCATCAAGGCTCACATTGTTCTCCTTTTAAATGTAATCTGCTCTATTTGAGTCCTCGTGATGATCCTTGTCAACGTTGAAAAGTGTAGCTGCCGGATTTATGAAACCGCCGCTTTGGCCCTTCACGTACCGTCACTCCGGTCCAAACAGCGCTATGGATGCTCTCATAATCCGCCATGATGACTCCAGCACGTCACACGTGATTCACTTCCGTGTTTGACGCTCGAATACGCTTGAAACCTCATCAGCCATCAGTGCTTGTGGTCTGTTTATCTGAATTAAAAAAAAAACATGAACAACGCTGTCACCAATTGTAGTTTCTTCTATCATAAAAAATATTCTGTGCTTTTATTTTGATTTTTTAGGGATTTCATGGGAGAAAAAGGGATTATGATTTAGACTTTTATTAACAACTGGATACATTTTATTTTATGATTATTATTATTAAACCACTAATGAATCTTTGATTTGAAATTTAAATAACAAATGAATCAAAATGCAATAAAAAGTACCAAAAGTAAAAGTTCTCATGATGCAGAATAGTGAGGAAGACTTTAAATACTTCTGGGAATTATTTAATAGTACATCATAATTAGTTGATTTTGTTGAATTAATGATCTGAATGTACAAACTAACTGATGTTACATAAATGTCGTGGGGTAGAAGTATAAATGTAAATACTCAATTATACAAGGGCATCAAAATTGTACTTATGTGCAGTACTTGTAAATTAAAAACTGTCATATAGAGATATATACATTGAATATTGAATGGGATTTTTTTAGGATTATAAATAGTGGTTAAAATGCAGTTACTTGTCAGAATAAATATGAATTATAATGACATTTCTTTTCTTCTGTATGGTCTTAACTGGAGCCAAAAATGCAGATGTGGGGCTATGACGTGTCTTTGATGATTAAAAAAATGAATATCAGTAGGATTGTTATTTATGACTGGAAGTTAATTAATATGAGCAGTTCATCCAAAAAATGAGCCTGGTGCTCAGATGAAAGTAAACATCATAAAGAAAGAAATAAAAAAGCTCCAGGGCGTCTGCAGGAGCGTGACACAGCTCTTCATGGTTTCCACACACCCTGCGCAGATGTTGTGCTCAGAGCTGAAACGTTAGCCTCCCCATGTGAAAGAGCACAACATGCTGCTCCGGTGGACGTTTCAATCCAGACTACAACTGACAGCACGGCCGGCTGTTTCACACGTGAACCCAAAGAGCACCATGCGTCCCCCCCAGCCCTTAACTCTGGAGATTCATCTGACTTCCTGTGCTGCCTCCTCTTCATCAACACTCAGACACATTAGAGGAGAGGACAGCTTGACAGGATAATAGCTGTCCTTGCAGAGGAACATGAAGGACATGGCACTGTCCAATTAAAGAAGTACAATTCATCAAACAGAGTTTTTCCATCTCAGTCTGTTTCCAGGCTTCACACACTCCCATCTATCCATCCTGCACGGGCTAATCAGAACCATCCAGCTCTTCATAAAATTCAGAGAATAGAGGCGTTTTTATTGGACGACAGTATAGGTGCCTCCTTGTTAAAGAGAAATCCACATCTGTGTGTTTAGCTTTCCACTAAAGAGCCAGACCATGAGCTTGGAGGGTTGACAATATGGCTGTTATTCACCAGACTCACGTTTGTGATCGAGCTGTCAGCACATACTTTACTGAGGAAATATGAATGCAGTAATGTCAGTTGTGCTCTTAAAGTCTTAACTGATGTGATGGAAGTTCTCAACAGAGAGAGCTTAAAGCCAGACGTTTTGCTTCCATCGTGACATGTCTTCTGTCAGACGAGTGGAAAGAAAACATCCAAAACTGTCTACTGCTTTGTCTCTTTGTGACAGTAGATTTCTCCTAAATTCACCAGATGTCAGCACCAGGTAAAGCCTCATTTTCATGTTTAAACACACAATTTCAGAAAGCTTGCAACAGAAAAAAAAACAATTGTCTTAATGTCAGTGATCAACTGGGGGAGTTTCAAGGTGATCTTGATCAAAAAAATCTGAAAATCAGAAAGTTTGTTCATGTAACGCTCACAGCCTGATTTATATAACATGCTTATTTTATGGCTGTTTTTTACAGTATTTTCTGAATTATGGAGTAATAAAAATACATACACGTGTGTTTAATAGTATAATGAACGAAGGTGAGACGGTTGGTAAAATACAGCACTATAAATATAATTATAATCTGTAGTAGTAGTAGTAACAGTTTGATTAGCAATGTTCTCTAAAAAGTAGTTCTATTTATAGTCCCAATGGTTTCACTTATGATATTAAGAATCAAACAGGTTTGTTTATCTGATGTCCTTCATCCAACAAGCTGATTGCTTATGTACATTGAGACAAGTAATTTTTGTATTTTATAATCTTCTGTTTTGTTAAAATGTGACAATTAGATAATATATTATGAAATATGACCATATACATTCATATTATCAGGTCACCCCATAAATCATAAAATATATACATTAAAAAAACGTTTCCATGTTTTTAAGAATAACATTGTAGGACATAACTGCTCCAGTAGGTGTCGCCCTTTTGTTCTGCGTCAGCTTCAATCAGGTGACAGGTGTTGCAGGTAGGAGGAGGAGCACAGCTGTTTTAATTTGCCCGGCCTGTTTGTTGTGGTGTTTTTTGAAGTTTTTCTGTTTGGAGATTTATGGACAAACGTCATGGATTCCTGCGTGCCACATGTTGAAAACCATGAATGAACTGGTGAGCAAGAAATATTTGTTTCAATTAATTCGTTAATTAGCTTTAAATTTAGCCACTTAGCCCTACAATATGTTGTATAACTAAGACTGTGAATGATATGTGAGGTCTCGGTCTCAGTTTCTCGGTCTCTCGGTTTTTTTTGGTGTGTTTGTAGTTTTCTTCAGACCAGTCTGTCTCAAATTGGCCCAAAAATATCAAATTCTTAATTTTTGTTATGCGTGCCAGAGCTAAAAATTTCACCTGTGGCTCAGGTACAACAGTAACTTCCTGCCATCACTGTGATTACATTTGTCCTACAATTTTCTTTATTTTTTGTCTGAATTTAACAGATGATATGAAAACGGATTTGATTTGATTCAACTTAATTGTCTCAAGTAGAAGGTAATAATACTTAGCTTCAACCAGAAGTGCAGAAGTAGTAAATAAATAAATGATAACAGATATGCAAGTTAGACAATTATTATATTATTATTATTATTATATGTAATATATAATTGGCCTATTTATTATATCATAAACTAGACCTCTTTATGGAACTGATGGACTTGGACATGTATAAGAAGCCACAATAAATATAGATATTTTTCAGTGTTGTTTAAGAGATAAATCCCACAAACTGGGAAATGTCCACAGTCACAGCAGCAAAGTGATTAGTGCAACATCTCAATAAGGATCTATATAAATGGAATAAGAACCAATGACCTCACTATACAAGTAGCGGGATCAATAACTAATATAGATTAGTAAACAATGTATAAATGTCTGAATAAACAAAAGACAGTCTGTCATTCGGTCTTCATTTTAGTCTTCAATGACCTGAAAACATTTCAGGTTAAAGAGTTGATGTTTTGGTCAGTGTCTCCTGCTTTAAGACAGATCTTTATTTTTATATAAATGTTTGTATCACTAATTTTACTAATTTTTACACATTTTCACAGAGAAATCTTCTTGTAACTATATGTGTGTTTACCATTCACCTGTAGTGTCCCAGGTCCATCAGATCAATGTCAATGAACTCCACAATAAAAATTTATATTAAAATGTTGAAAATAGAATAAGTCAATAAAATAGAATAAACAGGGATAAAATGATTAAAGTCTAAAAAGTGAGTTTCTCCAGTTTAAAACAGACTAGTGCTGCCCCCTGCTGTCAGGACACACTGCTCACACCTTTAAGGGAGCAGCCTGAAGAAGAAGGACGCTGCACACCTGGACAAACTGGTGAGGAAGGCAGGCTCTGTCGCTTCCACTTCATGGCACCATCTCCAGACAGACTGCTGTCACTGAAGCTGCTCCACAGACAGACTCAGAAGATCGTTCCTCCCCCACGCCGTTCGCCTCTATAACACCTCTCTATAACACTGAGCCTGGACCCTGGACTCACCACACATTCACACCACACCTGGACACACATGCACTTTCTCACTCACATCTACAAACTGGACTCCACAATGTGTAAAAAAAAAAAAAAAAAAAAAGTATATATTTTGGTGCTAGATATTTTATTTTATTGATGTTCTATTTTATCCTGTTTTATTTTTTTTTATTTCCTTGAGCCCTGTGTGTTTTCATCTTTCAAGCTGCTGGAACTGTAAATTTCTCTGTGAGATGAATAAAGTATCTATCTATCTATCTATCTATCTATCTATCTTTAATCACCTTTAAGACACCTTAAATGTTTAATGTTCCTCTTTACCTCTGCAGGAAATGAGGATGAACAGGAGACTCAAGGAAATATTAACAGGAAACTCAGCTGATGGGAAAACTCAGGTAAAGTAGTGTGGTTGTACAGTAGTATAGTAGTACAGTGGTACAGTAGTATAGTACTACAGTATTACAGTGGTATAGTAGTACAGTGGTACAGTAGTATAGTACTACAGTATTACAGTAGTATAGTAGTACAGTGGTACAGTAGTATAGTACTACAGTATTACAGTAGTATAGTAGTACAGTGGTACAGTAGTATAGTAGTACAGTATTACAGTGGTATAGTAGTACAGTAGTATAGTAGTATAGTATTACAGTGGTATAGTAGTACAGTGTTACAGTGGTATAGTAGTACAGTGGTACAGTGGTATAGTAGTACAGTAGTGTAGTTGTACAGTGATACAGTAGTATAGTATTACAGTAGTATAGTAGTACAGTGGTACAGTAGTACAGTATTACAGTGGTATAGTAGTACAGTGGTACAGTAGTACAGTAGTATAGTAGTATAGTATTACAGTGGTATAGTAGTACAGTGTTACAGTGGTATAGTAGTACAGTATTACAGTGGTATAGTAGTACAGTAGTATAGTAGTATAGTATTACAGTGGTATAGTAGTACAGTGTTACAGTGGTATAGTAGTACAGTGGCACAGTAGTACAGTAGTGTAGTTGTACAGTGATACAGTAGTATAGTATTATAGTAGTATAGTAGTACAGTGGTACAGTAGTACAGTATTACAGTGGTATAGTAGTACAGTGGTACAGTAGTACAATAGTATAGTAGTACAGTATTACAGTGGTGCAGTAGTACAGTAGTATAGTAGCACAGTGGTACAGTATTATAGTGGTACAGTGGTACAGTAGTACAGTAGTATAGTAGTACAGTATTACAGTGGTATAGTAGTACAGTGGTACAGTAGTACAGTAGTATAGTAGTACAGTGGTACAGTATTACAGTGGTATAGTGGTACAGTGGTATAGTAGTACAGTGGTACAGTAGTACAGTAGTATAGTAGTACAGTATTACAGTGGTATAGTAGTACAGTAGTATAGTAGTATAGTATTACAGTGGTATAGTATTACAGTGGTACAGTATTACAGTGGTATAGTAGTACAGTAGTATAGTAGTAGAGTATTGCAGTGGTATAGTAGTACAGTAGTATAGTAGTATAGTAGTACAGTATTACAGTGGTATAGTATTACAGTGGTATAGTAGTATAGTAGTACAGTGGCACAGTAGTATAGTAGTACAGTATTACAGTGGTATAGTAGTACAGTAGTATAGTAGTACAGTATTACAGTGGTATAGTAGTACAGTGGTGTAGTAGTACAGTAGTATAGTAGTACAGTGGCACAGTAGTATAGTAGTACAGTATTACAGTGGTATAGTAGTACAGTAGTATAGTAGTACAGTATTACAGTGGTATAGTAGTACAGTAGTATAGTAGTAGAGTATTACAGTGGTATAGTAGTACAGTAGTACAGTAGTATAGTGGTACAGTGGTACAGTATTACAGTGGTATAGTAGTACAGTGGTACAGTAGTATAGTAGTACAGTGGTACAGTATTACAGTGGTATAGTAGTACAGTAGTATAGTAGTACAGTATTACAGTGGTATAGTAGTACAGTATTACAGTGGTATAGTAGTACAGTAGTATAGTAGTGCAGTATTACAGTGGTATAGTAGTACAGTGGTGTAGTAGTACAGTAGTATAGTAGTACAGTATTACAGTGGTATAGTAGTACAGTAGTATAGTAGTACTGTATTACAGTGGTATAGTAGTACAGTGGTGTAGTAGTACAGTATTACAGTGGTATAGTAGTACAGTAGTATAGTGGTACAGTATTACAGTGGTACAGTAGTACAGTAGTATAGTAGTACAGTATTACAGTGGTATAGTAGTACAGTAGTATAGTGGTGCAGTATTACAGTGGTATAGTAGTACAGTGGTGTAGTAGTACAGTGGTATAGTAGTACAGTATTACAGTGGTATAGTAGTACAGTGGTGTAGTAGTACAGTAGTATAGTAGTACAGTATTACAGTGGTATAGTAGTACAGTAGTATAGTAGTGCAGTATTACAGTGGTATAGTAGTACAGTATTACAGTGGTATAGTAGTACAGTATTACAGTAGTACAGTAGTATAGTAGTACAGTATTACAGTGGTATAGTAGTACAGTAGTATAGTAGTACAGTAGTACAGTATTACAGTGGTATAGTAGTACAGTAGTATAGTAGTACAGTATTACAGTGGTATAGTGGTACAGTGGTACAGTGGTGTAGTAGTACAGTAGTATAGTAGTACAGTATTACAGTGGTATAGTAGTACAGTAGTATGGTAGTACAGTATTACAGTGGTATAGTAGTACAGTGGTATGGTAGTACAGTAGTATAGTGGTACAGTATTACAGTGGTATAGTAGTACAGTAGTATAGTGGTACAGTATTACAGTGGTACAGTAGTACAGTAGTACAGTGGTATAGTAGTACAGTAGTATAGTAGTACAGTATTACAGTGGTACATTAGTACAGTAGTATAGTAGTACAGTATTACAGTGGTATAGTAGTACAGTGGTATAGTAGTACAGTAGTATAGTAGTACAGTATTACAGTGGTATAGTAGTACAGTATTACAGTAGTACAGTATTACAGTGGTATAGTAGTACAGTAGTATAGTAGTACAGTATTACAGTGGTACAGTAGTACAGTAGTATAGTAGTATAGTAGTACAGTATTACAGTAGTACAGTATTACAGTGGTATAGTAGTACAGTAGTATAGTAGTACAGTATTACAGTAGTACAGTATTACAGTGGTACAGTAGTACAGTAGTATAGTAGTACAGTATTACAGTAGTACAGTATTACAGTGGTATAGTAGTACAGTAGTATAGTAGTACAGTATTACAGTAGTACAGTATTACAGTGGTACAGTAGTACAGTAGTATAGTAGTACAGTATTACAGTAGTACAGTATTACAGTGGTATAGTAGTACAGTAGTATAGTAGTACAGTATTACAGTAGTACAGTATTACAGTGGTATAGTAGTACAGTAGTATAGTAGTACAGTATTACAGTGGTATAGTAGTACAGTGGTATAGTAGTACAGTAGTATAGTAGTACAGTATTACAGTGGTATAGTAGTGCAGTGGTATAGTAGTACAGTATTACAGTAGTACAGTATTACAGTGGTATAGTAGTACAGTAGTATAGTAGTACAGTATTACAGTGGTATAGTAGTACAGTGGTATAGTAGTACAGTAGTATAGTAGTACAGTATTACAGTGGTATAGTAGTACAGTATTACAGTAGCACAGTATTACAGTGGTATAGTAGTACAGTAGTATAGTAGTACAGTATTACAGTGGTATAATAGTACAGCGGTACAGTAGTACAGTAGTATAGTAGTGCAATACTCCCTCCTAGTCTTTGATGAAACCTCAGACTCCTTGCAGGTGGTCTTGTTGCTCTGCTGCTATTCTGAACTAAACAACCCCCCCCCCCCCCACACACACACACACACACACACGTTGCCATGATGATGCCTGCACCCAAACCTATGTTTGTTGTACACTCCCTCACCTGTCCACCTTATTGATCATTGTCCACGGAGCCCACTGAAGTGTTGAAAAGGCACAAGAGCTGCTGCGATTCATCGACTAGTGTCTGCTATTAAATTAATCTGCAACTATTTTGACACATCGTTTTGAGTAATATTTAAGAAAAACAGGTAAAGATTGTCTGATTCCAGCTTCATAAATGTGAATATTTCCTGGTTTCTTCTCTCCTCTGGTACAGTAAACTGAATATTGAGCCCAGTCTTGAATGAAATTACCTCAGCACACACCAGGAGCCTGACACAAACAGGATTTCCTCCAGGTTGGATTACATTAGATGATACTGGTGTCAACTGGGGACTCCCTTCTCCCCCAGTCTGTCCTCGTCCATGTAAAGACAGGGATGTGCTAGCATGGGGCTTTAGTGGCTTATTCCATAAATTAGATCAAACAAGGATTAGGATTAACCACATCATGCTCAGATTAACCCACTAGGGGGCCCTATGGAGTTAATGTCAACCCTTCCAGAAAATCGATAGAATGATTGTGAATCACGTTCCAGCTGGAGATCAGCCAAGAATCACCAAGATAACCTCAACGCTGACATCACTGACTGGTGACCAAATGAAACGGGCCGTATAGCAATTAGAGAGTAAAGGAAGATCATCGGGCGGTGTAGTGGTTAGCACTGTCGCCTCACAGCAAGAAGGTACTGGGTTCGATTCCCGGCCTTTCTGTGTGGAGTTTGCATGTTCTCCTCATGTCTGTGTGGGTTCTCTCTGGTACTCTGGCTTCCTCCCACCATCCAAAAACATGCATGGGGATTAGGTTAACTGGTTAATTTAAATTGACCGTAGGTGTGAATGTGAGTGTGAGTGGTTGTCTGTCTCTATGTGTCCTGTGATGAACTGGACACTTGTCCAGGGTGTACCCTGTCTTTCACCCTAAGACAGCTGGGATAGACTCCAGCCCCCCTGACCCTATGAGAGGATAAGAGAGAGAAAATGGATGGATGGAGGAAGATCATCAGCATTTTAGACATTTTCAGTGTTGGACTGTCACATAGTTTACCTTTTAAATCAGATCACTTCAGTTGCGTCTCCAAACCTGCAATTGTACCTATATTTAATTTGTTTGCTTTTAAAGGTCATATTTTGTTTGATAATTTTGTTTCAATGCTTTTCTAGTTCAGTGTTGGTTACAAGAGTTTTATTTGTCATCTGCAATATTGCACATGTACAACAACTGTGAAATGAAATTGTGATGACTCTCATTGGAAATATAAATAAATTTATATAAAAACAAGAAGCAGTCCCTAATGCCCGGAAGTGGGAAAAGAGAAATCTCTGGCGTAAAATATAATATAATAAAATAAAAAATAAAAATATAGCCTGCACACAGAGGGAGGGGGAAGATATATTAAAAAAAAAAACAAAAAAAAAAAACTAACTACATGTACATAAAATAAAGACCACTTTATTTCATCTCTGGATGTGAAATCTGTCTGCACAACAATATTTTAGAACGGCAAAGATCAATTGTGTCCATGTGTGACCACAAGAGGGCAACACAAACTAAAGAATATCAGGAAGGAGACATGAGACATGACAAATGAGTTATGATAGTCTGCACACTTTATAAGTGACTTCCTGTGTTGTCCAGAAAGGAGAAATTAATCAAATCCAGCTTCCTTCCCCATATTTATGAGATGCTTTTGCTCCCTGAACTGCATAGCTGATACTGTGGCTGTAACTTCTCTCCTACTTATTGTTTTTTTTTAATTATTATTTTATTTTATTATCGCAGACTTTATCAGTTTCATCTTTATTATTTTACAGTCCGGCACAGTCTTGGCCCGCTCAGATCGACTCTATAAGCTTTTTGAATAGATCTATTCTCTGGAGATACTCGTGAATAAAACATTTACAGCAGTTGGACGTGCTTGGTGCCACCTCACAGTCCTGCTGTTCAGCCGATAAGAGATGACCTTGACTTGGAGAGGCATGTCTCCAACAATCCGGAGCAAAGTCCCGGTCCTGGACTTGATCATGCAGCATGCAGCTGAAGTGAAAACTGTCTGCAGGTTCATGAAACCTCCCAGTAATCCTCCTCCTCCTCCACCAGGCTGAGCCCCACTATGGGTGGGAGGAGTCTGCAGGGAGTGGGCCTGCCCGGCGCTTTTAATACAGACGCGCTCCTCCGTGCGCTCTGCGTTCAGCGGCGAGCGAACACGGACCAGACGGCACCATGACGGCACCCAGCAACTCCTGCGATGTCATAGTAGTCGGCGGAGGAATATCAGGTGGGTGTGAAAACCAGTGAAGTTTATTTTTGAGTTATTATGAGTAAATATGTGCAGGGCGCGCGCACACAGATGGAGACCACCTCCCGCCCGCTGCGCTTTGTGCTGATGCTGACCAAGACAACTGTTGCGCCAAAGCTGCCCGTGTTGTTGTCTTCCAAGACATTTACAGAGAGTTTATTATTTTTTTTTTCTTTTTTAATCAGGCAGTTTTTATTCCTTTGGTTTTTGCGGTGTGTGTCATCCATTTCCTCCGTCCCTTCCCTTTCCGCCAGGCTTGCTCTCCTCCTGTGAATCACCGCAGCAGCGTTAAGTAACAGCTAATCAGAGCGTACTTTGTGTTACATAAGAGGATGAGGAGGAGATGTCTCATTAATTATTCGTTACATCTGTAAGGCTGATATGACTTGCAGCGTTTTAAGCATAAGCTCCGTGTTTGCTGTCATCTGGTCTCTTGAGCCATTTAAAGAGGAGGTGATGCTGAGTGAAGTCCCGATCTGCTGCAGCATCAACCATCAAGCATCACCTGTGCATGATGCAGACATGATGCAGACATGATGCTGTGTGTAGGTTTGCATCATTACAGGCTCATCACCAGCATCATCTGTGCTTCCTGCAGCTTGTCTTAAGAAACACCTGATTTGATGGCGCTTGATATTCTGTCAGTAATTCACATCATCATAAAGGGACAGAGCAAAACACAGAGTTTCAAGGTCGTCTGTGACGTATTTCCTGTACTTATGTTGGTTGTTTCTGTGGGTTTTGTACTTAGTTTGCACTTAATTTCCTAAACCTAACAAGGTTTTGCGGCACTGCTGTGAACAGGTGAGTCTTTTGCTCTCCGGCATGATATCTGGGTCGCTGTTCAGTTTTCATAGTTGACATTCAGCACAGTGGAAATTCATTTCCTTCTTTTGTGTGCTGTTATTTTTTATTTTTTTTTTTTCTCTGTGCTACCGAGGTGTTGTCTGAAGTCGATCTTCATTTCTTTCCTGCAGCTACACACTGTTTAAAGCTCTATGACTGAAGTTATTGCAACGCTTGCATAGATGAGTGGTTGGTCTTTTAGGAGAGGTGAAGGTGTGCTTAAAGAAAGAGGAAGCAGAGTGTTTCAGACAGCGTGAGAAAAATCATGTTTTGTTAAACATTAAAGTGTGCAAACGAGCATGACGTGTCCCCTTTAAAGCCCGTCAACTTGTTGTGTTGAGAATGTGCTTTTGTCCTCTTTGTCCCCCTGGCTGGACCGCTGTCCTCTTTCTGTTGGACTGACGGCTCAATCGACTGCCTGCCTGCACGTCCGTCCCTCATCAGACAGTAAAGAATTTAGGTCAGTGTCGGTTCAAATACCAGTCAAACAGGCAAAACAAATGCGACAGAAAACAGTTAATGTAATAAAGACCCCCTGCCTCACTTCCCTCAAGTGTGTTGATACTGTTGCCCTTTAACTGGCTCGAATTAGGTCCACATATAACAATCACTGTCCAAACAAAGAGGAAGGAACACCCTTTTCCTCCCCTAGCTCTTGTCCTTTGGCCTGCAAATGCAATCGTGGGTTTCCTGCCTACCCAGCTGCCCAGCGGCAGGACTGTGGCCCTGGAGGGCCGGCTAGCACTTTCTGAGCAAACATTAAACACTCATGACAGCCTGTTATCAAACCAGCAGCAGAGAGGATGTGGAGGAAGAGGGCAGGACAGACGAGGGAGCAGAAAAGAGAAATAACGGGGTTGCTGTTATGTCTCAGCAGCTGCGAATCAAATTAGAAAACAAGGAAAAGGAGTGTGAGGAAGAGAAATGAGTGTGTCTAAGGGGAGCAAAGAGGGAAGTGGAAAGAGGATGGAAGCACTGAATGATGAGTGTGAAAGTAAGATAAAGGGTAACTGGTGTTTTCAGCCTGGAAAATATTTCCTGTGTTTTTATGTCTGGATAACAGGCTGCAGGGTCAACCTGTCGTCTTTAACGTCCACTAAAAGTGCTTGTTTTTACCATGAAAGGCTGATTGTTATCATGAGAAGTCTGAAATTCATGATTTTGTTTATTTAGAGGATTTCCACAGTGTGGATGACGTCTTTGATTTCAGCTGCCGTCTGCATTTATTTGAGCCAGAGTGTACGGATACATCCAGATCTCTAGGGCTCTCCTCAACCAAATAAACGATTACTCGATTACCTCTGTGAAGTCTGTGTTTTATTCCTTTGTCAGAAGCTTATAATGACAATCTGAGTGGTAATAACGAGTGCATCCAATACTGCTGCAATACTGCACCAATTTTTAAAATTGCCGTCCTCATAAGACAGAAGAAAGCCCATAAAAATAGGGTTTATGTTAAGAAATACCAAAGTTCCCCCGTAAGACTTAGTCCTGACTTGACTCAACCCAGCAGTCGTCCCCACTGAGCTCTGCGGTGGATGATTTAGAGCTCTTGGCTGTGTCTGCTGGACCGCAGGGCGATAAACTCCGCTGTACTCCTCCTCTCCACCGACCCTCACCCAGAGAAGTCGGCCGTAAAGTTAAATATCTATTTAATCACAGCATGCTTAATAGAAATTGCGGCTCAGTTCACTTCAGGGAGTTTTCATTCCTGCGGTTGCTAAATTACATCTGTGAACCAAATGTGTTACGTAAAGATGGACACAGCTGAAGTTTAGCTGAAGGGTGTTTCATTGTCAGATGGCTTGTGTGCACAGTTGACTGCACACTATGTGAGCTTTTGGGGAGCTGTCATGTCGACCTTCATGCAGGTCTATGGTGTTTGCAGGCACCAGGCTCAGTGTTGTCACCAGTTCGTTTCAGTGTTTCAGCCCAAACGTTGCTCTGAAATTTGCATGTTTCTAGGGTAGCAACTAATGATTATTTTGATAGTCGACTTATCTATCGACTATGTTAACGATTAATCTACTAATCTATCGACTATGTTAATGATTAATCGACTAATCTATCGACTAATAGGATTATGAAGGGTCCCCCTGTTCAGTGGCTCTTATTTAGTTATTGCCTTTTAAATTCAGCTAGAGGTTGTTTTATCTAACAATAAAGACGATAAAGATGACTGCTATGACGACTGTGATGATGACTATCGTTCAGAAATATTTATGAACTGTGCTGCTCATTAAGCTGCTGCTACAAAAGGAAAAATAACTCCATTAAACTTTTGTCCATTTAAAAGCAAGGACAGCAAAGTGCTGATAAAAATAAAGTTGTTTTTTTTTTTTATGTCAACAAAGGACAGTCAAAATAAAAACAAACAACAAAACAAGCCCAAAGCTACCGAGCTTCCTCAAAAATACAAGTACATGTAGTGTACTTTATTCTGCATCTTAACTTAAGTTACAGTTACTAGTTACTTCATTCAAAAAGTAACTTTGTTGATTACTGACACCAAAAGTAACATGTAATGATTTGGAGCTCTGTATTTATTTATTTAAAAAGTCATGTGTTGGAGTATTAGTTCATGTCAGAAGTAACGATGTAACAGTGAAGTTTCTAATACTTACTGCCCAACACTGCATGCCTCCGCTTTAAATGCTGCCTCATCACAGCTGTGCTGCATGTAGACTAGGGCATGTTAGCGTGTCTTTGATGTGTTTAGGGAGAAATGGTCACAGACTAGATCTTTTAGCTTGCTGTGTTGTTGCAGTGGTCGTAACAATTTCTCTCTTGCCTGTCAGTCACCGGAAAAACACAAGCGATGATTATCTTATCTTAAAGTCAAAGTGCTTTGAGTGGTTGGATGATTGGATAGGTGCTAATCAAGCTAAGTCCATTTCCAATGTGTTACCAGATCTGTGCAGCTATATGATTTGTGCTGTTGTGCAGTAAAAACTTCAGTTCACTTTCTGCTGCCCTGTCTTACCGTCAACACTCCTACACTATACAAACAAAAGTCCTGGTGATAACACTGAGTCCAAGTTGTGGAGCCGCAGATGTGTAAAGTGGAGTGGAAGTGATAAAACTGCTGCTTTTCTGCAGAGTTAACACTCATCATCATCTCTCAGCCTGTGATGCATCAGCACACATCAGTTTGTTTTGAAGCTGAGTCTGTTGGGTTCGTCTGTACTTGTGACTAACGTTTTTTGCTTTTGGCTTATTTCCTAAAGCAGCTACGGTCAGTATTGTTTGTAATAACAAGGTATCAGATGAAAAAAAATCACCTGGACTTGGACTTATAAATCACAAAGACCACAAAGATAATGAGTGAGTAGGTTGCTGGGTGTGTGATATCTGCTTGTTCACAACTTGGCCACAAAAATCAGTCATCAGTTCTCTGAAGTGAGGTGCGACTTGGCGTTAGACAGGAAGTGGTCGCCGTGGTTCCTGTCAGAATCTCCAGGGAATGAACGTCAGCTTGTTTGTGTGTCCACGTCTCGGTGCCAGTGGACTCGATGTGCTCCGTTGTTCTGGTGAAAGACTGCTGTTATTCAGGGATGTGGGTGAGCGCCAAGGACAGCAGCTCTCTGGACGGACATCAGTGTTTCTTTCTCTCTCTCTCACACACACACACACACACACACACACACACATCAAATGTGTGCGATCTCCACAGAAAAGGTGACGGCCTCTCTTGAAGCCTGTGTCATAACTTCGCTCCTCCACATCTCTGCCGACCTATTTTTCAGTTGTCTTCCTCTTCAAAACTTTTATGTCAGTGATGTGGCTAAACACCCGTCCTGTGCTCTGATGCATCATAATGTGAGAGTATGGTACCTGATTTATCACTTAAGAAACTGAGGAGGACACGTGTTATTTTATACTGGTTGGCTACTTTCTGGTGTTCAGCGATAAATGAAGCAGTAAAATAATGGCTAACAAGATTTACAGTCTCTGCAGGCTCTGTCTTGTGTGCATAATGTGTCACGAGAAGCCTTTCAGGTGTAGAGTCAGTGCACTCTAAGACATATAGTCACACAGTGATAGAGCTGGGTACTGAACACTGATATTTTGTAGCACCAACCGAAAAGCTCAGATCCTATCAGGTATCAAAAAATTTATCATTTTTTTGGTGCCGAATTCCAATACCTAAGTGTCTGTGAACCATGCTCTCAGATGTCTCTATGGACGGGGGGACATGTCCCCTTCAGATTCATAGAGACACTGAACCGTTCCCCCACTTTCCAGCATAAGGAGACAAACATTGCCTGCAAAAATGAGGATTAATGTCATTACAGCAGCATTGGGAGCTCGGCGTGGGTGTTTAGGTACATGGTGCGTTCATGGTGTACATGAATATCGGAATTTTCAACCTCCAAATCAGAATTTAAAGGGACATTATGTAATTTTTTAAGTATTTTATTAACTCAAATCAATGTCTTCATTCATAAATAGATCCTCATTGGTGCATAATAATATATGCCGCTCTCAAAGCAAGCCTTCAGAATAAAAGCATATAAGGGATTATGCCGCAGAGGAGACAGAGGAGAGCGCAATGGAAAGTAAAAACACATCAGAAAAAAATAGTATATCGGGATATATATATTGTTGTCGGGATATAAACTTGGCTATACCGGGATATAGAATTTTGCCATATCGCATCGCCCTACACCGGGAATTCCTCTGGACCGGTGGAGGGATGTGGATGTCCGGGGAAAAATGACCGGAGCTCCGGGCCGGGGGCTGGGCTGGGGATCCGCGGTGATAGTGGCCGCCCAGGAGTTGACCCATTCCGCTTACCGTAGTTCCAACCATGTTGCAATGCATGCAAAGTCCACTAACCAGTAACCTCTAGATGGGAGAAAAAAATACAGAGTGTCCGTTTAAATTAGAAACCCCCGCTAATCTCACCAACTTGACATAGAATTTATGCTATCTGCTACTGACGTAAACAGTAGCTCCATGTTTTGTTGTCCGTCTGTAAGGCTGGAAGAGCTGGGAGCACTAAACTTTGAGGTTAAGATGATCAGAGCTCCAAGTTCTGACTTCCAGTGAACACACCATAAGACAAACTCTCACTCCCCAGGGTCCTAAAGAGGAACTGGTAGCAGTCTGTTGATCATCATCAGACCATTGTCTAGTATGTAGAATAGAATAGAATTACTTTATTGATCCCAACTTGGGAAATTACTGAAATTTCAACCATGATTAAGACCAAATTATACAAAAATATCCTTTTGAATTTAATAATGATATTAATAAGCATAATACTAATAATAATCATAATAATCCTGGTAATGACCATGCTAAAGCCTAAATTACACAAAAAAACTTATTGAGGTCATTCGGTCTCATGAAGGGCTCATTGAACGAGTGGAGGACAGTCTTAAAAAAATACATAAAATGCACATATCCCTAAAAAAAACTAGAGACTGAGACCATAAACTGTTTACAATGTTTACTGAAGAAATAAATCAAGAGAGAAGTCGGATAATTTTCTAATAGACTTTTGTACCACAGAGGAGTCACCCCCTGCTGGCTGTTAGAGAGAATGCAGCTTCAGCAGCGACTTCACTTTGGAGAATTTATTTCCTCAGTGGACTACATTCACCTGATTGCACAGCAACATGTAAGGTGGCAAATATAAGATGCACCCAGGCCAGGTGTGATCGTTTCTAAGGCAGCATGAACCTTCACATCTTGTCTAATTACCATTAACATGTCTCCAATCCCAGGACACCACTTTCTCCATCCAGCTGAGCAAACATCAGAAAGCTGCCAGAATCATTGTCTTTGTTTCCATTTGTTATTTTCTGCGTGCCTGCGCCTCCCTGTTTGTCTTGCGGTTGGCAGGTAAATCCATGAGAACTGTGCAGCTGTGTTAATCTTAGAAATGATGACACTGATTGTGGAAAGACGCCACATGTGGCTGATGGATGTTTGCACAACACAAAGTCATCATCTCTCTGTGGGAAATGTTCCAATTTTCCTTTTCTGTTAGTGTTTGTCAAGCAAAAATTATGTTTCAGCTGTTAACAGAGCTCATTAATATTAAACCCCTGACAATGTGTATGATGGAAGAGATACCTTTCATGTCTTGAGTTGTCAGTTTAAAGGAATAGTTCAACTTTTGGGGAAATGTGTTGAAAAGAAAAGACCACTCAAATAGAAAAGGTCAAGAATTTGGATGCAAGCACTGCCGTTTTAGTTTTATCAGCTTTCGACCTTTTGATTAACTCATTGAGTGCCAGCCCTTTGATCAACCCGAAAGTACCTTGTGCATTTTTGAGTCATATTTCTAGACCCACAGAATATTTAGTACTATGACTCTGAAAACAGTGAATAGCTCAAATGAAAGAAGAGACTCTCTATTTCATCATGAAAAAAATGTTTGTTTTTACCTTGTTCCATTCTTGTTTTATCAGAGGTAGAGCAGAGGACACTTTCACCAAAATCACCACTTTTTCTCCACATTCTGTTTGTTTTGCTCTCTAATCTCGATCGTCTCCACTTCCTGTTTTGATCTCTGTGGTGTATACCGTCTCTTTATGCTCTGACTACATCTCCCAGAAGCCCCATATGTATATATACGTATATATACGTGTATATATATATATATATATATATATATATATATATATACATACTTATGTGTGTGTATATATATATGTATATGTAGATGTACAAAACATGAAATAGACAATATATGACAAAAATTAATAAAAGAAAAATAGAATAAAAGTGGATTAAGTATGGAGATAGATATGTACACCATATAAATGGTCATGATATTTAGGGCATGAAGATTGAACATGACATTTACATACAGTTATATAGAAAACAGAAGCTCTAAAGTTCACGTCACCTGTTGATCTTTACAAAACCTGAAGGGTGGAAATGATAGTTGTGTTTCGACACAGCCAAACACAATCTGCTGCATTTTATTCTGTAATAATGTAAGATTACACATTGTTCTGTCTCCATAACAAAAACACACAGCGACCGAAAAATAGTCCTGTGTGCTCTTTGTCACATCGTCTGAAATTCAAGTCATCTTGTTATTGCTGCTTGTCAATAATGCCCCTCAGTCTGCCATCCATAAACAGCCAATCAGTGTCTCTGTGATGAGAACATGAGATGTCCCCACACTTCTGGATCAATATGGAACCTTTTAGGGCCCTGATTCAAGTGGCTCACTTGTCACTCAGCTGTTATTGGATTTTTGCCTTTTTTGTATGCGGTTCTGTGAAAAGTACATTTTGCTGAGGTGCAGACACACACAGACATTTTCAAAGAAAATAAAATGGCTTTCACTGACTGCGTTTATCGGCTTGGCAGAATCCTTTTAGAAGACAGAAAAGCAGATGACTCTTCTCCAAAAATCCTGTTTTATTCACATGCAGCCCTCAGAAGGCAATCATCAGAGGACACTTTCACCAAAATCACCACTTTTTCTCCAGATTCTGTTTTACTCGCTAATCTTGATCGTCTCCACTTCCTGTTTTGATCTCTGTGGTGTATAGAATCTCTTTATGCTCTGACTACATCTCCCAGAAGCCCCAGCATTACTCACAGACTGTGGGAGACTGTGATTGGCGACCCGCCGCAGAAAAAACACTTTGTTGTATTATGTCAATGGCATCAAAGAGTCAATGAGACCTAAAAGTCAGGGCTGAGTCCATGAATACTCCCAGATTTGTGGCTCGGTCTATAGTTTTTAGCGTTGCTACAGGGATGCTTTTGGAGTCTGCGTGTGTTGTAGTTGAGTGTCTGGGAGATTTATGTGACTGTGTGTTTTCATATTGAGTTTTTGCCAAAGATGGCAGAGATTCAGTCCAGAAACAGTGGGGAGATGGTGTGTTTCTAAACACACATCCTGGATATACAAATGGAGTTTGTTCCTGCCAAATGGCTCCATCTCAACATTTACCGTTGTCAAGGAAACCGAGTCTGTTTTTTTTTCCAGCAGAGGAAAGAGCAGGAGATGAACAGAAGTATATGTGTGCATCCTCAACGTCGTTGATCTGCACAAAAAAAACATGCTTCAGTGTTTCTGAGACTTAAAAGGCAATAAATAAATCCAGTCTGTTTTTTTTTCCTCTTCCTGTCAAACATCTCAAAGAGAGACGGGACAATTAGGTCAACCAGAGCCTGAAGGTGCTGTGGTGAGGAGGAGAGGAGCAGTGATGGGGAATTAAAAGGATAACTGAGGAAAAAAAATGGAGGATCAGGGATGATGAACACAACTGACAAATACACTCACATTATACCACAACATTATTCTGACAACGGGGGATTCAATAAAATGATTCTATCCTGTTCTATGCTATTGAATTTATGCTCATTGTTTGTCTCTGCTTTTAGTCTAAAATACTGTACACGATGCAGCAGCGTGCTGTTTTACAGTAAATGATAACCCTGGAACAGAAATACTCACATTTACAAAAGCGACACCTTAAAAGAACTCAGGCTAGAACAAGAACAGAACCCAAAATCACGACTCACAAAAAGTTTTCAAAATAAAAGATTCATTTTAACTAATAAGAAACAGAAGATCACTCTGCTAGCAAGGACAAAAAAAAAACAACTCAATCTCAACTAGATGACGATGACTAGAAAAGTTAAGCGCTTCACTACGACGGAGTGTTAGGGCCACACAAAATTTTACAGATTTAGAGAATAAAGTTATTATCTACAAGAATAAAGTGAGAATTTAATTAACTAAGCCACAATATAAAATGCTCTCTCTGAGGCTGTGAACTGAATCGAAAATCACTCTACAGAGAAAAACGGTCACTGACTAAATATAAGTGACAAACGTAAGGTGCTTGCAAAGGGTGAGGAAAAATAAGTATGACTACAGCCCTTACTAAACAAACTGGCAAACAAAGTAAATGCTCACAAAAACAGTAACAGACATACACTTGACTTAGAAATATGAATGCTGACATGGAAATGCTGGTTGACCTGACACCTGCAACAAGACGAACTGGCAGAGGACAGAGGAAGACACAGACTATTAATACATGAGGTGAGGGGACAAACGAGAGACAATTGATATGAAATGAAACAGGAAATGACAAGACAGCATGACAGGATGTAAAGAAAAAAGGTGACTTGAGAAAATGACAAGACATAAGAGACTTTTATGTCTATTATTGATTAACTCACTGAGTGCCAGCTGTTTAATAAAACACAAAGTGTCTTGTTCCAGTGTTTTTGTCCATTTTGAGTCATATTTCTAGACCCACAGAATATTTAGTACTATGTCTCTGAAAACAGTGAATATCTCAAATGAAAGAAGAGACTCTCTATTTCATCATGAAAAAAATGTTTGTTTTTACCTTGTTCCATTCTTGTTTTATCAGAGGTAGAGTAGAGGACACTTTCACCAAAATCACCACTTTTCTCCACATTCTTTTTTCGCTGTTTCATGTCATCATGAAAAAAATGTGTTTAAACAACACAAAGTCATCATCTCTCTGTGGGAAATGTTCCCATTTTCCTTTTCTGTTAGTGTTTGTCAAGCAAAAATTATGTTTCAGCTGTTATCAGAGCTCATTAATATTAAACCCCTGACAATGTGTATGATGGAAGAGATACCTTTCATGTCTTGAGTTGTCAGTTTAAAGGAATAGTTCATCTTTTGGGGAAATGTGTTGAAAAGAAAAGACCACTCAAATAGAAAAGGTCAAGAATTCGGATGCAAGCACTGCCGTTTTAGTTTTATCAGCTTTTGACCTTTTGATTAACTCATTGAGTGCCAGCCCTTTCATCAACCTGAAAGTACCTTGTGCATTTTTGAGTCATATTTCTAGACCCACAGAATATTTTGTACTATGTGTCATGATCCATCTGTCTGGTTTGGTTAAGTTATCCATTTTTGTCTTGTGCCTACATGTTGTATTGTCATTTCCTGTTTTATTTTGAAGTAACTGTGTCTTCCCTCTCATTTCAGCTTCACACATCCCTTTCCCCTTGTTTCCCACATCAGGTGATTGTCTGACCCCGCCCTGATTGTTTCCATCTGTTCCCCATTACCTCTTGTATAAATAGTCTTGTCTCCCCTGTCTCGTTGCGTGATTGTCATGTTCCCTGTGTCCATGTGTTCGTCACTCCCCAACCTTCAGAGTTTGCCTTCCATGGTTTCCAGCTTCCTGATTTTCCTTATGGTAATTTCGGTTGTAATTTTGATAGCCTTAGCGCCTGTATACCGTCTCTTTATGCTCTGACTACATCTTCCACAAGCCCCAACATTACTCACAGGCTGCGGGAGACTGCAATCGGTGACCCGCTACCAAAAAAAACACTTTGACGTATTATTACGTCTATAGCACTCAAGCATCAGATTTTAAATGATGTCGAAATACGTCAATGGCACTCAAAGAGTTCACAATGGTAACTCTACTTGGACAAACTGCCCGAAATGCGTTGTCAGAGACCTGCTGGCAGGTCATGAAGCAGAACTCCATTCAAAAAATCAAGGAAACTAACAACACAGTCGTAACTAACGATCAAACATGCAGATAAAATTAGATTAACCTTCTTTACTGAATGTGTCCAAACTTCTCCTGTAATTCAGCAAAGTAATAATCCATTTATTGATGCAGATTAATCATATTAAACATGTTGACTTCGACAGCCTTAATTGAAACACAAATGGTCATTTGGGGGTTAAGTATTCCTGTCAGGTTATTAAACCTTAATCCTTTAATATGACCCCTCTTGAATTCTTAACCATTGCAGACGCTGTGTCTGGTAAATGTCAGTGGGTCTGGTTGGTATGCAGTTTCTCCTCCTGCAGCTGCAAAAGAAACAACTCCACTGCAGATATTTACTCTGTGTGTAGACCACAGTTTAAGACATAAGACTGCTGCATGAGTTGGATTTCTGTCCCTCTGCCTTTCAGCTGAATTTCAGCTCGGCTCAGCTTGACTAATTTAAAGAGACGAAAGCTTCATACTCATCTTTTTGTCATAGTCTTTGGTCAGAACAAGCTTTGCGATCAAAGCAATATATCCAAACAGGATGCTACTTTTGCAATGATTGCCGCCTTTAGGCATAAACAAGAGATGCACACAGACGCTCTTTGTTTTCCAAGGCAGACTGACCTTTGCAGCTGAGTGCAGGTAATAGCATCAATTTAACGGTAAAAGATTTGTGAGCCTCCTCTGGCCAGGGCTAATGCTTTCTCCAAAGCCTGTTTGTACAAGGAGAGGGGGCTGAGGTTGGGTAATACAGGACAAACTGTATTTAAACTCATGTAAACATTGGCAGCTTCGATGAAGTTTAGCAGGATCTGGAAGAGGAGCATAAAGGAGGTGAAGATGGTGAGAAAGGAATTCAGGGAAAACATTTTTCAGTTGACAGTTTAGCTCTGGGGTGTCTGGGTGCATGCCAGAAGTGTATGTAAGGACTGTTTTGCATGGTTTTCATTCAAGGGAAATATTAATATAATGATATGTTTGTGTGCCTGTAAACCTCATCCAACCTTTCAGATAGAAAATCAAAGGTGCTTTTTTTGGGTTTCTGAAGTGAGCATCCCATCGATTTTTCTCAAACCCATATCACACTGAAGCGCGTGACAAACCTGCATATCCATGACAGTGTCACCTTTCATGTAACCCAGCAACCTTAGCTAACTAATTAAACTCACCTGCATACCATGCACTACATACCCAGTATGTGTACTATATCATATCTTTTGCACTTTTGTGTGAATAAACAGTAGTTTGTAGCTTCTCAGAGCTGTAGTTTACGTCGTCACGTCTGGAGATGTGTAACCAAATTGTGATAATCAAGGGCCCTGAGGCAAATCTGTGATTTTACAATAGTGTGAATTCATTTGAAATAAACATTAACGCTCAGTTTACAGAGCTGTTCACCAATGTTCACCACTAATAGTGGCCATTATATAAACCTAAAGGGTTGTTACACGGTTTCAGTAACATTGACGATATCACTGAATACTGGAACAAAAGGTTTCTCCTAGTTGGCAGCTTTATTGGATCCTTATCGTCCAACATCAGTGCTGGACCTCACTGCTGCTCTAGTGGCTGAATGGGACCAAATCCTTTCAGTGGAGGCTGTTTGAGCTGCATGCTGATGCCCGTGGATTCAGAGTAATATCTTCAGCTGTCCTATAAGGCTGTGATGTTTAGGTGTCCATGTGTTTTTGCCAAATTAGCAGTGAGTGGTGTCTTGTAACGAGCTACTCGTGTTTCTGTGCTTTTAAACTTTGGCTGCAGTGACATTCTCCAGTGCTGCAGAACCATCCTCTGTGTGTGTGTGTGTGTGTGGGCGTGTTTTGCCGAACATATGGGGGCATAAGTCTGATAACACACTCACATTGTGGGGACTCACGCTGACAATGTGGGGACTCACCGTACTTATGGGGACAAAGTGCAGGTCCCCATAATGTAAACTGTTAGATTTCAGGCTGAAGACTTGGAGAACATTTAATGTTACTGTAAGGTTAGACTTTGGTTAGGGTTAGGATTAGGATTACATGGGTAGTGGATATGGTTAGGGTCAAGGGAAGTGTCTAGGAAATGAATGCAAGTCAATGTAAAGTCCCCACAATACACAATACACAAATACACAGCTGTGTGTGTGTGTGTGTGTGTGTGCCTGTGTGTGTGTGCCTAAGTGCATTTACATTATGTCTTATTGACTTGAAGTTATGGCAGAGTTTGCCTGAGGTCAGTGTGTGAAAAGCTGTTTTTCTGTTGTTCAGTCACTCTCAGTGGAAGCCACACTCTACTCCTCACTCTGCCCTCTCTCTTTGTTCTCACGATCAGCAGCTCAGCTGCTTTGTGATTTGTTGTTGAAGCTTTCTTACCCTCTTTTCTCTCTGCAAAGAATTCCCCAGCCCCCCACTCTCCCATCTTTCTCATGGCCGAGACATTCAAAAGGGAGTTTTGTGTTAGAGAGTTAATCCTTCACCTAATCCTTTTTTCAAGAGAGACCTGTGTACAAACAAACTATAAAATCAGTAAGGAACAAGCAGCCATGATTATAAATGGTACCATGATATACTGGCATGTAGAAGAGAAACACAGATGGTGTTTGTCTTCACCATTGTAGTCAGATTTTCTAAATAATCCAGTGAACTCTTTGTCATGTTCTAGAAATCAGTTTAAGATGATCTAGGCTTTGTAACATGGAGCATTATCCTGCAGGAAGTGTCCATCAGAAGATGGTCCACTGTGGTCATAAAGGGATGGACATGGTCAGTAACAGTACTCAGGTAGGCTGCAGCGTTTAAACCATGCTCAGCTGGTACTAAAGAAAATCTCCTCCAGCATTAGACCAGCAGCAGCCTGAACCGTTGATACAAGGCAGGATGGATCCATGCTTTCATGGTGTTTCCTCCAAACTCTGACCATCTACTATGTGAATGTTCAGCTGAAATGGAGACTGCTCAGACCAGCCAACGTTTCTCTATTGTCCACTTGTGGTGATCCTGTGTGAAGTGTAGCCTCAGTTTGCTGTTCTTAGCTGACAGGTGTGGCTCTAGGTGTGCTCTTCTTTTGCTGCTCTAGTCCATCTTCTCTTGTCTTATTGTGGTGATCCTGTGTGAAGTTTCCTGTTCTTAGCTGACAGGTGTGGCTCCAGGTGTGCTCTTCTGCTGCTCTAGTCCATCTTCTTCAAGGCTCCAGTGTTGTTCTTCACACATGATATTCTGCATTCTTTGATTGAACCAGTGGTTATTCACTTCCTGTTGTCTTTCTATCATTTTCATACAGTCTGTCCAGTCGTCTGTGACCTCTCACATCAACAAGGCATTTTCGTCCACTGCCGCTCACTGGATATTTCCTCTTTTCCGGAACATTCGCTATAAACCCTAGAGATGGTTGTTATGAAAATCCCAGTAGATCAGCAGTTTCTGAAATACCCTACCAGTCTGTCTGGCACCAACAACCATGCCACGTTCAAAGTCACTTAAATCCCCTTTCTTTCTCATTCTGATGCTCCGTTTGAACGTCAGCAAGTTGTCTTGACCACATCTACATGCCTAAATGCATTGAGTTGCAGCCATGTGATTGACTGTTAAGCCATTGGTGTTAACAAGCAATTGGACAGGTGCACCTAATAAAGTAGCCAGTGAGTATGTTCTCCAGCCCTGTACAGAGAGAGTTAAGACGAAAGAAAGGAGTGGCACCTTTCATACTTTAATTATACACCAGCACATGCTGTCGCCTCAGGACTTTACCATGTTTGCCCTCCACGGCCAAAATCATCAATCGGCTCGATGATCCTCTCTCTCGACAGGAGCAGCAGAACTGTTATACACCAGCACATGACAATCATGCACAATTATTGCCCAGGTTTAATCTTCCCTATGTGTAGCAAATGAAGTGTATTATCCTTAATCGCCACTGTTTCTCTGTGTCTGCAGGTTTGAGTGCAGCCAAGCTGTTGAAGGCCCATGGACTGAGTCCCATAGTCCTGGAGGCCAGGGATCGGGTCGGTGGTCGCACCTTCACTGTGCAGGTGAGACCAGAAGAGCTAACACCACTGCAGCTTGCTGGTCTGTTTAGCTGAATGATTTAGGCAGTGTTGAGAAGCTTTGTAATGAAGCCAAAAGAAGGTGTGTGGGCCTGCACTGTGTGTCCTGACCTGCCTCGGAGTCTACCTTTGTTCTATATGGTATTATGGGTTTAATAATCTGGATGGGTGGACCTGAATGTGACAAACATCAAAAGAGTTTCTGTCAGGATCTCAATAGTTTAAATTAGGTCGTTTAGGATGAGGAACGCAGGTCACCATAAGCTCATAACTCCCATCTCTTTGTGATAAAGCAGGAATGAAACTTTCCCCCAACCTATCTAATTCTTATTTTTCAGAATAAGGAGACAAAGTGGGTCGACCTGGGCGGAGCGTACATCGGACCAACTCAGAACCGCATCCTCCGATTGGCCAAAGAGTACGGCGTTAAGACCTACAAAGTCAATGAGCAGGAGAACCTGGTGCATTATGTCAATGTGAGTGTCCCAGCGTCTCTTTGTAGTATTCAACTCCTCACCCCTGGCGACAGCCAAATATCCTATCCTGTGTTAGTGACTGGAGATGAAAATCTTTGCCTGAAGGCTTTCTGTAATGCATTTGTCTGAGTGGCTGAATGGCAAATGCAAACAAATTGGAAGAAAGGACTAAAGAGAGGTCGTCTTTGTTCTTGTTACTCTCTGCAGCAGTAGATCTCATTAGTGTGGCTGCATCACTGTCCTTAACACAGTGGTGCCTCTAACTGATATGATTTGTGGTTGCTGTTGCTGTCATGTATCCAGATGAAACTACCTCTGCCTTAAACCACTGCACTGCCCTGGAAGCTTTCTGTGTGTGTGACAGCTTATCTCAACGTGGACGGTGTTCACGTCATTGGATCGTAACTTCAGAGATGGAGTTTGAGCTTCCAGTCTGAGGTTGTGAGCACAAAGTTGACATGATCCTCATATAGAAACCTGTTTAATCCACTGCCCGCTTCATGCCAGAATATTACAAACACCTCAAGCTATAATGAAATCCACAATGTAAAGCGACACACAAAATACAGCCTCATAAATCACCATGTGTCAATAACAAGCGTGTTTATTGATTTATTACAGGGTCAGTATATTAGTTGTAACTGAAGAATTAAAATGGGGAATATGAAGTTTGGCTACTCAGTGTATTTTCATAGGTATAATAAGTGTTGATCACTGCTTGTCTAGAAGCATAGAAGGGGTAACTTATGTAGCAGCAGTTTGTTTAACAAGTTAAAATGATCGCGGGCGCGATGCTAATTTATGTTAGCCCATCTACGGCGTTTTCCATTATGTGTTAGCATGCAGCTAGTGGACTTTGTGTAGGGCTAATACTGAAGGCAGTACTGTTGTGTTACAATGTGAAGTTACTTGTCTTATGTTGTCTATAATTACAGTTTTGCATTATACATTTTCTTGAAATAATATTCTTGACTTTTATGTTATTTAATAATTTAAAAACAAATACCAGCTTGAATGATTTTACCATGTGATAGAGTAACCATTAAGAAACTGTTACACTGTAAATTACATACCAAACTATACCGTGTACTTATGGCTCAAATTATACCACAATATAAATTTTAGCCATATCGCCCAGCCTTATTGTGAGGGAGATAGCAGCAAACAGGGAGAAACCTTTTTCTTTCCTGCATAAAGTACCGGAGCTTATATTTATGTTTGCCTCATGTGACTTTCTGTGAGCACAGGTAATTTAAATCCTTTGCAAACTATACCGTATGTATATAGAGAGACAATACACCCAATGCCTGGTGCAGAAAAACTAATGAAAAAGTAAATATTTGCTGTAATTTGTCATCATCTGTCAATCCATACAGATCACACAGGTGATGCTTTTTGTCCTCTGGGACTCTGGACAGACAGGACACCAGATCATAACTGAGCACAAACAGACCTCCATGCTGTGATCAAGTTAAGAGACGCATATCTCTTAATAACACTGTATACTCTCTGTTGTGGTTTCCTCTGTCCATTTAAGCATTCAGCCTGTTATATTGAGTTGCTGTAAGTACTAATCCGGTTGAAGAATGGTTTCATGGACTTAATCTATCTAAGCAGTGCTGTGAAATGTCACCAACATGACGTTTGGCAGTTAGAGGGTATGTTTTTGGCTGGTGGAGTTAAGTGTTTATGTGAGCTCTGGGCAGCTCTCTGTCAGTGTGTCTCCTTAGCTACTATCTCTGTAAGATCCACTCTAAGGCCCAGACTCACTCACGTGCCGCTCATAGCTTCCTGGCTGGTTTCCATGGCAGCATGCTCCATCAAAAGCTGCTCACCTCTATCAGTGTCAGAGGGTGTGTTTGTTTGTCTCTTGTGTGTGTTTGTGCATTCACGCATGTGGGTGGAGCCGTGAAAGGTTGTCAGATCGCACAGTTGATGCTGACACTTGAATCCCCACTGCAATATTTAAAGAACGAGGCTGGCGTTTTTTTTTTTTTATCTGTGTAGCCGAAGCCTAATACAGCTTCATGCTAACATGCCTGTTAGCGTGTCACGGGGCAAGAGGTTCACTGGCGTGGCAGCTGGATTGTCACAACGTCACAAGATGACTTGAAAATCTTGTCAGGCTTCACGTAGCATCAGAATTAGAGGGTAGGAGTGTGAAAAATATCAATACGGCAGTATATCGTGATACTTTTTCTTCTGATGTAAAATAGATTTTTAATTTCTTAATATCTATTTTTGTCCCAAAAACTCATGTTTTGGGCCAATTGATCATGTTAATGTGATAACTTTGAGAGCCCTATTATATATGTATGTGTATTTATGTATATATGTATATCTATGTGTTTGCAAATATATCTACATGTATATGCTCAAATTTGTGTTCATATACAGTATATACAGTGTGTGTCTTCTTCTCAGTTCTGTGTTACAAACCATCTGGTGGTATCAGCTATAGTGGTACAGACAATACAGACAAAACGAACATTAGTGATTCTGTACAAAATGACACCATTGCCTTTTAACTGCATTCGAGCCATGATTTGCAGATCTTTATTCAGCAGTCAGCATCTCATTGTAAAAGGGAAAAGTGATGAAGGGTTAATAAATTATTGCTCTGCGTCTTTGTTTAAATCCCCAAAACTCATAGGAACCAACTCTACTGGGTCTCAAACCGTTGCTTCACCACATGTCATTTTTACGTGTATGTCTCCATGTCACCACGCTGTCTTTTGATTGCTTTGGATTAGCCAAGAAGCTACTCAGATGAATAATCTTCAAAGAGCTGCAGAATGTAAAAGTTCCCTGATTGCTGCAAAAGTCTGAATGCAATAAGACAGGAAAGCACGCCAGATTAAATTTGTATTCATCCAATTTGTATGACAGGATCTGCATTACTTCACAGGACAGCAGCTACAGAGTAGTGGTAAACCACTGTGTAATTAGGGCTAGCTTTCAAGCAAGCCGCGTAGCTAATCAGCTTTTCCAGGGCCGATTGTAATCCAAAAGGCCACTGCTGGTTTCCCTTATCAGCAAACTACTGCCTTACACGCAGCTGCAGCTCTCAGCACTGGATTTATTAATGAGCTTCCAGGGATGGGAGGGAAACAGCCTTTGATTAAGTACCGGTTATCAGAGACTGAGGAAGAGCGTGGGATTGTCCCATCGGTCTGGCAGCAGCGTGGACGTCATGCATGTTTGCACGTTTATAGGGCAACTGAGAGAAACCAGTTTATGTGGCCTGACATGTAAATACCAAAAAATATTACATTTATCGGTCATTATTCATTTGCAAACTTAATTCAACTTCATTATTTATTATTTTTTTATGGGGAAGAAACTAAACTTAAAGGTCCCATCATGTAAGAAAGAGATTCTCATGTTTTTTATGCACTGCCACGATAATAATTCATTGGACCTTAGCTTTCTCTGTGACATTGTTTTGATAACCTCTGCAGTGTCACAGCATGTATTTTTGTCCAGAGTAAAAAAAAAAATTACCAAGATCTTGTATTGATGATGGGAGAGTTGGACCACTACGCAAACTCTTCTCCAGCACATCCTGGTCTGGACTCTGGAGGCCCAGCCATGTGTGAAAATGATGCCTCGTGCTCCCTGAACCACTTTTTCACAATGTGAGCCCTTCGTCATCTTGGAATATCCCCTTACCAGCAGGGAAGAAACAGTCCATTGATGAAATAACCTGGTCATTCACTATATTCAGGTGCTCAGCTGACTTCATTCTCTGTCCTCATAACACTGCTAAACCTGGACCTGACCAACTGAAACAAGCCCAGATCATAGACTGCCCCCACAGGGGGCATGATGGGAGCATCGCTTCATCTGCCTCTCTTCTTCCTCTGATGCTCCATCATTAGCCTCACTGATAAGTAGGGCTGGGTACTGAACTTTGATACTTTTGAAGCATCGACTGAAAAGCTCCGATCCTATCAAAAAAAGAATACTTTTTCGGCGCCAAATTCTGATACCTAAGTGTCTGTGAGCCATGCTCTCAGATGTCACAATGGACGGGGGGGACATGTCCCCTTCAGATTCATAGTGACACCGAGTTCAAGTTGAATATTATGTTGTATAGCACAAAGTTGCTACTCAAGTAAAGTACAAGTAGCATTGTACTTTAAGTACAGCAGGCTACTTGAGTAAATTTGTTGAGAGTGAACCAGAACAGTAAATTTATGGACTGTAAAACCGAAAGAATGAGCTGAACGCAACATTACACTTCGCCTCGTTTTGTTGTTACCATAAGAATATTGATGAGAGCGGCGTTAAGGTCAACACCGTACATGATAAAAAATACAGACAATGAATGATCGTTTGCAACCCCCCAAAGGGTGGAGATGATTGACAATTGGTCCTCATCTGACAGAAATACCTTCTGTTATATTCTTTTCTATTCTATTTATTATATGTCTCCATGCAGCATCTGCTTTCTGCCTCCGCTCAGGGAGGCTGACTCACTGCTTGTGTGGAAACAGATGCTTTCCTCCTCCTCCTCCTTCTGTATCCCCTCGGCCAGCATCTCCATGGTGACAGACCTGTTGTTACATGGCAATGGACAGTTACCGAGCATCGATACTGTAGTTTCAGAGATCTTGCTGTCTGTTTGCAAGTTTCATGTCCATTATGCCTAATGAGAAAGGGGTTGGTTGTTTTTGGGAATTTTTACTATTTTTCTGATTATAACTGGAGTCATGGTGAAGAATCAATGTACACTGACTTGTAATAGGTTTTGGCCTCATCGTTGGTCCATTATATTATACCTGATTGTAATTATCTATTGTAATTATTATGTGTTTAAATGACATTTTTTTAATGCCTCCAGGCCATGTCCATAAATTCTTGTGCTGTAGTACAGGGAACACCTGTCAGGAATTTCTTCAAATTTTGCAAAAAAGTCCACTTGAACTTCGACTATTACATTTTTTTTTGGGAGAAAGGTCACTGTGACCATACGTCCCTCTAATTTTCATGAAAGCAACATCCCAGCAACACCTGGAAAGAAATTAATGTATAATTGTGTCAACTGATCAGTCTTTGGTGGTCAGAGGTTGCTGTGACCACACACAACTAGGGGTGGGAGAGAATATTGATATGGCAATATATCGCAATACTTTTATTCTGATATAATATCAAATTTTAATTTCTTAATATCAATTTTTTTCTCCCCCAAAAATTCATGTTTTGGTTCAATTTTAAATCCAGAGAAACTCCTGCATGTTGAAATACAAACTTAACTGTTAATGCGGTAACTTTGACAGTCCTAATAATATATATATATATATATATATATATATATATATATATATATATACATATATACAACTTGTGTACAGCTTGTATTTTAAGCTCCATTTTAAATTTCTCAGTGATCTATGTAGAATATTGCAATATTGCAATAATGTATTGCATCGTAACAATACATATTGTATCGTGAAGTCCTTGCCAGTACCCACCCCTACACAGAACAGTGGCTTTTTCAATTAAAAACTAAAGAAAATGTACCTGTTGTATTGACAGATGATACACAATAGACATAACAAATGGTTGATCATAGTAGGTTGCTGAGGTAATTTGCGAAATACAGAAAAATGGCACAGTGCTGACAGGAAGTCTTCTCCCTGTGTTATTTTTACACAACAAAAGTCCTTTCATGGTTTTCCTGCTTATCTTTTATTTTTATTTGTTCAATATGCTGAAGCCACATGTTGACTCGTTGGAGACTGTGAATGAGTGGCTTCTGTGCTTTATCCTCTAAAACTTGATTTTTCACTTAAAAAAAAAAAAAAACTCCTTTCCCTTTAATTTCCCTTAGAAGGAAAACTTCTGCTGGAGCATGTCAGTGAGTAGGCATTAGTGACCTTGATCCCTTTTGAACCCTCTTTAAGCAGCGTTTATAAATCAGTAGTGCTCTTGACAGATTGTCAGACAAAACATTGCAAGACGCCACTCTTATCGGACTCTAGGATCTTTGATTCAGTTGTAAAAATGTTACACAACCAGTAATATGCTGAGCTCTTCTACTTCTGTTCAAAGAACAGGTCGACTCATGCCAATGTTGTCACTTTACAGTTTGTGGTAAATGTTAAATGAGCTGTACTTGTTTTGCACCTCTCTAATCATGCTTTTACATTACATGTCACGTTCACTCATTCTCACACAGGATCACTTTAGGGTGAGGTGTCTTACTCAAGGACACCACAACAAATGGACTGTTGGAGGCAGGAATCAAATCCCCAATGATCAGTCTGGGTATTTTTAGGGAACTGATGATTATAAGTAGGGGTGGTAAAAAATATTGATATAGCAATATATATGTATGTATGTGTGTATGTATATATACATATACATCTCTCTCTCTCTCTCTCTCTCTCTCTATATATATATATATATATATATTATATGTATATATACGTATACATATGTATACGTATATATACATATACGTATATATATATATATATATATATATATATATAACTTGTATTTTAAGTTGCATTTTATATACTGCAATATCACAATAATATATTGTATCATGACTCAAGTATCGCAATACGTATCGTATCACGAAGTCCATGCCAATACCCACCCCTAATCATCAAATACTGTCCATAACTTTTTGAGTTACTTTGCAAACCGACAAACAAACAAACAAACAAACCCCGGTGAAAACATAACCTCCTTGGTGGTGGGTATAACTTTAAATAAAAAGTCGTTGCTGCCGCCTTGGAGGTCTGCACTCTCTGAGTGCTTTTCTAATTTTTCTAGTACAAAATTTTTTTTCTCATAATGATGATGCTGATGTGTCCAACAGGGAAAGTCATACCCGTTCAAAGGCTGCTTCCCTCCCATGTGGAACCCCATCGTCTTCTTGGACTTCAACAACCTGTGGAGGACGATGGACGAGATGGGCAAGGAGGTAAAGCTGGAGTCGCTCTCGCTGTTTGCATTTATCCTTGATCTTATCTTTGCTTAATGTCTTCCTTCCTGTGTTTCAGATTCCCAGAGAGGCTCCATGGAAAGCTCCCCACGCTGAGGAGTGGGACAAGATGACCATGCTGGAGCTCTTTGAGAAAATCTGCTGGACCAGGTAGCAGAGAAAAGACAACAGTGAGAGGCGTTGTGCCTGTTTTACATCTATGATAGTTCACATTGAGGCAGACAAGAAATGAGGGGGGAGAGAACCATTGACCTTTGACTAAGGTACCCAGCCACAACTGAAGTGGCCCGCGATACGAACCCAGTACCTTCTTGCTGTGAGGCGACAGTGCTACATGTATACATATATACATATATACAGTATGTATAGGTATATATATGTATATATACACAATATATTGCCAAAAGTATTCGCTCACCCATCCAAATAATCAGAATCAGGTGTTCCAATCACTTCCATGGCCACAGGTGTATAAAATGAAGCAGCTAGGCATGCAGACTGCTTTTACAAACATTTGTTAAAGAATGGGTCGCTCTCAGGAGCTCAGTGAATTCCAGTGTGGAACTGTGATAGGATGCCACCTGTGCAACAAATCCAGTCGTGAAATTTCCTCACTCCTAAATATTCCACAGTCAACTGTCAGCTGTATTATAACAATGTGGAAGTGTTTGGGAACGACAGCAGCTCAGATACGAAGTGGTAGACCACGTAAACTGATGGAGCAAGGTCAGCGGATGCTGAGGAGCATAGTGTGAAGAGGTTGCCAACTTTCTGCAGAGTCAATCACTACAGACCTCCAAACTTCATGTGGCCTTCAGATTAGCTCAAGAACAGTGCACAGAGAGCTTCATGGAATGGGTTTCCATGGCCGAGCAGCTGCATCCAAGCCATACATCACCAAGTGCAATGCAAAGCGTCGGATGCAGTGGTGTAAAGCACGCCATCACTGGACTCTAGAGCAGTGGAGACACGTTCTCTGGAGTGATGAATGACACTTCTCCATCTGGTCAATCTGATGGACTAGTCTGGGTTTGGTGGTTGCCAGGAGAACGATACTTGTCGGACTGCATTGTGCCAAGTGTAAAGTTTGGTGGAGGGGGGATTATGGTGTGGGGTTGTTTTTCAGGAGCTGGGCTTGGCCCCTTAGTTCCAGTGAAAGGAACTCTGAACGCTTCAGCATACCAAGACATTTTGGACAATTCCATGCTCCCAAATTTGTGGGAACAGTTTGGAGCTGGCCCCTTCCTCTTCCAACATGACTGTGCACCAGTGCACAAAGCCAAGTCAAGTTTATTTGTATAGCCCAATATCACAAATTATGAATTTGCCCCATTGGGCTTTACAATCTGTACAGGATATGACACCCTCTGTCCTTTACAAATCACCCTCACATTAACTAAGGAAAAACTCCCCAAAAAAACCTTTTAACAAGGAAAAAGAAACAGAAGAAACCTCAGGAAGAGCGACAGAGGAGGGATCCCTCTTCCAGGATGGACAGACGTGCAATAGATGCCATGTGTACAGAATAACAACAATGAAAACACATTAACACTACATATATATACTATATACTACTACTATATATAGAATTGTATGAGAGTGTCCAAGGGGATGAAGAGCATCATCAAGCTATCAGTAATGGATGAGAAGCACGTCTTCCTCTCCACCACGCCAACCAGAAGAAGCATCACCTCTTCTCCATCTCACCACCATCACGACAGATGGAGCCTGGATGACACCACCTCCTTCTCACCAAGTAGCCTCAACTCGCGGACACCTGGGAGGTGAAAAGCACAGAGACTTTGTTGAAGAAGATGAGTTACTAAAATGACTTAATGGAGGCATCGAAATGAAGAAGAGCAGAAGCTCAGTGTGTCAGAGGAAGTCCCCCAGCAGTCTATCATGATGGTGGTGAGATGGAGAAGAGGCGATGAAAGTTCTAGTTATCAAGTAAGGTCCATAAAGACATGGATGACAGAGTCTGGTGTGGATGAACTTGACTGGCCTGCACAGAGTCCTGACCTCAACCTGATAGAACACCTTTGGGATGAATTAGAGCAGAGACTGAGAGCCAGGCCTTCTCGTCCAACATCAGTGTGTGACCTCACAAATACGCTTATGGAAGAATGGTCAAAAAATCCTTGTGGACAGCCTTCCCAGAAGAGTTGAAGCTGTTATAGCTGCAAAGGGTGGACCGATGTCATATTGAACCCTATTGATTAGGAGTGGGATGTCACTTAAGTTCATATGCGAGTCAAGGCAGGTGAGCGAATACTTTTGGCAATATATATATATATATATATATATATATATATATATATATATGTATACGTATACATACATATATATATATATATGTATGTATACGTATACATATATATATATATATATATATATATATATATGTATCGTATACACACACACACACATATACGTATATGTGTGTGTGTGTGTGTATACGTATACGTATACGTATATATATACGTATACGTATACACACACATATACGTATATGTGTGTGTGTATATATGTTTATGGTTTATGTTTAGGATCTTGCAGATCTATTATTTATTGTGTTCTCTCCATTCTCTCTCTTATTTCAAGCACCGTTCGGCGCTTCGCCACGCTGTTTGTCAACGTGAACGTGACCTCTGAACCTCACGAGGTGTCGGCTCTGTGGTTCCTCTGGTATGTGAAGCAGTGTGGGGGAACCTTGAGGATTTTCTCCACCACTGATGGAGGACAGGTAGGTCTGCCAAATCTGTAACTCTAATATCCATTTTATGTTACATTAACATAAAGCAATTCAAATGCAAGCAGTTCATAGATTAAAGGGCTCTTAAATCAAAAAAAGTCTTATATATACGTATATGTATGTATGTATATATGTATGTGTGTATATATATACATACATATACATATGTATGTATATATATATGTACGTATGTATGTACACACACACATATATATATATATATATATATATATATATATATATATATATATATGTATACATCATAGCCACGTAAATTAGCTTCATTTTTCATAGCTTGCTGCCGGTCAGCCTAGAATAATTACACATTCTGCTGTCATACTCGTCCATATTGCCATAGCAGCTGAGGAAGGGGATTATGTTTAGGTAAACAGAGGAGCCTGAGGCCAGTTTTGTTGTCTTTGCCCGTTTGCTAGAACCCATGTAAACACTTCTTTATTTTGGACACAACATACATAAACCTGTGTCAAGTATTGCTTCTGGAGGCATGCTTGGCGCTCTTCAGTTTCAGAGCAAAAAGAAGTTATTTTTAATCACACAAGACTCGTTTAACTGCCAGGACCTATTTAGGTTTAGCTCTGAATTTTCTGGCGACTGGAAGGCAAATTTGTTCAAATGCCACCATGGAATGAACACAATGTGTTTCTAATCAGGGAGAAGAGAGAGATGTTGACACTAACCATATGGAAAAGGTCACTGTCGATTCAATTTGGTGTCCCAGAGCTTTGGCAGCTCGCAGCCATTCCTTTCCATCATTCAGCAGTTGTTGGCCTGAGCTTTGAAAACACATTTCTCCCTCTTTGGTTTAAGATGAAATTTGTAGTGAAGGAGGGGGTCTGGGTTGAGGATAACCAGGCTAAATCAGCAGATCTTATCAGCTTGTTTCCTAAATGTAGTTTTTATTAGCTTGGCAGAGTCATCCTCTGAGCAGGATCACAAGTAATTTTGCTCAATATAATAAGAGATTGCGGTGCAGCTAGGGCACAATAAAGCCAAACAAGACCCATCCAGTTCTGCCGCTTCTGCACTCTGCTGGTGTTGCTGGTGTTGGTGACCGCTCTCTCCTTCCGTCCACCCCCGCAGGAGAGGAAGTTCGTAGGAGGCTCGAGTCAGATCAGCGAGGCCATGGCCAGAGAGCTGGGAGACCGAGTGAAGCTGCAGTCTCCGGTCTACAGGATCGACCAGACCGGAGACATGGTGGAGGTGGAGACGCTGGACAAGCAGACGTACACAGTAAGCATGTCCTGACTGAGGCTAAGTCTTTATACAGGTGTACTTCACTGCATTTATAAGGAGCACATGGTGCAACACACTGTTTTTTTTTTGTGTTTTATTGAATTTTTCAATTTATTACAAACAGACATAAAAGAAAACCAATTTAAAACAAAACTAAACAACACACTATATACAGTAGCTCAACAATAACACTAAAATGAAGAAAGACATCAAAAATTAAAGACACATCCGCCAAACACTGCACGTCACTCTGAGTCATCATAACAATATCACCATAGCTGTAAAAAACCTCTGTACAAAATACATTTACATATTCAAGAAAGGTAAAGTTATGTGTCCTGGAGTGTATTAGACAAATAAAATGGTCTAATGGAATGTATTCCATTATTATATTGTACCATCCGGAAATGCAGGAAATCCACTGAAGTAATATATTTTTCCTTGCACAAAATGTCAAGATGCTGAACATGTACATTATTAATGTGCACAATTCCCAACATATTTTGCATTGCGTGAACTATAACTTTCCTATATTTTTGTAACTCAGGGCAAGACCAATAATAACGTGTCAGAGTACCAGTATTTACTTTGCATTTAAAACGCAAGGAAGAAACAGTGGACTAGAATTCAGGTCAGGTGATAAATGCACTCTGTGTAGTATCTTGAGCTGAAGAGTTAAAGTTAAAGATTAGACCAGTGATTCACCTTTTTTTTGGCTCAGCTTGTGACAAAAGGCTCCTTGTGATCAACCGAGAGACTCTAAACGTCTTGCATGGGTTCATTTAAATAAACCACTATGAGGTCAAATTACTCATTATTTAACAAAATATAAGGCAAAGACTGGAGAAAAAAATAGGAAAAACTGATTTTTGAAGCAGATTTTTATGTGTGGGCTTCCAGTCAAGTCAGATCCTGTGTCATTTCTGCAGACAAGCACACAGGAACAAAATATTTTCTCATGAACCAAGGTGCCAAATAACAGTATACCAAAACCAGACAAAGAAGTAACATAAACATACACTGTTCTGCTTAGAGGTTGAGATTGTTGTTGTCTGATTTTGGTTGTATTTGAATGCAGAATTAACAGTGAAGGACATGACTTGACCTGTCGACTAACCCACACACTGAAATAAGACGACCCAGCCAATTTTTTAGGGGCTATTCAGAGAAGTTCACAATGAATACTTTTGTTTTTGGTATGTTGACAATACTTGTTCTATGTTTCTCTGAAGTACGATTTTGAATGCAGTGCTTTTATTTGTAGTTTAATATTTCTATATTAATCTAACGATGGTAGCACTTGCTATAGTTATTATCTAGTTGGTGAGATAACTCATACAGTATCCACACAGTGCAAACTGTGACATAAGGAGAAATTTAACTCCCAACTGTCTGAATCACATTGTGCAGTTCGTAATATTGTTCTGTGCTGCCATCTGCTGGTTGCTAGGCAACCTGCAGCCATGAATGCATGTTTGAATATCGCTCTTTTTTTGTGTCCCAGGCCAGGTACGTGATCTTGGCCACGCCTCCCGGCCTGAACGTGAAGATGCACTTTAACCCTGAGCTGCCGCCGCTGAGGAACCAGCTGATCCACCGTGTCCCCATGGGCTCCGTCATCAAGTGCATGGTCTACTACAAGGAGAACTTCTGGAGGAAAAAGGGTACGCAGGAAGTGGAAAGATGCCGTGGAAAGTGGAGTGTTTGTGGCATCTTTGTCTTTTTTTCACATTTACTGCCTCGTTTGTATGCTGCCAGGTTTCTGTGGCAGCATGGTGATCGAGGAGGAAGGTGCTCCCATTGGCCTGACGCTGGATGATACAAAGCCTGACGGGGCTGTACCTGCCATCATGGGGTGACGATACTAAAGAATAATAACATTATCACTGTGTGTCAGTCACTGCATGGCAAAATAATGTACATTCTTTTATTTATAGCTTTCTTTTGTCAATTTATCTCATAAAATGTCCAAAAACTAACACTGTCTTAGTCCATCTCGTGACATGTCTGAGATGATGGCTCAGTGATGTGATTTCATAATTTCTGGATAACAGTGGAGCTCTATGGCATGGATGAAACAGAAATATCAGGCCCTGGATACACACAGTTTGGTAGATTTCATGTTTCATGTTGTTTCTTGGTCTTTTCATGGGATTCAGTGACAATAAGAAAAATAGAAAATATGACAAGACATATCCTTTAATATGCTGCTACTGAAAATCATCTGTCCCTGGTTGTGTTAACAGTAGCGGTGAATGTTGTAATAGGAACAGACTCCCCACAAAGCTGTATTTTTTTCCAGTGGATGATATTTCTCCTCTCCCTCCCTGCAGATTCATCCTTGCCCGTAAGTGCAGGAAGCTGTCGATGCTGACCAAAGAGGAGAGGTAGTTGCACGACTCAGCAGGTTAAAGAGCTCCCACAAGCTGCAGGAGTGGTTTAATCCAAACTGCTGTTTTCTCCGTTTAGGTTGAAGAAGATCTGTGAGATCTACTCCAGAGTGCTGGGCTCAGATGAGGCTTTGCATGTGAGTTTAACACACAAAGTCGCTATGGTGGAACTGCATCACTGGTTAAACCATTAAATGTGTCATTATTTGTGCCTGTCAGCCGGTGCACTATGAGGAGAAGAACTGGTGTGATGAGCAATACTCTGGAGGCTGCTACACAGCCTATTTCCCCCCAGGGATCTTGACCCAGTATGGAAAGTAAGTGTCCTCATGTTCAGTGTATAACTCGATATTTTTGGGGTCTGATTGAATATGTATTTCATTCTAATTAAAACGCAACACACTTTCCCTAATAATAATCTCAGTAATCTCAACCTAGCTTCTCTGCCTCTGCCCATAATAACATACATTATATAGCCTAATGTCATCTAAAATTGTTTATTTGCAAGATAATATAGCACATTTTAGCGAAAAATGTCTCCATTTTGAATGTCTTGTGATGTTAAAATGGAGTCATTAAGGTTGGTATAACTACTACTATTACTAGTACTACTACCAGTACTACTAGTCTAAACTCTCAGAATCTATGCTGTTTTCTGTAGAAAACACCAATAATTTGTTCCCAAATTTCTTCGCTGACCAGCCAAATGTTTGCTCTTTTTCATTTTTCCAGATAAACAGAAAAAATTGAGTGAGTTAAATGCGGTGTAATTTTTCCTTTCTTTTAATTTTTATTTATTTATATTTTTTAATAATTACAATTGTCATTATGTATTTCTCTTCAGTGTCAAATATTTATTTATTTAAAACTTTCATTTACTTTATTTTTCTTTAATTTAATAATTTAAATTTAATAACAATTTTAATTTGATAACAATTTTTTCTTTCTTTTGGTGTATATATTTTTTGCATTCAAAACTTTATTTAAATCTTTATTTCATAAGTTCCGTTTATTATTTATATTTTTACTTAACTTAATTTTTTTCAGTTTACACATTTCTCATTATGTTTACATTATTACATGATCTTATTTGTTTAAGTTTTTATTGTCATTTTTTTCTCCCAGAAACAATAAAAAAAAAAATAATAAAAAACATTTTATTCATCTGAGACAGCAGTGTTTGTGTCCTTAAATTTTGGCTGAAGTCGGTCAGTAATTCTGACCATAAAAAACACAAATTAAAAAAAAAATCAGTCAGGTTTCTCCTCCATCATTTGTTCAGACAGTAGAAGCTTCAAACGAAAAATTGAGTTACACAAAACATAGTAATGCAGTAAATGCGATGTATGTGCGGCCGGTTTCATGCAGGAGTTGTGGTCTGTGGAGACTAATGGTGGTATATTTCATTAAAGACCACTTTCAAAGCGTACAGATCAGCTTGAAACTCAATAAGGTCTTTTCCTGTCTGCAGGGTGCTGAGGGAGCCGGTCGGCAGGTTGTACTTTGCAGGAACTGAGACGGCCACAGAGTGGAGCGGCTACATGGAGGGGGCGGTGCAGGCCGGAGAGAGAGCCGCCAGAGAGGTTAGAGGTCACCCAGAAACCAGGAGGTTCACTGTTGAGCTCAACATATAAGAGCACAGTTGTCAATGCTTAATTTACAGCATATTTCCTGTTTGAAGCAAATCCTCCAGCTGCTCTGACGAAGGCAATAAGACCTAATAAAGAAAAACATCGCTAGGCTAATTGATGCAGCTGCTCTTTAATAGTTGGTGTTTCCTCACACCTCTGCATGCTCCTGATGGTATTTATAGAGAAACAGTTTGACATTTTAAATATGTACATAGTCAGATGAGAGAATGAAGAAAAAGCTTTTTTCTCAGAAGATGCTTTACTTTATCTGCTTTTCGGAAAACAGAAGAGCAGATAAAGACAGGTATTAAAAGTTAAGTTCTTGTGTATTGAAGGTGAGGCAGTCCGAATATGAAGTCAGCAGCCAACAGTAACTGTACCTCTGTGCCTCTGTGCCTTTTGGAGTCATTTACTCTCCTTACAATACAATACTTACAAGGTCTTTTGCATTTCAGCTCCTACAGCATGTCCTTTAGTGTCTGGAGTAAACAGGCCCATCTGTCTACTTGCATTCCCTGTGAGGGTTCAGTTTTTGTGAATGATCCCAGAAGCACAACTCACTCACTCAACACTTCAGAATAAGAGTTTTATTAAAAGACGGCAGCACAGGTGGAGACAGGGCACACACTCTCCCTGGCAGGTGGAGAGAAGCATGGCAACCTAACTACTGTAACTGGAAATAAAAGGAGGCTGACCTAAGAAGGGAGAAAAGCTGAATCCAGAAATAAACAAAAATGACTAGACCTAAAGAGAGAGGAAATACTAAGCTCACCTGACTTTAAAAAAAGGCAAAAGAACAAAAAACACTTCTAAAGGATGGAGGCTCAGTTGGAACTGGTGACTTAAAACAGGAAACAGGCAGAGACGGGAAACAAGACATGACGTCTATTTAAACGTGATGTAAGGGGACACAGGTGGAAACAATCAGGGCAGGGACTGACGAGAACACAGGAGGGCAGGAGATGACCCGATCTGAAACAAGAGGGAGACAGCGTTACTTCAAAATAAAACCAGGAAGTGCCTCGACAACATGCAGGCACGAGACAAAAATGGAGAACTTAACCAAACCAGACAGACAGAGCATGATGTTCCCAAATGTTGAAATAAATATATTTTCATGCAAGTGTCCTGACTTAACAACCAGTGTGTCCTGTTGCAGGTCTTGTGTGCCATGAATAAAGTCCACCAGAGTCAGATCTGGCAGTCAGAGCCTGAGTCTGTGGTGAGGGACATCTTTTTGAATATTGTCCATTTCATTAAATTAAACATCACTTAGCCTCCTCTCTAATCCTTCTGTCCCATCAACAGGAGGTCCCCGCTCACCCCATCGTCACCAGTTTCTGGGAGAGGAATCTGCCTTCAGTCGGTGGCCTCCTGAAGCTCATGGGAGTCTCCACCTTCCTGTCTGTTGCCATGGCAGCCGGCCTGGTGGCCTACAAGAAGGGCCTCCTTCCCCGGAGTTAAACCGCCCCATGCCGTCTCACTCTCCCTCCTCTGCATCGCGAGGGGGCATGTCTCAATATAGACACTGTACTCTTGTACTTCTAGTGCACTACTTTGTGTCCCATGCTGCAAAGTAGTGAACTATATTGGGTATGGGATGCTGTAAGAAAGACTGTTGGGTTCACTCAAAAACACCAAGGCACCGTCGCTCCATCTGTTCACAAAAGAGAGAGTGAGACAAAGTTAACTGAGACTCAGATCGTGAAACCAAGGAGGGAAAAATTAGAGAATTAGTTCTGAAAATGTGTATGACTATATCCATATTAATATTCCATCCATTGCCAATGACATTCACATTCTTGATAACGTGGGTTTATTAAATCATCGTGCTTTCTGTGTGTGCGTGAGCTCTGTCTGTGTGTGTGTGTGTGTGTGTGTGTGTGTGATTACCTCTGCTGATTTTAGGTGCTAATTTATTCTGGCCAAGCAGCTGTAGCTGCACAATAGATCAGAGTTAAAGATATAGCTTTTTCTCTTTGTCAACAAATCCCACGAATATACAGAATATTTTAATATTTTACTTTTGGTTAAGGCTAGGCATTGACCGTCACCTTTTGAGTTTTAGTTTAAGTCGTCAGGCAGTGAGTTTTTGCAGTCTGAGGGTTACCCTCCAGACACAGCCAGCAGTTATTACTGCTACAAAATTAGCTATAGCTAGCTAGCAACGTACACACCGTTTGTATGCGTCACTGTATTTCAGCTCAGTGGGAATCTTTTATTTCTACTTTCAAGAATAATCAAGACAATTTGTACAGCATATGAGAACCATGACTTGTTTTGAACTAATCCCTCACTAAAGCAGATGAACATTAAAAAAAAACAAATGCACTATTTCCTCCTGTTTGAGTAACATAAAAATAGCAGAAGAAATAAGAAAAAAACAACACAATTTTTTTTTTACAGTTTGAGTGACGGACGGGGACTAACATGTTAGAGAAGTTAGAAATTATTGAGAGACTCAATAATGAGTTGTTGGTTTGTGTGGGATTTATTGACAGCGAGAAAAGGAAGAAAGAAAACGCATAAAAAGCCTTTTATTATTTAAGGGTAATGTAGTGCTGCCGAGCTGCCCGGTTATCTTTTGGCAAATTTAATGGAAGCATCCGAATGTATTTCCTTTAGACCACATAACAAACTGTTGCTACGATTTCTGACACACGTTTTTACTTTTTCCGCATAATTTACATGAATTAATTTATATTAAAATTGATGCTAACCGAACACACCATGGAAAGATGTTCATTTTAATTTTAATATGTAATGAGAATCTAATGAATTTAAATCATGCAGGTTATATTGTTTTTTTGTTTTGATTTGTCAAAGAAAATTTACTTCTTGGTGAAAATAAACTTAAAGGGACAGTTTGTAACATTTCAGGTGATCGGTTATCATATTCACAGCTGTTTTCATTAGTGAATAATCACCTGAAACTAAGAATGATTCTGTTTTTGTTAGCTTTGAATGAGTCATTTTATCATAACAGAGCAGTATTTCCTCTTTCGCAGAGTTTGCCCTGTTTCTACAGTAGCCCAGAGTGGACAAAACAAATACGGGATTTAGTGAGAGCCTTTTCGCATTTTTAACGTTACCTAAATAGTTTTCCGACACGCTCGTGAAACTACATTAGTGCTATTATGTATGGATGACCTCTGAGCGAAGTGAGCGACACTGCAGTCAAGTGAGCAGAGGGGAATTATTATTATTTGGTTGCTAAATGCAACCACACACCAAATCTTACACACTGTACCTTTAAGAAACACAAACGGACATTTGGAGAAACTGAATTCATGCTTCCCAACTGAAACATTTGACTGCTTGCAGTGAAGAGTAAATTGTTGACACGAATTTCAGGTGGTTTTTTTTTTTTGGAGATCTGATTTATTTTGGATAGGTGAAAATCAACACGATTGATTCTTCGGCTCCATCCACATGACAACGGTGCGATAACGCTTGTCGCAACGTTTCCAGAAATATTTCTGTCTACATGGCAATGCGAAAAGGTCGACGAGTGACAAGGATGTAATAAATATGCCACGTCGATAGGTGGCGCTGCAAAGAAACACAGAGAGACCCACCAAAAGAACAAAAGAATGAAATGAGCATGCGCATGAGGTCCTTGTTTACTATTACTTCTGGTCACATGATAATGTGATGTCATCGGTAGCAACAACGCTGGGTACACACTGCAACTCTGAAACGGCGTTGTCAGATCTTCTCACTCCGTGACCTATTGTCAGAAAATACCGTTGTGGGTCTCTGACAATGCCGGAGTCATCTGAATCGGTATGAAAGTTTGTCGGATTCACAGATTTCCGTTGTCGTGTGGACGGCACCTTAAACCTTCTTGTGTCAGTGCTTTTGAAGGACATCGTAGTGTGAGGGAGTCATGTTGTTCCTGTCCCAGAGACTGCTGTGTGAATGACTGGTTTATCTGTCATGCCTTAATGCAAGTCGTCGTGTTTTTCGTCATTTCTCTCAAGTGCCTGTGTGACTCTGCACTGGAGGTCAGAGGTCAGATGGGCCACGGTTTATCATCAGTAACCATCAATATAACAGGGAGCAGCAGACTGCGTCCCTCCCTGCTTTGAGCGCCCCCTTGTGTTACCTGAGTTTCGTCCTCGGTGTAACCTCGACTCAGGTGAAGCCAGGCATGTAAATGCAACGTCGGCCATGAATCACATAGAGCTCAGACTGTTGGGTTGATCAAACTGCTTATCTCCAGTGAAGCCAAGTCTGTGTGTGATTTGTATTGTGGTTGCAGTGTTTCTCTGTGTTTCCCCTCGTTGTGATGCCCTCATGTCTCCCCACCACCACCACCCCTCTCACGATAAGACAATAACGTTGCTCACATCCGACACATTTTCAGACGTTGGTGAACAAACACCTGCCCGTCCTAGCAGCATCAACAGACAATGCATTCATCACCTGGTCCTTCTTTATGGTTTTCTCTGAGACCTGAGGCCGTCCTTCTGTCCATTTGAGCCTCCATGACTCTTCCTGTAATCTGTCTTCGATGTCTTTGATTCCTCAAACAAAGCTGGTGATATTTAAAAGGAAAAAAATGTGAAATAAATCTTTTACTCGTCTTAAAGCGTTCTTGCGTATCATTTTCATTGATCGGCTTTTGCGCAGATGTAACGGGGTATGTGAAAAGATAATGATGATGTGAAAAGACGTCTGTATATTTATATTTAGGAGGATATGGATAATGAGGTGATCTTTAGTATGTGTATCTATGCCACAGACTTCAACAAAAACTAGTTCCTGTCCAGCTTAGTTGAAAGTTTTCTGAATGCAAACCAGCTGAGAAAGAAGCAAAATATTCAAATGAAATCTGAGTTTGCAATCAAAAACACCTTGTGTGACAGAATCTTTCTGTTCAGCTAGAGGAACAGGAACAGGCGTATACCTTTGAAGTACACCGTTTACCGTAACAGTCCAGGATCATTATACCTTGTATAAAAAAAAAAAGAGAAAAACCAGGAAATTAGCTTTCTGTCTTGAGTGGCTGTTAAGTAAAAACAGAATAAGGTCTTTTTTAGTGTGTTAGAAAAAAAATTGTTTTCAACTTTATCTGAATTAATGTGAAGAAGGAAACCAGCAGAAAACTCCTGTGAGATGGTTATTTTATTATATATTATTATCTTTAGTTTAATTGTTCATTTAGTTATTTCAGAGAGAACTATAGTTCTTATTTTTCCAGAAAGTGACATCACTTTTTTAAGCGGGAACTCAAAAAAGCTTAAAATACAGTGAGCACAAACTTTCACTTCTTTTTTTCCTCCATGTTTCACGGTGCTTATCTATTTGTCACACTCTTAAAGTTTCAGTGGAGGCTGCTGGCTGCAAAGAGAGCGACCGATAGAGCACTTCTACATCTCTAAATATACAACCTTTCATCCTGATTCAGTCAGATAATCTGCTTTGTGAGACAAAACACACTGTCTTTCAGTCTGCTGTGCGTGTGTGTGTGTGTGTGTGTGTGTGTGGCTTCATGCCAGGACTTCACTCTCTTTCATCTCCTCTGTATTTAATTCAATCTCCCCTTTGAGCTCCTCAGTACTTCAATATAAATCATAATCCTCCACTGTAAGATGTCAGTCTTGATATCATGTGTTTGTTTTTCCTCTGTGTTGCAGTATGTGCTCTTTGTCACCACTAGAGGGCAGATGACATCCGTGAAAGCATCGACACAGACTGATGTGAACGTAAGAAATTATCCAAGCTTGCACTCCCTCTTTCGTGGCTCAAAAGCACACGACGCAGCGCAGGAAGGCCTGGCTGTCACGTTCATCCTGGTTTTAGTCATGTCGTCTCTGGGCTGGTTTTGCTGGTTGACATGTGGCACTTATGTCGCTCCTCGTCTTGAGCTGTGGTCGCCAGAGGCTTGTGCAATCCCAGTGGGTTTAGTCACTGCAGATGCTCCCAAAGGCTGCAAAGGTAACTGCTGCTGCTCCGTTGGGCCTGCTGGTGCATGGGTTTCTGTTTTCATGTAGGTGACATACATCTGCATGCAGCTGCTCTGGCTCACATACTCCCTCCTCTCTCCATTAGACCACATCCCTGCTCCTGGCCCCTCTGAAGCTCGCTGTGATATGAAATCTGACACTGTCAATTTGCCTCCCAATCCGTCAGGCCGTGGATTGGATTCAGATGGTAGTGTTGTGGGGCCCGGGGACTCGGCGCCGTGGCCCAGGCAACTGCTAACCGCCATCCACCCACGACCACATACCCCAGCAAGTTCCCTCAATGGTGAAATCATTTGCAATCTCCTGTTAAATGTTCCCACTTCCAGGCTCGGAGCTAGATTATTTTCTTCGTCCGCAGGTATCGAGGGTGGCCAGAATCTCTCCCCTGGGCGCTGAGATGATTTTAGCAGCCGAGTTTGCCTCTGATGGAAAAAGGTCTGTCGTTTGGTTGTGGAGGCTCAAAAATGCTTATAATGAGTGAAGGTTTGGGATGTAAAAAATTATTAAAGTTACACTGTTAATCTCTGCAACAATCCCACTTCTTTAAATATATTTTTGGGGCATTTAAGACTTTTTTATGACACTGGCAGGAAATTAAGGCTACGATGAGAGGAGTATATACATATATATATATATAGGACAAGGAAACTGTGTTTATAGATGGTTTATGGCTTGGTAACAAATAACCTGCTCTTCTTTCAGCAAAACCAGATTTGCCATGTTGTAAATATTTTGTAATAATAATAATATTAGTGATAATAATAATAATAACTATACATTTCTGAAAGGAATGGTTTGACATTTAGTCATATCTGCATGCTAAAGCTACAGTTAGCTTAGCATAAAGATGGAAAATGATTGTAGTTATTGTTCTGTTTCTGAAGCTCACTAAAATTAAGATGTTTTTTTGGTCTGTGAAACAAAGTGTTTTACACACCAGGTAATAGTGCAAATCTTTCCCAAAATGCTAAAATGATACAAATTTGTTATTGAATAAGGAATAATTTGAGGGGTTTGGTCTAAAATTCTGCAGGTGAAACTGACAAAATGGATTGTTCATTTGTTCTCAGTGTTCATAGTGAAAAATGATCTATAATTTGTATACAGCTATTAATAACTAATCAGTTCGTGTTTAATTGTTGTAGGAGGCCGGTTGGACCCAGGAGTTGCTTTTGTATCCCATCTGAAACCATAAGTCAATGCTTATCAGTTCTATATTTTAATAACTCCACTTCATTTGAACCCAAACCACCATCTTTCCTAAACCTAACCAAGTAGTTTTGCGGCTCGTGCTGTTGTGCTAATTACTGAAAAATAATAATTAATCACAGTTACTAGTTACTTCATTCAAAAAGTAAATCAATTACTTTGTTGACCACTTACATCAAAAAATAACGTGTTGCTGTTAAAAGTACCTGTCCAGTTCCTCTTTAGGACCCTGGGGAGTGAGAGTTTGTCTTATGGTGTGTTCACTGGAAGTCAGAACTTGGAGCTCTGATCATCTTAACCTCAAAGTTTAGTGCTCCCAGCTCTTCCAGCCTTACAGACGAACAACAAAACATGGAGCTACTGTTTACCTCAGTAGCAGATAGCATGAACTCTGTGTCTGGTTGATTAATCCAACTTTCTCAGTTGGAGATCCGACTTCATGGGTGTTCTGATTTAAATTTTGACTTGAAGTTGGAAATTCCGACATTTGTGTGCAACTTGAACGTAGCACGAGTTGAATCACACAAACGCCAGGCTCCCAGTGCTGCTGCAGTGACATTAATCCTGTTTTACTGGTGATGTTTGCCTCCTTATGCTGGAAAGTGGGGGGACAGACCAGTGTCTCTATGACTCTGAAGAGGACATGTCACCCTGTCCATAGAGACTCTGAGAGCATGAATGAAAGTAACCTTAATTCATCAATCAGGAAATCTTTTACCAAGTAACAGACAAACGCACAGTATTGTAACGGTAACTGTATTTATTTATTTTAAAAGTAATGCAATGTTACTGTCAAAGGTAACAGCGTACTAATAACATGTTACCGCCCAACACTGCTCATGTTGCTGGGCATTCATACAAAAAACAAGATCTGATTTGAGGTTTTAGGCTCACTGTCATCATGTTAAGGCTGTGACTCTGTCGTCTTATATTGCAGGTAATACAGCCATCGCTGGTTCCCATCCTGCCTGGCGCTATCAGCAGGTCCTCCATGAATCAGCGGGCACAGGATGGAGCTCTCCGAGCCAGACTTGACTTAACTTATTGTTCTGGGCTGGTGGGACCTCTGTGAGCTTTACTGTGAGATCCTCTCTTGTTAGACATTTCACTTTGGCCAGATGAGGAGGAGGAGGAGGATGAGGACATTCTCCGCTCGTCCACCATCGCTGATTTGTAGTCACGCTGAAGAAAGAAAATATGGTATTGAGGCTCGGTCAGAGATGTTTTTCCTTTTTCTTTCTGAACCTAAAGGAATAGTTTGATAGTTTTTGATCTTATTTGCTCTCCTGCTGGGAGTTTGGAAGCATTAGCTTAGCTTAGCTTAGCTTAGCCAGCAGCACAACCCCTCATTACACCACAGTGTTGCCATTATTCTTTACTTGAGTTATTATACTTTTACATTCTATGATATGTTTCCCTTTAGCATCTTTGGTACTCATTGTTATAGCAATCAAGCGGGTTTGGGGAATCAGTGGTCTGAGCTTCAGATGATAAACATTAATAAACACAATTAACATGGTGGTCAAGTGCAAACAAAGTCGTAGCTCAGTTTTGAGTCCAGGCAAGCTGCATGTCACATCATGCTTCTACAAAGGAAAGAAAAACTTTATTTAGTTTGTTAAATGTAATTTACCTGTTTCCTTTCAACACTTAGACTGGTCATTTTGATGATTTTCCTTTAAGTAAATGTCTATTAAGTCACTGTCTATTGCTAAATGATGATGAGAATATTGAAATATTTGGCTGTATTACAGTTTTGTCCATTATATCAACACCTAAAATCCTTGAACTCACCAACTTATCATGCTAGTTTGACCATCTCTGGCTGTAGCTTCATCCTTACCATATGAGATATGTGTTATGTTGGTCATGTCAAGTTAAGTTTTTGGTTCAGTTTTGTCATATTGTCCTGTTATTTCCTGTTTTATTTTGTATTAATTGTCTTCCCTTGTGTTTCAGCTTCTCGTTTCCTGCCCCTGTGTTTCCTGCGTCTGTTGATTGTCTGCCCCGCCCTGATTGTTTCCAGCTGTTACCCATTACCTCGTGTATTTATGTCTGCGTCTCCCCCAGTCATGTGCCAGTACGTCTTGTGAATTCTCCAAGCTACCAGCCATTAAGTCAAGTGTTTCGCCGTCAGGTTGTGTCGTATCAGTTTCTGTCATTGTGTCGAGATTTGTCCAGTTTAGTACTAGTGTTTTGTCTGTCTCTAGCATCAGTGTAATCATCCAGTCTAGTCTTAGTGTTTTGTCTGTTTTGTAGCATCTGTGTTGTCAACCAGTTTAGAGCCTTTTTCCCTCACTGTTAGTGAGCGTTTTATGTTTTGTCTTTTTCTTTAAGTTATTGTTTTCCTCATTGTGTGAGCGCCTTTAGTTTAGCATTTTTCCTAGTATCCTAAGTTTGTTTCATGATCTGCCTAGTGTGTTTTCTATCTGAGTTTTAGTTTCATCTCGCTTTAGCATCAGTGCCTGAGTTGTTTTGTTAAATTTTGTTTGTGAACATTTTTTTGGTATTAAAACACCTTTAACTTACTTCTGTCGCGTCGAGTCGTGCATTTGGGTTCAGTCTTTTCGTGCCACATTCTTACAGAACGTACTGGCCATAACATGAACCCAGCCGACTCTAGCTAGTTAAAGGAGCTGGTAAGCTCGCACAGTGACAGAATCTTGAGGCAGGAGGAGCAGGCAGTTGCCTTGGGTCGAGACTTAGCCACGTTATCGTCTCGCCAGGATGAGTTTAGGCGATCCATGACTGCACAAGTTGACTCGTTAGCTCATCACATGCAGGACCTGCTAGCTCACCTGCATAAGCAGTCTGCCGCGTCTCCCACGGTTCCTGAAGGCAGCAGCTCCAGCCAGCCGGTGGTGACACAGATAATGTTCATTCCTGCGCCACCGCGTCTTGCTCCCCCTGATAAGTTTGCCGGCCAGTCAGAGTTATGTCGCCCTTTTTTAGTGCAATGTGAACTGCATTTCCGCATGAACCCTACCGCGTTTCCCACTCCTCAATCTCGAGTGGCATTTATTACCTCACATCTGACGGGTAGAGCAGCGGCATGGGCTACGGCTGAATGGTCGCGGGACTCCCCAATATGTTCATCCCCGGAGGACTTTGTGACTGAGCTCCGTCGGGTTTTTGATCAGTCTCGCCCGGGCCGGCAGGCAGCTCGCATGTTAAAGAGACTTTGTCAAGGCAACCGCTCGGTAGCTGATTACGCCATCGAGTTTCGGCCGTTGGCCAGGGACAGTGGTTTAGGAGAACCAGCGTTAGTTGATGCCTTTTTGGACGGCTTAAGTGACACTATTCATGACCAGATGGGTCCACAGGAGTTGCCCGACAGTTTGGAGGCGGTCATCGAGGCGGCTATCCGCACCGATCTCTGGGTTCGGGATCGTCGTTTCCGACGGCGAGGAGGAACCGGGCGAGGATGCGAGGCGACCAGAGGACCAGAGATGGCTCCAGTGGCTGAGGGATCCGGTGGACGAAGGGCTCTCCCGGCGCTTAAGGAGGAACCCATGCAGGTCGGCAGGACGAGGATTTCCCCCGAGGAGCGCCAGCGGCGATTACAGCAGGGGTTATGTTTCTACTGCGGAGGAGCAGGACATCGCCTCGTCACCTGCCCATTAAAGGAGCAGGCTCATCAGAAGACCGGGGGGGGTCTGGTGAGCCAGTTCGCTGCTGCAGAAACCCCCCCGAGACATCTGACACAGGTAACTTGTACTGTCAATAACTTTGAGAGAACTTATGAAGTACTAATTGACTCAGGAGCAGACGGCAGTCTAATGGACTGGAAGGTGGTTCGGGAGTTGGGACTTCAGACAGAGCCTTTATCTCAGCCTCTGGCTGCCAGGGCTCTGAACGGTAGGGAAATTTTTAAGATCACTCACCACACCGAACCAGTGACAATAACCATAGGGAAGCACAGCGAGAGACTCAGTTTCCAGGTTTATGAGTCTGTACATCATGTCATTGTTTTAGGTTTTCCATGGTTATGTAAACATTGTCCACGTATTAATTGGGGAACAGGGGAGATTGAGGGATGGTCTGAGGACTGTTCGGGGAGGTGTTTTGAGAGGGAGGAACTGGTAACCATGGGAGGGTTGAGAGCTGATCCAGATCAACCAGTTATTTCTTCTTCTCTGCACCAGATTGACTTGTCCTTGGTACCTCAATGCTATCATGACCTAGCTTTGGTTTTTAGCAAAGCTAAAGCAACCTCCTTGCCCCCTCACAGAGATTATGACTGTGCCATCGAGCTGAGAGAGGGAGCGCCCCTGCCCAAGGGCCGGCTTTATGCCATCTCGGGGCCAGAAAGGCAGGCGATGGACAATTATATACAGTCTTCTCTTGAAGCAGGCATCATCCGGCCGTCATCATCACCCCTTGGAGCAGGATTCTTCTTTGTGGACAAGAAGGATGGCTCTCTGAGACCATGTATCGACTATGCACCACTGAATGAGATAACCATAAAAAACAGGTACCCCCTCCCTCTCATGACATCAGCTTTCGAGCTATTGCAGGATGCACAAGTATTCACCAAGCTGGACTTACGCAATGCTTACCATCTGGTTCGAATAAGGGAGGGGGATGAATGGAAGACGGGGTTTAATACACCGTCGGGACATTATGAATACCTTGTCATGCCGTTTGGACTGTCTAATGCACCAGGTGTTTTCCAGAATCTAGTCAATGATGTGCTCAGGGAATACTTAAACAGATTTGTCTTTGTATACATTGATGATATTTTGATTTTCTCTCCCAGTCTTGAAAGTCATGTGTGTCATGTGCGTCAAGTTTTAACCAAGTTGCTGGAAAACCAGCTTTTTGTGAAAGCGGAGAAATGTGAATTTCATGCCAGATCCGTGTCTTTCCTGGGCTTTATCATAGCCCCTGGGTCGATACAAATGGATCCGGCTAAAGTGAAAGCGGTTGCAGAGTGGCCAGTTCCGAATAACCGCAAGAAAGTGCAGCAATTCCTTGGGTTTGCTAACTTTTACCGTCGGTTCATTCGGAACTATAGCGCAATTGCAGCGCCTCTGCATACATTAACCTCTGCCAAGTCTCCTTTTCAGTGGTGCCCTGCAGCGGACGCTGTGTTCAAGCAGCTCAAGCAGAGGTTCACCACAGCTCCCATTCTCGTCATGCCCGACCCAACCAAGCAGTTCCTGGTGGAAGTAGATGCTTCGGACATAGGCATAGGAGCAGTGCTCTCCCAGAGATCATCTACGGACGGCAAGATGCATCCCTGTGCCTTTTTGTCCAGGAAACTGTCTAAGGCGGAAAGAAATTACGACGTGGGCAACAGGGAGCTGCTGGCGGTTAAGGTGGCCTTAGAGGAGTGGCGTCACTGGTTGGAGGGGGCTCAAGAGCCTTTTGTGGTTTGGACAGATCATAAGAATTTGGAGTACATTCGTCATGCCAAACGTTTGAATTCACGTCAAGCCCGCTGGTCTTTGTTTTTTAACCGTTTCAGTTTTACTCTCTCTTACAGGCCTGGTTCACAGAATGTGAAGCCGGACGCCCTCTCGCGGCTATATGATCCAGAGCCTGTGACCAGGGAACCAGAGCCCATCCTGCCGTGTGATGTTGTGGTAGGAGCGGTAACCTGGCCAATAGTAAACAGGGTTAAACAAGCCAACGGGGAAAACCCGCCACCTAAGGGCTGTCCGCCCAATCGGCTGTTTGTGCCGGAGGGTTTGAGGTCTCAGGTGGTACATTGGGCTCACACATCTCGCCTAACCTGTCATCCTGGAGTAAAACGCACCTTGTTCTTTTTACGCCAACAGTTCTGGTGGCCCGCTATGGACTCGATGGTCAAGGAATACGTGGAAGCCTGCCCTGTGTGTGCCCGCAATAAAACATCGGTGCAGGCTAAGGCTGGACTCCTTCAGCCCCTCCCCATTCCCAGCCGGCCATGGGCGGAAATAGCGCTGGACTTCGTCACGGGTCTGCCTACGTCATGTGGCAATACTACTGTATTAACTGTGGTGGATCGATTCTCTAAGATGACACATTTTATTGCGTTACCAAAGCTGCCCTCTGCTAAGGAGACAGCGGAGGTCATGTTCAGTCGAGTTTTCTGTATTCATGGATTTCCTAAGGACATTGTTTCAGATCGTGGACCACAGTTTGTATCCAGGTTTTGGCGAGAGCTTTGTGAGCTGATCGGGCAACGGTGAGCCTGTCATCAGGATACCATCCACAGTCCAATGGCCAAACCGAGCGACTAAACCAAGTGTTGGGGACCTGTCTGCGATGTCTTATCACTCAGAATCCAGCCTCATGGAGCAGACTACTTCCATGGGTTGAGTACGCGTACAACTCCCTTCCATCTGCGGCCACTGGACTCTCCCCGTTTCATGTTGTATATGGTTATCAGCCCCCCGTCTTTCCAGATGTGGAAAGAGAGGTCCGGGTCCCGTCAGCTCACGCCCTGGTTCGGAGAGCCCATAAGGTCTGGGAGGCCACCCGTCGTGTTCTCCAGCGTAGTGCGGCGCGGATGAAGAAAACGGCTGATCGACGCCGCCGTCCAGCACCCGAATACCAGACGGGTCAACGTGTGTGGCTGTCAACACAAGATCTTCCCCTGCGGGCCACGACTAAGAAGCTTGCCCCTCGTTTTATCGGACCTTACCCCATCTCCAAGGTGGTGAATCCAGCAGCGGTGCGACTACGCCTGCCTCGCTCCCTCAAGGTCCACCCAACTTTCCATGTCAGCAAAATAAAGCCAGAAAGGATCAGCCCATTGGTTCCCGCTTCCCGACCCCCACCACCCCCCCGTATCATTGATGGGGGACCAGCATATACTGTCCATAGGCTCCTGGCGGTACGGAATAGGGGGCGAGGAAGACAGTTTTTGGTGGACTGGGAGGGGTATGGTCCTGAAGAGAGGGAATGGATTCCGGCATCCCACATTCTAGACAAGACTCTCATCCAGGATTTTTACCATCGCCACCCTGAGATCCCTGGGCCGTCAGGAGATGACCCTTAAGGAGGGGGTACTGTTATGTTGGTCATGTCAAGTTAAGTTTTTGGTTCAGTTTTGTCATATTGTCCTGTTATTTCCTGTTTTATTTTGTATTAATTGTCTTCCCTTGTGTTTCAGCTTCTCGTTTCCTGCCCTTGTGTTTCCTGCGTCTGTTGATTGTCTGCCCCGCCCTGATTGTTTCCAGCTGTTACCCATTACCTCGTGTATTTATGTCTGCGTCTCCCCCAGTCATGTGCCAGTACGTCTTGTGAATTCTCCAAGCTACCAGCCATTAAGTCAAGTGTTTCGCCATCAGGTTGTGTCGTATCAGTTTCTGTCATTGTGTCGAGATTTGTCCAGTTTAGTACTAGTGTTTTGTCTGTCTCTAGCATCAGTGTAATCATCCAGTCCAGTCTTAGTGTTTTGTCTGTTTTGTAGCATCTGTGTTGTCAACCAGTTTAGAGCCTTTTTCCCTCACTGTTAGTGAGCGTTTTATGTTTTGTCTTTTTCTTTAAGTTATTGTTTTCCTCATTGTGTGAGCGCCTTTAGTTTAGCATTTTTCCTAGTATCCTAAGTTTGTTTCATGATCTGCCTAGTGTGTTTTCAATCTGAGTTTTAGTTTCATCTCGCTTTAGCATCAGTGCCTGAGTTGGTTTTGTTAAATTTTGTTTGTGAACATTTTTTTGTATTAAAATACCTTTAACTTATTTCTGTCGTGACGAGTCGTGCATTTGGGTTCAGTCATTTCGTGCCACGTTCTAACAATATGAGCTAACTCTCTGGAATAAATTGACTAAATTTCGTTCCAAACTATTCTTTCATGCTGAGGACATGTTTTGTTCGTAGCACTCAGTACAGCAGAGGAGTCTATTGGTTATTTTTAGTCTGAAGTTCCACAAAGATCCCGGTGCTGGACTTGGACCATTAGCCTCAGAATGGCTTCTTTGGTGACACTGATGGAGCGCTGAGGAGGATTTCATCTGATAGGGAGCCATCGGAGCCTCGTAATGATCAACATCACTCACTCTGTCAAAGCTCATCGACGAAAGAAAAGCGAGCCACAGTGAGAAAAGTTGGAGAGATGAGAGATCTTTGGGGGAGAGATGAGCGAGAAAGGTGAGGGGAAGGAAATGATAAGAAAAGGAGTCTTCTCGTCCAGACGAGAGAGACTAGAGTGGAAGTAAATGACCCAGCGCCGTGAGTGTCCCACTAAATGACAGGTCCTGACACGAGTATAACACCCACCTACATGGAGGTCTTCCCAGGACCAGGAGAGAGCAGGAGTGACAACAGAGAGAAGGCAGATGGATGAGAGGGTAATCAAATCAAATTACACGAGGCTACAGGACTTAATTCCTGTCCTGGCAGTGTGTCACTCCGTCCAGCCCTGCAGGCCTCTCCATCGCAGCTCTAAAGTGATAAATAACTGGGGTAAATAGTAAATCCACCCCAGGCTGCAGTGGGAAGGAGGTAGGGAGGGAGGGAGAGTGAAAATGACTGCAGTACAAGTCAAATCCTGGACCCAAAATAGTCCTGTTCTCTCACTGTCATTTTCTATCCCCCCCAACAATAACGCCCTCTCCTCTGCTGTCTTCTGCAGGTAAATGGACCATTACAGTGAAAGCAGAGAAATAAACACTCAAGTGCCACACTTAAGGGAATCAGCTGCAGCCACTGCCACTTTCCCAGCTGGTTAAAATGTGTCCCATTTAAATGCATAATGCCTCAGAGGGTGGAAACAGCTAATCACAACTCATTCTAAATTAGTCTCTGTGAATGGCAACCTGTCGTAATCATATTGAAGATCTAACTGCATGGAGTGTTACTTGATTATTCTGCATCGCTGACGACCCAGTGTGAACTTTCTGCAGGGGGAAGGTGGGCACCATGCATGCACACATACCAGTGCATCAAAGTGCAAAGACGTGAGATAGTCATCAGATCCCTCACCTGCTCCCTCCCTCCCTCACCCTCAGATCTGCTCACCTGTAGAGCGTCCTGACAAAAAAAACAACAAAGAAAGTGTGAGCAAAACAGCAGCATATTTAAGTTCATTATGTAAAAGTACTGTCACTTAACAGAGATGTGTCATAAGGCTGCAGTTTGGATCAAGTGATGTGATTGTTTTATGTCATCTCGAGGTGTGTTGGAGGGCCGATGGATCAAACTTTCCCCATAAGAGAAGCATCCAAAGGAATCACTTGCGGTCACAGTTGGTTTGGCGGGATGCTGCCCTTAATTCAAGCTCACCAAACTGTACAAAGACAGCAGCAGCACACTGCAAGGAAACTGTCCATCCTCCCAAAGTCATTTAGGGCCATGCTCAGTTCTAACAGGGAAAGTTATTATTATTTAAAATATGAATAAAATCAATAATCTGCAAGAACATTCACTCTAAAGTGTGAAGTGCAAACTTGTACTTTGGTTATGTACTCCTTATACGTCCACACCGCAACATTTAGAGGTGCAGCATGTAGGATTTTTTTTTAGGATTTCTGACAGCATATTCATTAATATACAATCAAAAAAGCCAAATTGTGTCTGCTACACTGATCTAAGTCTAGCATATAGCTTCTAACATATATACTCATGTTTTTTGGTTGAACATTGTGAAGTAATGTTATTTTAGCATGATGTGCAATAACTTAACATTGTGTAAATTAATTTATGTTGACAGAAACTAATGCATTTTGGGTAAGATAGTAAACTGTGTGTACAACTCCAGAGCAGAAGGTGGCAGTAGTGTGAGAGCTGGGAGTTTTAGAAACTTTACTTCCTGAAGTTCAGCACACAGTTCAAAACACATGCTGAGAGTCAACAATGAAGACGGTAAGATAAGTCCTTTACTTAACTTAAAATAACTTAAAACTTAAAAATAAACCACTGCACAGAAATGGCTCTATTATTTTTTTTCCTTTGTCTGCATTGGTTCTCATTGTTAAACACCACAAAAAGGGTGTCAACCTTTTTATGAGAATATGCATATTTTAGTCTTGCAGCAAAGTCTATTAATATTTGGTGCATGTGTGTGAACTTCACCGGTCCTCCCTGGAAACTAAACTATAAATCTTTATTGGAATTTATTTCCTGTTCTAAGCCAGAGAGGGAAGTGCTACACCTCGGTGACATGAGAGTTCACATCAGTACTCAACAATGAGACTCAAAAGGAGCTGGTAGGATCTGGAAAAAACATGCCTGTGTAAAAAACACCAGAGCCCAGGGCGCCTACCATGACCCCGCATGGCCCGACTGGCACCGACATGCCCCCCACAACCTAGGGAAGCGAGAGCACCCATGAGGCCAAACCCAGAGAGTCACCAGGGCCACCGAGAACCGCGCAGATCCCATGACCAAGAGGAGGCAGAGACCACCACCCCCGAAGCGGCCAGGACAGGCCCAAAGGGGGCCAGGGGCACAGCGACGCACATCCATCAACGCCTTGCCACCAATACTGCACGCCCCCACGCCAGACGGCGCCCCACCACAGACACACCACATGCAGAGCACGCCAGCCCCGTCCCAATGTGCCCACGGAAAAATGCCCCCAGACCCCCAGCCCACCAGCAACCAGCCGTGCATTCAGCTCCCAAAAAAACGTTAAAAAAAGGGAGCAGTGACACCACCGCCAAATGAACCCGTCGGCAACAAACCCCACCGACCCCTGCTGACCATACCAACCATTGCCACGCCCCCAAAACCGAGCCACCGTCCGAGGCCAGGCTCTGTTAACTTTGAATGATTCATTTTGTCACTGAATGTTTTTGTAGCGTCCTCACTAGTTGCTATGGCTAGGTGCTTAGCATTTTCATTGCTTACTAAATAACCGTATTATAATTGGGTGGAAATAACTTTACATAATTTCTTTAAACTCAAAATAATCATTTGTTGGGTGACCATAAAAAAATTAAGGACTTAGCTTCCTGTCTTCCACAACCAACATTGTTGACTCTCAGCATGTGTTTTGAACTGTGTGCTGAACCTCAGGAAGTAAAGTATCTAAAACTCACACACTACTGCCACCTTCTGCTCTAGAGTTGTACACACAATTTACTATCTTACCCAGAATGCATTAGTTTCTGTCGACATAATTTACACAATGTTAAGTTATTGCACATCATGCTAAAATAACATTACTTAATGATGTTCAACCACAAAACATGACTATATGTGGTGAAATTACACCCACTTGTTGAAGCCACAGTGTTTATGATTGTTGATTATTATAGGAGGTTGACGTGTTCACTGGAGATCAATGGTTGTGGTTATTGGTCTTTATATTCATTCTGGTATTGACAGAGAGAAAGAGTGAATATTTTCACTTTTAATTTACTTTTTCCCTGTCAAAGTTACTGGTTATATTTGTTGTCATATTGAAGAACTGAATTATTTCTGTGTATCACAGTGTTTCTCCACTGTTTAGTCCCTCACTGCTCTACTGTTACTTCTCATTTACACTGTTTTAGTAAATGGAAGCACATTGCTAGGCAACAGCTTGGGTCCACATTTACTTCCTGTCAGCTGATTCTCATTCACGTCCACAGCTAACAGGAAATAAACTGTTAAATGGTCTGAATATTGTAGTTTAGTGACGTCACAAATACACAGAGATCCTGGCGGCTTGTTTCAAGCGCTCAGTTTGTGAATAGAGGCTGTGTGGATTTCTCTGTCTGTCTGATTGAGCTTTTTGATATTTCCACAGTTACTTCATGATATAAAAGACGTGCAAATCTCCCTTTTTACAACTTGGGACCTTGAAGTAAAAGATCTGAGTACTTCTGAGAGAGAAGAAAATGATTCTTGTAGCTTCATGTTTCCTGGTGTTTCTCAACATGACTGCAGCTAAATAACCATTTTGACTCAAACGCCTGACCGGCCTCCGGATGTGCTGCTGTCACACCTTTTGTGCATCTGACACCACTTCGTCTTCTGTTTGTCCCTTCACCTCCACATCTCTACACCCTTATTAGTCACAAAGAAACACCTCGGCAGCGCCGTCTGTGCCGAGCCGCCTCTCATAGTTGGTGTTTAAGACTTGATTCAGCGGTAAAGTGATGCTGTAGATTACGTGTAAGATTACTAATAAACCACATGAGGCTAATGCCACACTATCTACATGTCAACCTAACAGACATACTGTAGCAGATTACTCAGAATGATTGATATGATATTAGTCAGCATTTTAAAGCAGGGTGGTTTTACTGAAAAATTAAAAACCCTCACTGCAGCACGGAAAGAGTGAAGCAAGCTATTTCAGGGCACACTCGATGGGAAAACATGATGAGAAATCTTCATTTGAGTGTTGCGGCCTCGTATATCTTGACTTTTTCTCATCATCAAAATGGATTAATTTAAATCTGAGCCCTCGAGGTGACGAGCAGGACGAGAATGTGAAATGAATAAATTGGATTGTCGCGCACCAAAAACTGAGATCTGAACCAACTCTGGATATTTATTTAAGTGTTTCCTGCAAGTGGAAAAGAGACATACTGTATACTTACTGTGCATTTCATAATATGACTCATGTACCTGTACTTGTTTTCATGGCTACAAACAGCTAATAATACTAATATTTTGCATGTTTTCTGGTGTCAGTCTGTTTATCAGTAACATGATGCCTGCTGATGTCTGTCTTCAAGTTTACTCATGTAGCTAGCGAAAAAATGCTAATGCTCCTCGCCAATGTGATCACTTATTGACTTATTGATCTGATCCACCAGATGGAGATGTGACCTTCAGCAGTGTTGATGTGGCCTCGAACACAACTTTTGGACAGCAACAGTAAGACTTATTTCATGGTTGAGGCTCAATCAAGTTTATTTGTTATTTTCTTCTTCTAAACTGAAAAGACTTTTAGCGTTTTGTTTTTTTTGCTGTTGTTCCTTTACCTTGGTGTTGTCTGGTGTTCAGATAAAAGTGTTCATCAAGAGCTTTTAGCTTCATTGTTCAGCAATAAATACATTTATTTTTTCACTAGATATACAGTAAATAACTGGAATTTGGCATCTTGATCCAAAAATAGTAATGTGATTTGATTTTATTTGTAAATCAGTAAATTGGGAAATTCCTAGATAACAACAATAGTTATATTTTATCATGAAAGATGACATTTTGATTAAAGAGTTTGCACATACCAGTGGATTAACCATTACAGAAACATAAAAACTATTTTGATAATCAGTAAAGCTGTTAATTAAGAGCAGCAGCACCTTACGCTGGGTGGTGGAAAAATAAATTTATTAAGCAATCTATATACACTATATATTATATACTTGTATTTGTACAAATATTATATATTTGTCATAAACAGGGGCGGCACGGTGGTGTAGTGGTTAGCACTGTCGCCTCACAGCAAGAAGGTACCGGGTTCGAATCCCGGGTACCCAGTACCTTTCTGTGTGGAGTTTGCATGTTCTCCCCGTGTCTGCGTGGGTTCTCTCCGGGTACTCCGGCTTCCTCCCACCATCCAAAAACATGCATGGGGATTAGGTTAATTGGCTAATTTAAATTGACCGTAGGTGTGAATGTGAGTGTGAATGGTTGTCTGTCTCTATGTGCCCTGCGATGAGGTGGCAACTTGTCCAGGGTGTACCCTGCCTTCCGCCCTAAGACAGCTGGGATAGACTCCAGCCCCCCTGACCCTATGAGGATAAGCGGTAGATAATGGATGGATGGATGGATGTCATAAACAGTATTATATTTTATAGTAATGTGGTACTGGAATATATATTTGCATACTACACATGGCAATAAATAGTCAGGGAATGAAATTTGGCAGTTATTTTCATGATAATACAGCTGATGACTGTCAGGCTGGAACAAAGTGGTCCACAGCTGTTGGCATGGCTAAAAATAACATAAATGTATTTATAAAATCCATGATAAGAAAAAAAAACAAAAATACATCAGGGCTTCCACAGAAGAAAAGACTGGGCTTAAAATCAAAAACACCTGATAATGAGTCATCAAATGTTCAGTTCAGTGGTAAAAAACGTTCCCAGGACCCCCTGGAGATCTGTTCCTTCCCCTGAGACCAACACATTCATTTGCACTCCGTTATAAACCCAATTTATTTTTGTTAATTCAGAACCTGTGAGGAGGAGAGGCTGCATGCATCCGTTGCCCTGTTAATTGAATTCAGTGGTGGAAAGTGTTTGAGTGAATACAATTTTTTTTTTCTAGTTTATGGCGAACCTGAGATGCCGATAAGAGACATTTATTTACATACAAAATGAAGCGGAGGAGCACTGATGATGAATTCACAGTTCACTGAGTCATGCTCTGGGAGAAATAAAGAATCATTATAACAATCAGACAATATCCTGAACACCTCATCGCCCACCGCCTTTTAAAATTAATAATAATGCACAAATTTAGATGGCAGCAGAGCACTTATTTGCTCTTACTTTATAGAATAGAAATCACCTTCACCAGAGCATATATTGTCTCATCTTTAGAGGGAACAAACGATGGAAAAGGCAGACTGCACTAGAGGCCCTCACATATTGCTAATGCAGAGGAGACAGCCTCAGGAATTGTTATCCCTCTCTTCCTGTTCACGGATGGCAGCTTCACTCTCCATCTCCCATCTCCAGCCGTGACCCCATTCACATGCTCCACTGGCCACCTGCACTGTGGGCAGGGTGGCTGATAGCCAGGCCGGAGAGGCTGACTTCACCCCCACTGTACCTCCGACACTCAGGTGAGGGATGGCTGTCAACAGAAAAGAGACAGAAGGGGGATTGGAAAGGATCTGAGAGACCTGCAGGATGTTTGCAGTCTTGTGGTGGTATCATGTCTGAAACGATAAAGCTGGTATTTAATAGTTTTCTCCTTGCAGGGCATTCTACTACAAAGCCAAGCCAACAATCCTGTTAGTCTGTCTGTCAGTGGTTTGCCTCTCCACACTGTGTGGACCAAAGTGTCACCACTTCATGACAATAAAATGTAGAAAACAAAAAAAGGAAGGAAGGAGGAAGATATAAAACACCAGGAAATAAATTTTAAAGAGGATGGCAAATTTGATAGTTAAATGGTAAATGGTCTGTATTTATACAACGCTTTACTATACCCAAAGGGCTTACGTCACATTCACCCATTCACACACTGTTTCCTCAGGGACACCTCGACATGAACTCGACAGGGAGGGATCGAACCAGTAACCCTCCGATTACAAGACGGCCTCTCTAATACCCTAATCTAATAGTTTGGAGTTGAGGAAATAAAAGTACAATGAATAAATGATTTTAAAATGTATTTGATTTGATTCAACTTTACTGTTATCGCACATGTCATAAGTACAAGGTAATGCAGGGCTGTTAAAATATGACTTTTTCAAAATAAACTGTGAGGGCTCCATTTTGCAGGAGAGCCCAAATGCACGACCCTGAGACAGGAATACGGTGCAATCGCAAGGTGTCTTTATTGAACAGACCAGGCAGGCAGAGAAGAGCAGGTAGCCAGGGGGAGATGGAGGACGAAGCGCGTCACCAGGCAGGTGGGAGCGCACGTCAGGGAGAGCCCTACACTCAACTGTAAAAGCAAGGAAAATGAAAACCACTCTCAAAGTGAGAGGGAAAAACAATTTAACATTACCTGATAACAAAAACACAGCTCACTTGAAGTGGCTATCAAACGTTAACTAAAGAGGCAAAACGGAGGGAACAAATGGAGGGAAATGACTAAGGGCGCTAGGGAAAGCTACAAGGTAAAATAAGGGACACCTACGATTCTGCACTAGAGGATGAATACTAAAAAAAAGTTAAAAAAAAAAAAAATGCAAAACTAATCTTGGATCAACTCTGACGAGGATTCTTCTAGAATTAAAATGGAAGAGGGAAAGCAAGGGTAACTGAAAGAGGTAAAGTACAGCTACACTGAGGCTATGAAATATTTTAAGAAATCAAAATCACTGTAGACACAGGAGGGAAGCTGGATACTGCAGGCAAACTCTGGAGACGGACATGGACAAGACAATCTCACACCGAACAAATGACAGGACCATTTATACAAGAGGTAGGGGAAACAATTAGGGCGGTGTTTCACAATCAGGAGGGGTCAAGCATTCTGAAAGGAGAGGGAGACAGGGTTACTTTCAAAATAAAACAGGAAGAGACAGGACATCAACCACACAATGAATCAAGAATTTCAATAGTTAATCTAAAATTGTATTAAAATATACTTTTCAGATCATCTTAACAATGATTATACGACTGATGACATAATATAAATATACTGACAAAAAGCCAGCTGAAGCTAACATAGCTTTAGCCTGTTGGCTGTTAGCATCCATCTGATTTGCCACAATAGCATTAGCTTAGCTTGTAGCAGCTAGCTCAAACTGGAACTATGTTCCTACATTATATTATTTTTATTCTGTTTTACAGTTTTACTTTGATGACTCCACTGAGTTTTTCAAAATAAAATGAACCTCAAGGCTGACCACAATGTTTTTCCAAATGACTTTGGCGTGATACGAGTTGCAAAAACATGTTGTTAGCCAGCTATCCAGCGGTTGCAGAGCTGCTAAAAGAGGCAAGCAGTAGGGAGGAAGAACGAGGGGTGAGGACAACTTCAGTGGAAATGGGGTCATTTGCATAACAGGAAGTGTTTCAGGATTATTAACACCTCTGACATGAAAATATAAGCAAATCCAAAATGTGCATGAAGAAATGGCACTTATGGTCGTGATAAAAGGGGTGACTGTTTCCACCCATAACGTGCAGGAACTTTGATCTCACAGCCAGTCTGACTTGGCATGAAGGCAAAAGCATCACACCCACACAGTTCAAAATAGACTCCTCTTTTAAAACTCTACTCTCTTTTAAATTAGTTTCTCTTCAAAAGAATAGATGGAAACAGGCGTGCAGCTCAACTACATGTTTTCCTCATATCAGAAGATGTTCTTCATTGTGAAGCTTGAATCAGTTAATAAAAAAAAACAAAATAAAGAAATCTTTTTCACTGCATAGAGCAACTTATAAATGTCACAATATCAGAGGAAGCAGGTGTTGCATTAAAATAAGGTGCTAGAGTTTATCCTCATTATTATAATATAACAATATAATATTAATATTTAATATTGTGTGTTTTTTTAAAACTAGTTGTGTCTGTGCAAACTGAGAAGACATCAAATCCTACATTAAGCAGTCACAGAGTATGACTAGTTTTTGGTATTTCTACATATATTAAATGTCTCACATTACAGTACATAAACGTGTGTTGCAGTAATTCCTGTAACCTTTATTTATACTCAGTATCATTGACAGGCAACCCTCATTTAGATTTTGACAATGACATTTAGATTTTTGATTAAGAAAAATAATTTGATATATACATCTGAATATATACAGTATTTACAAGAATTATACAATTATGATGATTAAAATGTAAAATAAAACATATTCAAAAAAAAAAAGTTTGTCTGGTTGGTGACTATAACTAACCTAACTGTAACTAATCACTGTAGCTTGATTTAACAGTGGTGCATTCAATATTGTTGAGATAACATAAGCTAAACCTTTATTAATCCCACAGCAGGTAGAGTAAAATGACAGAACAATATAAAGATGTAAAGATACAACAACAACTTAAGAGCAACAACTGTGGGGTGAAGCTCATACATATATTTTTTTAAAGAAAAATAATGCAAAAATGGAAATAATAATAATAAAAAATAAAATAAAATGAAACAAGTGGCTACAATGTGTCCTGAAGTTGTCAATGAAAATTCAGTGAAATGAAATCAGACATTTTGCTTAAATAATGAGTATTAATTTTGACACATACACATTGTTTATTCCACACGGGACACAAACAAAGGTCTGCTGGATGTGAAGTCCTGTGAGCAGTGATGTACATGGGTTTACACTGTAGTCATATGAAAGCCTGACATGTCACATATAAAACAAAATACTAATTTTTTTGATGGAAACAGTATCTGAACAAAGGATTATTAATTGACAGACTATCTTGCAGATTTATTTTGTCACATGAACTTTTATGTCCTGTGTTAGCACCTAGTTCAGTTTTCTGAAAACTTGCTAGTTGGTCAGTATTATGGGCAGAAACTGTTGCCATGGTCAGCTCTGCTCTATATAACCCCTCCCAATGTCTCTTTCATTTTTTTTCCTCTCTTTGCCTCCCTCCCAGTGCCAGCTCAGACCTGACATTTGGTTTCTTGCTGCAAGCAGGACGACAGATAAGAGGTCAGATAGAAAGAGTGGGGTAGGGAGGAGTAGAAGGAACAAAAATGAAAGTAAAGCTAAAACACCTGCTGGAGAAGGGAGGTGATACTGCAGGTGTTAATGAAGGAGAACAGGATGAATGATTGGTATGATCGGAGGGTAAGAGGCCAGACCGAGAGCAGGTAAGGGACAGAAAGTGGGAGGGAGAGACGTAGTTTCCGTAGTAACCTGTAGTTATGTGAGTCTGGGATGAGGTAGGAGGAGAGGCACACTGTTAATTTAATTGCTGATTTCCTAACAGACTCCTCCGTCCATGAACAAGCTTAGGAAGGTCTTTGTATACCCCTTTTCCACCGGGGTGGTTCCAGGGTTGGTTCATAGTCAGAGCCTGACTTAGCAGCAGTTCTTTGTGTTTCCACAGTCTGAAGCCCAATTTACTCTGCCCGTGTTACTGCAGCGCAGCGTTTCTCACGCATTTCTCACCCATGGCCTTTCTGTGTGGAATTTGCATGTTCTCCCCGTGTCTGCATGGGTTCTCTCCAGGTACTCCGGCTTCCTCCCACCATCCAAAAACATTAGGTTAATTGGCTAATTGTGCCCTGCGAAGAGGTGGCGACTTGTCCAGGGTGTACCCTGCTTTCTGCCCTAAGATAGCTGGGATAGGCTCTAGCTCCCCTGCGACCCTATGTGAGGATAAGCGGTAGAAGATGGATGGATGGATGGATGGATGTTTGCAACATCATTGTACACCGGGAGTGTTTTACAGCGTAGCACTGCATGCCAGACTGCTCCACACTCTCACGAGATTCCCAACATAACGTAGTGAACTTCCTGTTTACTCTGCACAGCCGCTCATCACTTCACAGCTGATCTCTCCCTTGTTCTGCCTTTGTCCATTTTTGGCAAGTTTTGGAAACTCATTCAATTGCACACATAGGCTACAGTAGAATTTACTCCCCGTCAACTCAAACACTTCTGTAGTTTCTCTCCATGCGTTCTCTTTTCTGTTGCTGTCTTTATAAAAGGCATGTTGGACATCATAAATAATGCTGTGTTTCTCCACTTCCATGATAAATCTTTCCTCATCCATTATTTAGCCTTCTGTCGGTTATGCTGCTAAAATGAAGTAGCCGGAGTTCATTTGTGACATTTTAATTTGAAAATCTACCGGACACTCTTTTATTCTGGTGCCTGACTTCCTGCCTGCTCGATCTAGTTTGTGGAGATTGTCGTGTTTTGGGCGCAACACGGCTTGGAAATAGAACCAGCGCGTATCTCTTGTGAAGCCATGCGTGATATGCTCTGGGAACGCTGCAGTTACGCAGGCGGTGTAAATTGATTCATTGACTGTAATGAAAGTGTTTCACAGCGGCTGTTGCTGCGTTGCAGTTACACTGCCGTTACACTACCGTTACGCATGCAATGTAAATTGGGCTTAAGCCCCGGCCCCTCCCTGGTGCTTAAAACTGGGTCTGGGCAAGCATCAAGTTCGATCACAAATGAATTGTAAGGACTCCTGGGACACACAGAAGTTATATGGTGATATATTTATGCCACTTACTTTCCTGAGGGAACAAAGACAGATTCTGAGCGAACAAATGCAGATTTGAGAGCAGAAATATATTCTGTGCTTAGGAAATTTATTCTCAATCACTCACTAAAAATCTGTCTTTGTTTGCTCAGAAATGTGGCTCAAATATAACACCACAATTAGTTTTGTTGGCTCTGGATTTTTTGCAAAGCCTTGTCTTGATTTTGCACAAGCTTTGCTGGGTGAAAACAAAAATGCAGTGACGTACTGACGTTTTGCAGTCAGTGATGTCATGACGTGGCTCCGACTGGACTCCTTGCCAGTGGAAAAGAGACCGGTGCTCAGGAGGAACACAAGTTGAACCAACTAAGCTCCATCACTGAACTAGTACCAGGTTCCTTTAGGTGGAAAAGGGGTAATAGAGTTTATAGCCTACTGTAGAGTTACAGCCCACTGTGGTAGTCCAGCCATTCACTGACAACATTAACCAGAACTACAGCCACTGACCAGTCATGTTTCAGTTAACGTCCAAAATGTCACTTTTATACTGTTAGACGTTTGCATGAATTTTTTGTAGTTATACGGTATGAATGATTGAGTTGGCGCCATGGCGGTGCAAGTCCTTCGTATCAAATTTGATGAAATTCCCTTCAGGCATTTTTGAGATATGGAGAATGGACCAGACGGACAGGCAACCAGAAAACGCAGCGCCTAAAAGACGATATCTCCCAAGAAAAACATCAGAGTCAGTTGCTTCAATGGCTCATAACCACGCCAGTAGCGACAAAAATCTAGACTTGGACGTGGACTTAAACATGAAAGTTTATTTCTTGTTACATCCGTAATGGTTTGTTTTAACCATCACTTCAATCGTTATATTATATATTAATAATGTTACATTACTTTGTTTGGTTTTCTGCATGTCTGGCATGTCTACTTAGTTTACCTTTTATTCTAATGATGGTATCAGATAAATAACATCCTTTATGGTTAATCAGCAATCTTTTGAGGTGCTTTTTTGGATAAAGCTATCTGAAACTGGACGATTATTTTTCTCCGTAGTGTAATCAGCTGCATGGTGAGAATAATGGTGGCCTGATGTATTTTGGCACCTCTGTCTTTCTGCCAAGGATCCATTTGTGTTGATCAGAGGTTAATGGTGTGGAGCCCCCTGTGGATTTTCACCCTGAATGTTACACCCAATGAGCTCAGTCCAACTGCTCTCTCTCCATGGAAGTGGTTGAATCTGAGTGTGTTTGCCAGTCCAGTATGCAGTATGTGTGTGTTTGTGGTTTTTAATAGCCTGATTCCCTTCAGAGGGGGGTAGAGAGGCAGTTGGCCAGGCAGTGGCGGAGATAAAGCACTCAGAGATGGTTTACTGCGACACACACACACACACACACACACACACAAACCAACAGCACCCAAATCCAATCCTTACTTACTGCCTCTTTGAAGCAACTGATGAATAGCTGCTCTGTTTCCACTGGTGACCTGAATCCCCACTTTGTTTGTTTGCACTGCTGTGATTGACCTGTGTGTGTGTGTGTATGAGAGACACATGACTGTGTCCTGAGGATGAGAATCATAAACACACACACTTAACAGTTTGATTGTAGATGTGTACAAACTTAAAAATATATTTGCTTTCTAGCCAAGAGAGACAATTAACTCGTGCCATTGACATATTTCGACATCAAAGTTGGTTTTCGGCAGCAGGTCGCCAGTCATGGTCTCCTGCAGCCTGTGAGTAATGTTGGGGCTTCTGGAAGTCATAGCATAAAGAGAAGTGTCACTACCCGATCCGTACTGGAAACCCGATTTGTACTATCAGGTGCAAAACACGTCTACATCCGCTCATCAGCCTATCGAAGCAGTTATTGATCAGAGTCATTGAGATGTTGTTTCGAGTATCTATCTATCTTGAGAAGGGTGCTGAGAAGACAGAGGAAGGAGAGATGAAGTCGCCTCCTTGTGATCTGAGGCTGAGATCAAAGGGGATGAAAGTGATGAGCTCATTTAAAGCTGCAGTGTGTTAGGAAGCTGTTGAGCTCCAGGATCCCACTGAGCTAAAACGTGACACCTCCTTAGACTGGAGCTGGCTTTATAGAGACGTTAGCGCTAATGAGGAGCCTCTCCAGTCTTTATCAGGATGTACAGTACTGCTCCATAGGGCTGTTCCTGCAGGAGACAATAGAAAAACAGGGTTACAGACTGGAAGCTTAGGCTGGATTCAACCAGGAGATGTTAATCTGAATCCAAATGCAGTGCATATCAATGTGTATCGGCTTTCAGAAAGGCAGAAGGTATTCAATAGGAGTGAGGGGGAAATCCATACAGCATATTATCGTGACATTTTGCATGCTAACAGTGTATTGACACACATACTTTACATACTAAGTATTGATCTTTTATAATATAAACTAACCTCTCTACAGTCCGATTGGTCTGTCAGTCTGTAGGTCTTAGAATGGAGATGTTGCTTTTTTATTAAATATTTTGTTCTTTTGCAAAAAACAGAATATATATGCTGCACTTTTGTGTACACACCACAATTTCCAAATAAAAATCCAGTGGATAAACAAAGTAAAATTCAAAGAAAGTATGTACCCCCATATGTCCTTATAAAGGGCATAATAATGGATTATTAACTAAATAACAATAACTACATTGACATCATGTACAATTATCATACTGAAGATGCATTTTTAATTAAAAAAAAAGGATTTGATTGGTACCATCCCTGTCATGTTAGTTTGTCAGGAGGAGCCTAAAATAATGCTCTGAAGTTACATATAGGACATGCATGGCAAAATAGTCCATATATATTTAATTATTCACCTGTCCTACTGCAAAACCTCAACCTTTTTATTAAATCCTCTCATCCTGCCTGAAATATCCCTTAAATGACGAGTCCTTGGACCTTCAGGAACAGATCCTAAATTTTGTCGAGAAGGAGTACTTTGACATCTGACCTAAAGAAATATGGATAAAAACTCTGAGATGAATAGAGTGCAAACTGCAAAAATGTAATCACGGCTTAATATTCACACTTAATGTACAGTGATCCCTCCTTGATCGTGGCAGTTGTGATCCGGAAGTCTTCATGAAGGTGAAAATCATAGAAACCATGTTTATATGATTATTTTTAGATATTTAAGCCCTTATGAACCCTCCACTCTTATAAACATTTACCATGCAGTTATACAGTATAAACCCTAGATATTGGGTAAGATTCACTGAAATTATGTCTGTAAACACATTACTTACTTAATTACTCACATAACTGATATTTATCACCACAGTCTGTGTCACTTCCCCTGCTGCCAAATATTGCATATTAGTCAGGTTGTTTGAGATGATACTTTGTCGTAATAATTCACGAGGAAAACAAGCAGATATGTAAAAGCCGAGCAGAAAGGAATGGGTTCATTCACACTCAAAATGCCTCATTACTTCACATCTGAGGAGGGGTGTGTGATCCCAGAGGCCATATCACCATTTCACAGGCTGCAACCCAAAGATGCAACAAGGGCATTGTCTCAATGTGCTGCTGACTTTCATCCACTCACTGTACTTCTACTTGAACTTGTGTATCACCTTCTGCAGAAAACGCCACTGTTTGTCTCGTCTGTCTCATTTTCTCACTATCGGCTGGATTTCCTCGACTCTGTTTTTCTATTAATTGTTTTAATTAATAAATTAATTAATTAATTTCCTGCATGAGTCATTACACATGTATGTGCCTAAGAATAAATTCTAATGAAAATCAACATTAGTTCAGATTTGGTGTGTAAGCATTAGGACAAATTAACTCATTGAGTGTCAGCTGTTTTTTTTAAAAGAGAAAGTGTCTTGTTCCAGTGTTTTTGTCCATTTTGAGTCATATTTCTAGACCCACAAAATATTTTCTACTATGTCTCTGAAAACACTGAATAGCTCAAATGAAAGAAGAGACTCTCTATTTCATCATGAAAAAAATGTTTGTTTTTACCTTGCTCCATTCTTGTTTTATCAGAGGTAGAGTAGAGGACACTTTCACCAAAATCACTTTTTGTCCAGATTCTGTTTGTTTTGCTCTCTAATCTTGATTGTCTCCACTTACTATCCACGTGCTATCTATCTATCTGTCTGTCTATCGATCTGTCTGTCTATCTATCTACCTATCTATCTATCTATCTATCTATCCATCTATCTATCTATCCATCCATCCATCATCTATCTATCTATCTATGTACACTATATTGCCAAAAGTATTTGCTCACCTGCCTTGACTCGCATATGAACTTAAGTGACATCCCATTCCTAATCCACAGGGTTCAATATGACGTCGGTCCACCCTTTGCAGCTATAACAGCGTCAACTCTTCTGGGAAGGCTGTCCACAAGGTTTAGGAGTGTGTTTATGGGAATTTTTGACCATTCTTTCAGAAGTGTATTCTATTGGGTTGAGGTCAGGACAAGTTCATCCACACCAGACTCTGTCATCCATGTCTTTATGGACCTTGCTTTGTGCACTGGTGCACAGTCATGTTGCAAGAGGAAGGGGCCAGCTCCAAACTGTTCCCACAAAGTTGGGAGCATGGAATTGTCCAAAATGTCTTGGTATGCTGAAGCATTCAGAGTTCCTTTCACTGGAACTAAGGGGCCAAGCCCAGCTCCTGAAAAACAACCCCACACCATAATCCCCCCTCCACCAAACTTTACACTTGGCGCAATGCAGTCCGACAAGTATCGTTCTCCTGGCAACCGCCAAACCCAGACTCATCCATCAGATTGCCAGATGGAGAAATGTGAGTCGTCACTCCAGAGAACGCGTCTTCACTGCTCTAGAGTCCAGTGGCGGCGTGCTTTACACCACTGCATCCAGTGCTTTGCATTGCACTTGGTGATGTATGGCTTGGATGCAGTTGCTCGGCCATGGAAACCCATTCCATGAAGCATGAAGTGCACTGTTCTTGAGCTAATCTGAAGGCTGGTTAAGTTATCATTTTTGTCTTGTGCCTACATGTTGTATTGTCATTTCCTGTTTTATTTTGAAGTAACTGTGTCTTCCCTCTCGTTTCAGCTTCACACATCCCTTTCCCCATGTTTTCCCGTGTCTGGTGATTGTCTGACCCCGCCCTGATTGTTTCCATCTGTTCCCCATTACCTCTTGTATAAATAGTCTTGTCTCCCCTGTCTCGTTGCGTGATCGTCATGTTCCCTGTGTCCATGTTTTCGTCGCTCCCCAACCTTCACAGTTTGCCTTCCATGATTTCCAGCTTCCTGATTTTCCTTATGGTAATTTTTTGTTGTAATTTTGATAGCCTTAGCATCTCCTTTTGTTACTAGAAGAATCCTCCCTGTGGGTAGATCCTAGTTATTTTTCCCCTTACTTCCTGGTTTTTGTTTAGCGCCATGTGCACCTTTAGTTTTACTAGAAGAATCCTCTCCTGAGTTGATCCTAGTATTTTCTGTTTCCCTTAGATTCCTTCCTTTAGTTTATCCGTTAATTCCCTCCTCTAGTGTAGAGTTGTAGGTGTCTTTGTGTTTGTTGTTAGTTCCCCTCTCCGTAGATCCCTTGGTTATTTACCCTCCAGTTTTCCCTGCCTGTACATTGCCAGCGGTAACTTTTGTAGCCTGTACAGTTAGATTGTGATTTCTGTTTCAGGTATTGCTAACTGGTTTTCCCTCTCAGCTTTGAGAGTGGTTTGTTATTTTTTTCCCGTTTGTAATTGAGAGTAGGGATTCCCCGGTGCGTGTCTCCGCCCGCCTGGAGGCGCGTGGCCGTCCTCACCTGCTCTGCTATTTTTGATAAAGACTTTTGTGAGAACTGCATTCATGTCTGAGAGTCGTGCATCTGGGTTCCCTACGATGGACCCATGTCACCTCTTAGAACAATGCGCCTCAGCATCCACTGACCCCGCTCCATCAGTTTAGATGGCCTACCACTTCATGGCTGAGTTGCTGTCGTTCCCAGTTGACAGTTGACTGTGGAATATTTAGGAGTGAGGAAATTTCATGACTGGATTTGTTGCACAGGTGGCATCCTATCACAGTTCCACACTGGAATTCACTGAGCTCCTGAGAGCGACCCATTCAGTCTGCATGCCTAGCTGCTTGATTTTATACACCTGTGGCCACGGAAGTGATTTGAACACCTGATTCTGATTATTTGGATGGGTGAGCAAATACTTTTGGCAATATAGTCTATCTATCTATCTATCTATCTGTCTTATGCAGTTGTGGTCAAAATGATATTGATTTTAAAGTACAGAAAGAAATAAGGCATCAGAAAATAAATATCAATAACTGAATTTAATACCTGGTTGTTCAAGGTGCCTCGAGTTCATCACAGGATGCACTTAAACTGCAGCAATGTCGATCACATATCAGGTGGAGTTTAAAAAACAAGGGTCTCTGTCTTCTATCAGAGGATGGAGATCTGTTTCTGCTAAGTATTATCGCTCAGTTTTCATTCAGCATACGAGCTGGGCACAGCATGAATCATGAAAAAGACTTCAGGTATATCAGAGAAAGTGAAACCCACTGGGTTTAGATGGAAGCTTCAAATAATAAAACAAAGTGTAAAATAGATTAAAAAAAGAGAAAAACAGATCAATAAATGCAACATAAAAGGCAAATGAAGGTATTTAAAGGCAGCATTGTGAAAAATACAATATATACAAGAAAAAACATGGGCTGTGCCAAAAGGTAGTGTAGTGTATAGTTTTAATTTATATTGTTATTGTCTTCATGTATAATGTGGAGTGTGAAGAAATAGACATTTCCTACTGTATATCATCTGTTCTGTAGTTTCCACATGAATCAGAATTAATTCCTTCAATCAGTGTGTGCATTTACATTAAAGGGCCATTCACTGAGATTTGGGAGCAGATCGCTGTTCTTTTGACTTATTTTGCAAACCTTCCTCTGATTGTTTTGGCTTGTGTTGCCTGGAAACTCAATAATAGGCCCGCATTAAATAAGAAACCTTTCAGCACAAAGTGCACTTCAGGTACAGCACGATGCCATTCGGCACAGAGTCTCAGTATTACCCAGGGAGAACGAGGAAATGCCACAGATGAAATGCAGTGCACCGTTTTCATCAGTGGGAGGATCTAATCCAGGTCTCAGGATACAATCTTAAAAAAATGTGTTTTGTTCAGACGTTATCTTGACCTTTATTTGGTCTCAAAAGGTCCTAGTCATCGATGCACAGGCCTGATGACAGGAAGATAAGACTAGAAGAAATGAAATTTACGATGAAGAATATTTCTGTGCAGAATGTACACACAGTGTAGATTATTGCATCATGCAATATAGTGCAAAAAGAAGGAAAAATACAAACATTACAAGCCAAATGCTCACATTCACTGCGTGCACATGGACAAGCTTAATCATCATTGAAAACATATCAAATTCCTGTGCACAGGCTAAGGATGGGAGAATATGATAGGAAGCCCTGGCTTAAGATGTTGCTAATCTGCTTTGTCCCTTTTGTGTACGGGATCGTATCGTATTTACGTACTGTGCATGCTCGAGAATTTCCGCTGGGGATTTTCACCCAGAAGTAGAAAGAGGCGCTGATGACTCTCCAGGTGTACTTGGATTTTTGGACAGACCACCCGCCGAGTTGCAACACTGAATTTGGCGAAATCCAGTACGATCCTACCATGTGACCGCAGTGATTGTTATGCTTGTTATGATTGTTAAGTTGCATCTCTCGTTCAGTTCATTCACTAACTTGATCATGATGACATCATTTACACCACCACTCTTTAGGTGTTCAGAACAGCAGGGCTCTAGATTCATACCAGCAGTGTAGGTTGGTCCTTCCTGTTCTCCTTAGTATGTGTTTGTAAAGCACTGTTAGGAAAGCAGTACATTCATCTTCACCTCTCCTCTTCAGTTTCGGCAAACTTCATATCCCAGGAGGCCGCGGAGCTTCCTGGGCTCAGTAGAAAATGTTTAGCTCCACTCAGGTGGGATAAATTTCAGCAGGATTTGAAACCATAAAGATCATCTGTTTTCCTTTCTGTTGACTCTTCTTGTACCTGAAATGTTAAGAGCTTTCTCAACATTATTTTCATTTGAGCAGTCATGCAAACGAGAGTGAGCTAATCTCAATGAACAGCCTTGTTTAAATACAGGTTGTGCTGAAGCTAGTCTTATACCTAAACATTTATTGTTGTCAACAATTCAATCAATTTGAAAAAGGTGTGAAAATAGATCAGTAGTAGGCTCTAAGTGAATATGAGCATTTTTGTAAAAATAAATAGCTTTAAATAACACAGCTGCTGTCAAAGTGTAATTGATGGAGGATAATTGTAGAGTAATTAGTCCATTACAACACCTGTTTATTACTGCCTCATCATTATAAGACAGTACTTAATTTGACTGAGTTTAGATGAGTTCAAGCAACCTTTATACAGTGTGTTTTGCAAAATCCCTAATAGGTCCTAAATCTAAACCATCATATGTTTGACAAATGTTTAATGTGATAAGTTTGAAATTCCTATCGTATCTATCAATGAGGGATTGTCTCTATTCTCTCAATATGGCAACATCAGAGGCCGCTAGTAGCTAATGGCTGTTTCGTGGAAATCCAAAAACTATCAGTAGGTGAAAAATTAAGGGTAAGGTGAAAGATGAACATAAGTGTTTGTGTGGGTCTTTATCAAGCCATCAGTGGACATAATGTTGGTTTTTTTTTTTTTTTTGATCGGCTGCGTATTTGGGTTCATATATGTGAAAAAAGCTCTTCATTCTGATGCACATTTGTTTCTGTGATCTCATTTGTTAACCAATGAGAACTGAATAAATGGATTGTATTATAGGCAAATAAAATGATCTTTTATCTACTCATGGTCAATTGTATGTCTTCAAAAGTATCATTAATACTAACACTGATAGTACTACTCCAAATACTATCACAATATGATGACAGTGCATGTCTGCTGAATATCCCACCGGCGGGCCCTGTGCACTCTAACAGGTTAATTAAAGCATATTAACATGTTGTAGTAGAAATCCAAAATACAAGCATGAGCGTGATATGTGACCTTTAAATGTCTGCTTATAAAGTGTAAATTGCATCACTCATTCATTGTGTCAGCATCACTGGTGACCACATTACTCATCGGCCCTGTGGATCGTGGACTCCATTGATCCAGCTCGTGTTAACCAACATTGATTTCTGCTTTGTTAATAACATTAGAAGAGCCACTAGTCAGTGTGAGGACATGTCTCCTTCTCTGCTGGACCAGACAAGCTTGTAATGATCCCCTTTTGTGTGTTTTTGTTTTGCCCCAGAGACGAGATGGAACACAATTAGTCTCAACTACGCTAAAGAAAATTGACTCACTGATAACCGCTGATAGGCTTTGGGCCAGTACAAGAGTAACACTTGTTGACATTCACCTGAGCCAAGGGAAAAACACAGAGCACTTTTCTCTTATGCATGTTGAGCGTGCAAATAAAACACCCAAAATGCCTGGAGAAAGAGAAAAAATATTTTCTCAGTTTCGCCAGTCCAGACTGTCAGGCAGTGTCAGAGCAGTGCAGGAAATACACAAACAGCTCCTAAATGGATTCCTGCAGCAAAAGGATGATGCACTCTACAGGCAATACCCTTCCTGAAGCCTCCTGGGGAGGAAGCTGAGTTTACTCTGCTCTTGAAAAATGGAACAAGGTTCAAATTCAGACGCTGCCAGGGGCAAGACTTAATGCTCCAAAACCAAAACCGACGGAGGATATCATTAAGCAGAGCTGCCATGATCTGCCTCTGTGATGTGAACCCACATTCCTCTGCACTGGACTGAGACGCAAATACAGTTGTTTCTGATTTCTTAGTATGCATCCATGTTTGAATCTAGTGATGGATCATTCTCTGCAGAAGGTTTTGGTTCTGTCTCACTGCTCTTATCAAACACCTCCAGCCTCAGCAGATTGTTGCTTTCACCAGAAACCCTCTAAATTAAAAATAAACCGAGTTAGTGTCAGAAACACATCTTCAACTAGCTGCTAAGGTTGTCTGATGGATGAGTCATTATAGCTCCTTGGAGTGGCTAAAACATTCACTGATGCAGGTTTGTATAAAAGTACACAATTTAAGCATTTGGTGTAAAAAGGAGGATGAATGTAAAAGGGACAATATGATAATCCTTTAATTCTGTGGCCTTCACTCAAATATGCTGAATGATTAAATGTTGCTGCATTTTTGCCACACAACCAGTCTAGGCACATGATGAGCAATGTAATGACTTTATAGCCAAACTAAAAAAATGCATGCTTGCATTGCTTAAATAAATCTAATTTTCTGTGTTACATGCATTCAGTCTTTTCAAAATAAAATTCTGTCTTCACAAGAAACAACTTGGTTAGGTTTAGGTAGCAAAACTACCCACCCAACCTCCTCTCTATGCGGTGTACCTGCTTCCTGTTTCATGATTACATTCAAATTGATTTTGTGGGAAAAATACAAGTCATAGTGCATTATTCTGATGTACAGGTATCCATTGTGGTCACTTATTTGTATATATGCTGATTTACTTTTTCATCTTTCATTTACTTTTTTTATTCCATTGTATTTAGTTCTTTGTAAATATGTAAATATTTTATTCTATTTTATTATTATTACTATTATGTCTCTACTGCTTTTTTCTAACTACTGCAATGTGTCTGTGATTGTGTCTATGCTGCTGTGGCAGGTGAATTTCCCCCCAAGGGGAATGAATAAAAAAACTATTCTATGATATTCTCTTCTCTTCTCTTCTATTCTATCTTGTCTGTTGCTTATTTAGTCAGTCTCTTTTACCACTACTTATTTTGATGAATAAAGGATTATATTATCTTATATCCTGCCCTTCCAAAATGGGAAACTCTCACTAAAACAGGGATAAGATATCGAGGTGAGTGAATGAATGACATCATGTCGCCCTTCAGATGATCGAGGGAAGCTGAGGACTTCCCAGGAGATCACAGGATCGCTGAAGACTTTCACACCGTCTATGATCATCCTCCACCTATAAATCAAAGGTAGCACATCATCACACCCTGGATTCTTTATATTCACCATCACTCAAATTGTCTCTTCATTGGGGTCAACTATTGAGTCACACATTTGTTGCTCTCTTTAATAACATACATTTTTCTGGAGCCCACAGCTGTACAGTAAGTCTCTTCCTTTTGATCAGACTGAGAAACACCAAAGGCACTTGTGCTGCACATCCTAATCATAACCTGTAACACTAGCTGCTGCCTAAGGTCACTGTATTATTATATTTTCTGTCATAAGCATGAGTCATCACATAACTCCGTCCTCCAGAAATTGCCCAATAGAAAATGCCCACAGCAAATACATTTCTTACATACATAGCATCCTGTATAATGTTGATATTGAGTGTATCTATTATATTTATTTTCCTATCTGCTGCAGCAATACACCGTCATCTAAACTTGTATGGCTAGTGCACTCTTGTCCTCTCTTTTTCATACAGAAAAGTCTGCTGTGGATTTCGGGTCAAGAGACAATTAGAGCCACAGTTTTTCACTAACCCTAACCAAAGGTTGCCTCAATACCTACCGCTGCAAAGTCCTTGCCAGCCTATTGTCCACCCTGACTACCTACCCATGTCCTCTGTGCTGCACAAAAAATTAGTTTGTTTCCTTAAAAAAATAATATTTACACAACATAATTGAAACAAATTTTGTGGTGTACAAACAGAATTTCAAGATGACAGACTTGCATTACAGTTACACTTGACATTAACGCATTCATGAAAATAATCATAACATCAAAGTGGCTTTTTGGCAGCGGGTTGCTGATCGTGCTCTCACACAGCCTGTGAGTAATGCTGGGGCTTCTGGGAGATGTAGTCAGAGCATAAAGAGACGGTATACACCACAGAGATCAAAACAGGAAGTGGAGACGATCGAGATTACAGAGCAAAACAAACAGAATGTGGACAAAAAGTGGTGATTTTGGTGAAAGTGTCCTCTACTCTACCTCTGATAAAACAAGAATGGAACAAGGTAAAAACAAACATTTTTTTCATGATGAAATAGAGAGTCTCTTCTTTCATTTGAGCTATTCACTGTTTTCAGAGTCATAGTACTAAATATTCTGTGGGTCTAGAAATATGACTCAAAATGGGTAAAAACACTGGAACAAGACACTTTCGTTTTAATAAAACCAGTGGCACTCAAAGAGTTAAAGGGGCTGATTGAAATCTACAACACAGATGAATTTTGGTTCTCCGACGATACAAGTAAACTTGACTAGTTGATCTATCTTCTGTCAGGAGGCACATAAACATGTGCACTTTGACCTACATGCAGTAATAATGTCTTCTAGGAGGAGATTTCTAAAGCCTGTGGGAAAACCATGTCATCAGGATTATCTTGACTTGACCTCATAACAGTGGGGGTGTGGAGCTTGAAAGACATATACCAGGCAGTAATGGAAGATACTTTCAAGATGTTTCATGCACAGCATATACAGACTTACAGTGTGCAAGTCATTTAGTATTCTGTCTCTTGTAGCCTAGCTATGGAGCTGCAGTGTTAAATATCTGGACATAAATGTTGAGTATTTTGAAGAACATTGACCAGCCCACATCATTAACGGCCATGTGCTCCAATAAGAACTCCCTCTCTGAAGTGTATTGCCGTTCAGTTTAAAGATGTGTGTGTGTGTGTGTGTGTGTGTGTGCCCCTATTCAGCGATGAAGTAATCTGGAGTTCATCAGTTTTCTATCTGAGGATACGGGCCTAGGATGGTAAACACACACACTCATTGACGACTGCCCCACCTGCTGAGTCTAGAAGGGTGTGTTTGTTAGAGATAAGATTTTCTGTCCTGATTTCACTTATTCCTGAGCCAAATCCTCCCAACTGTCACCTCAAAACACCTCTTTGCACACAGCCTTACATGATCAGCTAAGGCCTGCATTTCTATTTCTATTTCAAACGGGCCACATGTGCTACATAAGCAGCTACGAATCAGGGGGGAAAACAATACCCACAGTGTAGCTGCTACGGGGCTCATTTAATGACATGACATCCTTTTTGTTGAAAACAGAAAAACATAAATAAAAGAACAAACTCATCATCTTGGATTTACTAACTCTGCTTAATTGTTCACCCAGCATTAATTAGGCAATCATATGGCAATGTGTTTAAGCCAACACAGCCCATAAAATATGAATAGAAAGCACTTGTCTGTATGTTGTGCTCACATCGACACATATCATAGTGGCACAGTTTGTTAACGTGGAAATAGGAAATGTGTGTGAATGCTGACAACCCCAGTCAGTCAGGAATATTGTCTCAGGTGTCTGGTTTCCACTAATTTGTCTCTTTGCAGTTTACAGTTAACCTACATCAACATATTGGCTCCTGAATACACAGAGGTTTGATCCACTCTATTTCCATACAATACCACGTTTGAGAGTCCTCTCAAGGAAAATGGTGTGTTTGAAGGCTTGTCAAACATTAAAATGTAGAACCACAGTCTACAAAACTACAAGGAAAGATTTCACATCTCCAGGGGACAGTCATTTTATTCTCGTAAATCCATCCTGTCCACATTACAAAGTCATCTACCAGGAATGTGGAGTTGAACATATTAGAATCTGATTTATTTGCCAAATATATGTGCACATAAAAGGAATTTAATTTTAGGAAGAAGGACAACAAAAAGACTGTTAGGTAAAAATATTCTTTACATATATACTGTATACAAAAAGCAGCAATGACCAACAATAAAATCAGAAAGAAAACATCTATATTCAAGCAAACAATACAAACAGGGCAAAGAAATAAATAGTGAATGGATAGACGGCAGATAATGAGTAGATGATTATTATGGACAGTTCAGCTTTGTTGCTAAGATCCCATTATGTTTGCTTACCTGCTGCACCAACACTGACCTCATCGAAGTACTTGATTTTTTTCCAATCAGTAAATTATGGAAGTGTTATGTGATTTTTTGATTTGCTTGAAAAAAGTATGCATTTAATTAAATAATCAAAGAAGTTGCAGGATAATTTTCAGTCAATTGATACAGAAATCTACGATGTGTATTTGCCCTGTGTTCATGCAATAGACAACCATTTGCTCAAATCTGAATGAATCAACTTTTATTTTTATTAAAGGTTTGTTTTAAATTGCCCATTTTTGTTGATAATCCTCAGTGCACAATTAAAAACAATCAAATCCCATTACAAAAAAATAATAAAAGATAAATTCTGAATTTTAAAAAAAGTAGTTGTTGAGATATTTGGACATGCTTCATTCAGACACCCCTACCCTTCCGGGTAGGAACTCTTCTTCATGTCTGTCCGAAGGAAACTGCAGGTTCAGAACTGCTTCTACGGCGCCGCCGCACCGCCATATTGGCTCAACGCCTTCAGACCTCAATGGAGTAATGGGTAACGGCTAGGCGCCAAAATGGAGGACGGCTGAACAGTTTCATAACCCGCCGTGTGGGCGGAGCTCGGTGTTTCTGGAAGCTCTGTGGAGCTGGACCTTCCAGGGCAGACGAACACGGGCGACAGCGGCCAGAAGGGGGGAGACAAACGCTAACCCACGCCTGGAAAGTGTTTCCAAGCCGCGGAGAAGCGACGGAGAGTGGAGCTTTTAAATTAAACGTTGAGGACTTGTTGTACGTATGCGTGTGTGTGTGTGTGTGTGTGTGTGTGTGTGTGTGTGTGAGTGAGTGAGTGAGTGAGTGTGTGTGTATCCCCGAAAATACGAACCCGTGGTTCCTGGGAAGTGAAGCTCACCGTAACCCACCTGGATCGGTGCACGCCATCCGCCGGGGCATTTCCTCCTCCTGCTCCTCTGTGAGTACATTAGTGTTGGTACATTAGTACTCACAGAGTATTTATTTTTTATCATTAGTCCATTAGTGTAGCCGTTAACCCGGCGGAGGAGTAATGTTTGTTTGAAAACCACGTATGGTGTGCTTCTTGAGACCGGGAGTGTGTTACCGGGAAGCTGTGGGGAAAGGCGGGGCGGAACCGGAGGACTCCCAAACTGGATTGCTGAGTGCCGATTCACCCACCGCGACGCAGCGCTTTTTTTGGGGGGGCGGTGGGTCGGCGAAGGAGGCAACAGCTGGAATTTAGAAGCCGTGCTCTGGAACTCTTCACCGCGGACGGTAACGCCAGTTATTTTTGACAAACGGTCAGCCGCTCGTGGCGCCCCCACCTCCTCCACCAGCAAGCTTGGGACGCATATTTTTGGGGATACTATTTCCCCAGCCGGGGTCGGACTATGGCGGACGACGACGTCCTCTTTGAAGATGTGTACGAGCTCTGCGAGGTCATTGGCAAGTAAGTGTTGCACTGCTGCTCATTTATTTCTCTTTGTTTTTTCACGGTGATCGTTGGTCTTTTTGGAGGCTTTTCTCATTTGCTTCTCATTATATCCTGGGGGTGCACGCCTCAGTGATTGAATGTAAAGTGGTGGTAACTATATGTTGTTTTAACACGCTGGTATACCCCACAACATTTAATGCGCTGATAATATGCCTTTTTATGGACGCGATGGCAGTAATTGCACCCCCTCCCCAGTTTTATTGCTTTATTCCAACATGAAGATGCTCATCTTGCTGTGGCAGCACGCATACATCCTCTTCCTGCACGGTTCGTACTTGGCATGATGATTTGACCTACTGGCAGTTTGGCAACTTGCTGCAGAGATGAAAGGGCAGGGCACCAGACCACCGTGAGGCATGCATGCATGCATGCACGCTGCACATCTGGTCATCGTTAGTGACTGAAGGTCTCAAACTGACTGCTTGGAGTCATGTTCACTGCAAGGGGTAACTGTGCTTTTGCATGGAAAAGAAGTCCCAGTATAAGAACTGACGTGAACGTCATGATAAACTGAGGAAGTGTACTCAAATAATCCATTCTATCCTATGTTAATAGTACAGCTGTTATATAAACACATGTAGAAGTAGGGCTGCAACTTACAGTTGTTTTCTTTGTCAGTTTAATCTGTTGATTACTTTCTTGATTAATCGATAAGTTGTTTGGTCTATAAAAGGTTGATTGTTGTCTCCCAAAGTCCAAAATGATGTCAGTTGTTTTGTCCACAACTGAAAAGGTATTTAGTTTATTGTCATAGAGGATTAAGTACACCAGAAGTAATCACATTTCAAAAGCTGGAATTTGGAGAATTTGTACTTTTTTCCCTCTTAAAAATATCCTCAAACCATTTAAATGATAGAATCAAAATAGTTGCAGATTAATTTAAAAGTTATTCATTCATTAATTAATCGATTGTTGTAGCTCAGAATTGAATTGTTTGCTTATTATTTTGTGTATGAGCCGATTCGTTTATAAAATGTAAAGAAATTGTGATCTTGTCTGACCAGCAGTCCAAAAGACTGAAAACCAGTGAGTAATGCCATTTCCAAAAAAAATGGGGAATTGCTAGATTTTTTTTCTGATTTATGATTAATTATATGTCATAATTGTTGTCCATCAATTCCCTACAAATTCCCACAGCTCAAAGATAGTCAGTTTAATGTCATTAAGGGGTAAACAAACCAGAAAATAGTCACATCCAAGAAGCTGGAGCCAGATCAATTAAAAAAATAGTTGTTGATTAACTGATCGGTTAACTGTTGTTGCTCTGTGTATAATACCAGCTGAAAGACTTCTGTTAGCTGCCCTCAGAATAATAGTTTTTGTTTCAAGATGTGTCGGCTAAATTATACTGTAGTCGCTACAACTGCGTCCCTTTTGTACTCCTGCTTTAGAAGTCACAAAGCTTGGTGTGTCATTAACCTTTATCCGTGTTATTATAATCCATTGCAGCCAGGTAGAGCTAGTGTGTGAAAGTACGTGTTCCCATACTACTCTGAGGATGACTAATGACCTAGAAGCAGTTAAAAATGGCAGCGAGTGGTGACCATAAAGCTCCTGTGCTTTTATTTCTGATGACCCATCCTCTTCGGTCATTAACCTTTCATACTCATTCACCTTTGTTCTGCAGTACGTGCACCACACCTGGGACTTTCCAACTTGATATAATCGCACGGCTTCACAAAGGGACTGGGGAGTGTAAGAAGGGAATTGCTAAGAGAGACAGTCACTTTGTTTTCATATTCACCCGAGACAGTTGAATGAGTGCAGAAGATCTGTTCGATGGAGAAAAAAATCAGTTTCAGCTTTGACCCGGAGTGTGAATAACTGAATGTCTCATCCAAACTGCTGGTCTTGAATGAAGCACTTCATTGGGCGTCACAAACACAGGGTCCAATCGGGAGCTTGGCAGGCTCGAGGGACGCAGTCAGTCAGTCAGTCAGTCATAGCAGGCTGACTGGTTATGTGGTGTCATAGAGATGGTTGACTGTTTGACAGGGTGATAAGACCGGCGCTGTGCAGTACATGCTTAGGCAAGTCTGAAACTGTTGTGTACTCGCTTTTATGCCACACAGAGTCACAAGCAGTTTCTTTCTGTCTCACTCAAACACAGCGTTGTCCCGAAGAAACCCTCCAGCCTTTATATGATAATGTAAAAATATAATAATCATCAGTTTAAATATATGCCCAGACAACCCAGCCTCGTTACATTTTACGCATCATTTATACACAACACAAACATCCACAGGCCTGACCAGTAACTTAAGTTCAGGTACTCAAACCATTAACATGAGATTCAGGTAAGAAAACCACTTAGTTAAGGTAAGGGAAAATGTCATGGTTGCTCTTGAAATAAGAATGGACATAATGAAAGATATGTACAAAAATCAATATTACACAACTGCCGAAATCACTGTCGTCTCGCCACCATTGTACCTCGCTAGTCTCGAACATGTGACTCCTGGTGAAACATCTGTGTGTCATAAGAACACAGTTTTGGTTTTTCTTGTGTCATTTATAGGCCGCACAAACAGCCACAGTTCAGACAAGAAAACATCATTTTTGGACTTGAAATAACTACATAAACACTAAGTCATCAACGTTACACAGCTACAAGAAACTAGAAGGCATGACAGTTTGCTGACTGATCTAATGTCTCCAGGTTAAAAGCCTGGTGTTTGTTGGACCCATCCGTCCACCATAGGTGATCTTTTTTTTGTCTTATACTGAGTCACTAACTGTTACCATAGCATGTACACATGAATGTGTTTACAATGTAGTCAGTACAGGATATATGGTGAACAAATGACTGTGGAACTCTATAAGGACGTACTTAGTGCATGCTGAATGCATCACCATGGCATCTGTAGGTATTTTTCATGCCATTGGGTTCAGACAACGTTTCTGTCAGGCAGGAGAAGCACTTAAAGCTTCAAACACACAAACACACTTTGTTTCCCGAATCGCAGCTGTACTCATCGCATTGGACAGACTGTCTGTGATTTACAGTTAGAAAGAAGGAGAGAGCTGCCTTTTATCAGCCGACCTGCTGCTCTCTGTGTCGGAGAGCTGCTGCTGCTGCAGCTTCTTTTTATAAGGCTCCACCGAAGCACCAATTGTGAGTTTTTGATCCTGAAAGAGACCGGATTAACCGGAGGGAAGCCTGACCAAACAACATCACAGCGGTCAGGGAAAGGCATCACTTTAAAAGCCCAGCGCCCTGGATTGTGCATAGGCGTGAGTCTGCAGGGCTGGACTCATGCACTCGCAAATACAGGCCTATATATAGGTCACTGTGCTTGGAAAGCAGCTTCCCTGCTGATCCCTGCTCTGTGTGTGGCCTTATGGAAAAACAGGATCCACCCTGTAGTTGCGTCCATATTTGTATGCACATATGCGTGAATAAGATTCAACCCTGTTCTTATGCCTCAGATCTCTCTGTCACCTATGTGAGCATTGTTGTGTACATCTGTCTTGCTGTCAGACTGATCCTGCTTTCACTGCATCCCGAGGCACAAAAACAACAAGAGGACGGAGCAGGATAAAATATAGTGATGTTAGGAGCGAGCAGGAAAGAACAAGGAGAGTAAATCTGGGATGAAAGAGAGAAAGAAAGGTTGGATGTTGGATAAGTGAGGGAGCAGGAGAGGTCAGGGTAGAGAGAAGCAGTCCATTAGTTTGACTCACACATTAAGAGGCATCCTGTGCCTTCGGGCCATGCTCTTTCTCTAGTTCATCCACGGGAAAAAGAAAGTCATGCGCCAATGTTTTTCGCAGTAAGGCGGCACTATATGCATACAGAAAATCAACATCAGGAAAGATTTGCCTTTTTGTTTTCCCTTGCAGCTCTAAACTGCTCTGCAGCTAATACGAGGTGACAACATCCACCCATCCATCTTCTCCCTGTTATCCTCTCATAGGGTCAGGGGGGCTGGAGCCTATCCCAGCTGTCTTAGGTGAAAGACAGCGTACACCCTGGACAAATCTTCAGTTCATCACAGGACACATAGAGACAGACAACCACACTCACATTCACATCTACGGTCAATTTAAATTAGTAGGTGACAACAGCAAATGCTAATTTCAACGCGTCAGACTGAAACGGCAACCAGGCTGCTACTGGAGTTAATATTAACCGACTGGATCAATGTCCTGAGTATTTGGACTCGCTGTGGATTTAATAGTGGATCTTCGCTGCAGAGCTGATCTGCTCCTCTGTGAATAAAATGAATTACCCCCACTTTGCATATCTCGTGGCCCTAGTAGCACACGGGGGGGTTGGGGGGTGGGGAGGGGTTGGTGCTGTACAAAGCCTGAATGTCATTACAACTCCTGGTATGAGGAGGTGTGTGTTAATGTGTGGCACGTGTCAGTTCTCACAACTGTGCACTGCCTTTCCAAGAGGAGACAGGGGATATTAGCCTGAGGCCCATAGCTCCATCTCCAGTGCTTACATCCCAGTCACTTCATGCAGTGAACTGACACCCAGCTTGCTGTAGAAGAAATTATGGCAGTAATGAGGAAGGTTTGCCTCGTCCTTTGCCTTTCCCTCAGGAAGAGTGGAGTGCTTTCGTGTGCCAAGGTGCAGTTTAGTTAATTATGTATTTTTATTTTTAAAGGTTTTGTGTATTTGCGTGTAGCGCACATTCGTCCTTGGTGAAAGGTGTCAAATGCTGACCTACATCAGGACCGGCAGCTCTACTACAGGAGCCCTGGATCTGACCGTGCTGCTCGGGTTGTTAATGATGATAAGCGAGGCTAGCTAAGGCCGGGCTTCAGCCACACTTGGCATTGATGAATTGGCCAGAGGCTTTCCTCAAGTAACCCAACCCAGGCCTCGGCACCAGCAGACCCACAGGCTGTGGGTCAGTAGGTTAAACTCTGCTTTGCTTACATTGTCAGGTCAGTGTGTGTTTTCAAAGGCAGGCTGCCCAGCTGTGAACGTAATGGCAGCTGCACTCACCGGGCAGTTTGAGTACCATCGCATCACACCCAAGTGGCAGTAATTCCTGTTCTGCATTGTCCTTTTATAAGTGGTTGATTTCTGTCCTCTTTAGCTCCATCTTAATAAATAATTTAACTGTTTGTTCCTGGAACAATGTACCAATTAAAAAACACGAGATTTTAAAGTCTTAATGCGTCAACAATGTGTGACTGAATGGGGTCCGCAGCCTCGGGGGAATACAGGCGTGCCCGTTGTCTGCGGGCCTCTGCCTGCACCATGTGCATAATTGTGTGCAAGTAGCTTGTGTTATATGATCTCGGCCTCTCTGTAGGGGTTTGGAGAAGGAAAATCTGCTGAAAGGCTGGTTCCTGCACGCACAATTACACATAGATGATACATCGAGGAGATCTCACACTCAACCACTAAAATATTAATCCATGCTCATCAAGCTGCAAAAATACACCCAGCATTGGGAAGTGTAAAAAAAAAAACCCCACTACATCTGGCCTCTGGTTGAGACCAAGCTCTGCTGGAGTGGCACAGTATCTACCTGCTGAAGCATCTTCTCAGGTTGTTTTACAGTTATGGTTATTGTGGCTTTTGAGTTTTGGGGATTTAAAATGTCATCTGAAGTGGTTCTCTTCTTTGTTTCTATCAGAAATGTTGATTGTCAAACAGTAATACAGCGATTAAACCTGCAGTGACTGAAGGGGACAGTAGTTGTGATCACACCATGGACATCTTTTAAGATAAGATAAGGAAATGTTTGTCTTTTTAGCTGGTTAGTGCTCCACTATGTTCACCAGTCTCTGAGTGGGTCTGCTGTTTGCTGGTAATCTACAGTGTGGGGTGGGAAAAAATATTGACATGGCAGTATATTGTGATGCTTTTTCTTCTTCTGATTATTGATTTTTAAATTCTTAATATTATTTTTTCCCTCCCAAAAAAAGTCATGCCTTGGGCCGATTGTAAATCCAGAGCAATGTATGCATGTTGAAATTAGGGCTAGGATGATAACCGCATCACCACAACGCTGCGGTCATGTGATGCCTACCGCGGTGTTGAGCTCATTACCGTCATCGCTGCAATATAAAAAATATAAAAAAATATATCTACATATTTGCTGTTGAAAGTTACAGGGGTGCATATGGAGTTTGATATGAAATATAAACAGTAATATTTAGTAACATCCTGTTTTTAAAGCTAGACGGAGAAACAAAACTTCTCACACTGCAGCTCAGCAGCGGACCAGTCCATTAACTCTAAGGGGGGGGCGTTGTTTTGTTTTCATATTATCATATTATCAGAATTTATTTTTAGGTTTCAGTACTTAGCATGATTAAACTGGATATATTCACACATAATACACAGTCATAAAACACAGAAGTATTGCATAAACAGGTGTTCAATTTCAATAGTAAGTACTTAAAGCAGCTCTGTTGACTTGATTTTAGTCAACAATAGCCGCAAATCATGTTACAAAGCTGAACATTGTGTCAACACATTTGGGCGCATTTTATGCCAGAGGACAAGGAGTGATCAGGAGGGTAGTGGGATTGTGGCGGGGGTTTGTTTGTTTGTTTGTGTGTGTGTGTGTGTACACATTTATATACAGAATATACATATATGTGTACATATACATACACATGTATATACAACTTGTATTTTAAGCTGCATTTTAAATTTCTCAACGATCTATGTAGAATATCAAAATATATCACAACATCGCAATAATGTGACTCAAGTATCACGATACATATTGTATCGTAAAGTCCTTGCCAGTACCTACCCCTACTACAGTGGCTTATTTCATTGCAGCTTTTCTCTAAAAGGAACACTGTGAAATCAGCGAACGTGAACCATAACAGATAAATAATGAGCTGAAACTCACTGTCACATTAAAGCTCATTTCATTAGTTAGAAATACACGAGCATAGTTTCTGTGATTATGATTGGCCCTAGCCTTAATGATGCTTAGTATTAGGACTACAACTAGTCACGTCAAGTCAAGTTTATTTGTATAGCCCAATATCACAAATTATGAATACAGGATATGACACCCTCTGTCCTTTACAAATGACCCTCGCATCGACTAAGGAAAAACTCCCCCAAAAAAAACTTTTAACAGGGAAAAAGAAACGGAAGAAACCTCAGGAAGAGCAACAGAGGAGGGATCCCTCTTCAGGATGGACAGACGTGCAATAGATGCCATGTGTACAGAATAACAGCAATGAAAACACATTAACACTTCATATAACATTGTATGGAAATGTCCAACTCAATATACCAACAGCTAATATACAGTGTGTGTGTGTGTATATATATACAGTCATGGAAAAAATTATTAGACCACCCTTGTTTTCTTCAATTTCTTGTTCATTCTAATATCTGGTACCACTAAACGTATAATACAATGAACACAACAAAAAATGCAGCTGGTCACATAATACTTTATGTCCTATTTGACATTCTTAAGCTTAATTGATTCCCAGGGTATATAAGAGGCCATTTCATGTCACAAGCAGCACTGCACATGCAAAGGCCTAGAGTGGTTTCCTGCTTACATTCAAGCCGTAGCACAACTCAGAAGTTGTCAGCTCTCACATAATGCCTAAAACAAAAGAATTATGTGAAGCAACAAAGGCAGCCATCTTGGCACTGCTGGAAATTGGCATGAGTGAGAGACAGGTAGCGAAAACACTGAAGATCTCCAAGACAGCCGTTCATTACAACCAAAAAAAACAAGCTGAACATGGCACTACCAAATTGCTACCTGGCCGTGGCAGGAAACGTCTTTCTACCCCACGAGATGACCGTGCACTCATCCGTTCCTGTGTCAGGAATCGTCGTCAGACCTCCAGGGACCTTAAAAATGAGTGGGCACTGTCGAGAAATGTGACTTGCTCGGCAAGGACAGTTCGAAACCGACTTGTTGAAGCTGTTTTGAAGTCACACAGAGCACGCAAGAAGCCCTTCATCAATGAAAGGCAGAGGAAGGCCCGGTTACTCTTTGCTCGAGACCACAAGGATTGGACTGTTGATGATTGGGCTAAGGTTCTCTTCAGTGATGAATCCAATTTTGAATTGATGCCCACTCCAGCCAACTTACTGGTTAGGAGGAAGCCTGGAGAAGCTTACAACCCAGACTGTCTTGCCCCTACAGTAAAACATGGGGGTGGATCAGTCATGATCTAGGCTTGTTTCAGTCTGAGTGGAACAGGGCAAATGCAATTGTGTGAAGGCCGAATGAACCAGGTCAAGTACAGGACTACCCTTGAAAACAGTCTTCTTCCATCAGCTGGAAAACTCTTTCCTGCCTCAAATGACTGGATTTTCCAACAAGACAATGCCCCTTGCCACACGGCAAGGTCAGTTAAAGCCTGGATGGAGAACCACAACATTCGCACCATGCCTTGGCCTGCTCAATCACCAGATCTTAATCCAATTGAAAACCTGTGGAAAATCATCAAACTCAAAATGGAGAACCACAAGCCCAAAAACAAAGAAAATTTGTTTGAATTTGTCCAACAGGAATGGGCTGCTGTGACAGCAGAACAATGTCAGAAGCTGGTGGAGAGCATGCCAAGACGCATGGCTGCAGTCATCAAAAACAATGGTTATGCAATCAAGTATTAACTCTTGTGTGTATCATGTGTTTAAAGCAAACAGAAAAGAAAACATGGAATGCTTAAAAGTAGTGTTTTTGGCGGTACAATGCCATAGCTATTGATGTAAGAATTTAAGTAATTTTGGTTATTATCAAGAAAACCATGGAAAATGAATAATCCTTAGTTCTTAAATTAAACTCTCATGAGCTATTTTTGTTGTTATCATTATAATTGTCCAAACAAATGTACCTTTAGTTGAGCCAGGCATTAAAACTAACAAGAAATTGAAGAAAACAAGGGTGGTCTAATAATTTTTTCCATGACTGTATATATATATATATATATATATATATATATATATATAGAGAGAGAGAGAGAGAATTGTATGAGAATGTCCAAGGGGATGAAGAGCATCATCAAGCTATCAGCAAAGGATGAGAAGCACGTCTTCCTCTCCACCACGCCAACCAGAAGAAGCCTGTGCAGCACGTCTTCCTCTCTCCACCACGCCAACCAGAAGAAACCTGCGCAGCACGTCTTCCACTCCATCACACCAACCAGAAGAAACCTCCGCAAGATGACCTCGTCACCACCACGTCACTCAGAACCAGAAGATGAAGCCTGACCGGTCTGCACAACCACTACTCCACCAGGTAGACTGGATCCATGGATACCTGAGAGATGAGAACGCACAGGGACTACGAGGCACAAAACTAATCAGCATGTGTTAAAGGGAGGAAGAGTAAACACATCCTCTTCTCCACTACTCTAACATCTACAACCTGAGCAGCATCGCCTCTTCTCCATCTCACCACCATCACGACAGACGGAGCCTGGATGACATCACCTCCTTCTCACCAAGTAGCCTCAGCTCACGGACACCTGGGAGCTGAGAGCACAGAAGAAGATGAGTTAGTAAAATGACTTAATGGAGGCATCGAAATGAAGAAGAAGAGAAGCTCAGTGTGTCAGAGGAAGTCCCCCAGCAGTCTAGACCTATAGCAGCATAGCTAAGGATTGATCCAAGGCAGCCTGAGTCAGCCTTGGATCAGTCCTAACTATAAGCACTATCAAAAAGGAAAGTCTTAAGCCTACTCTTGAATAAGGGGATGGTGTCTGCCTCCCCGACTGAATGAGTTGGTTCCACAGAAAAGGAGCTTGATAAATGAAAGCTCTAGCTCCCGTTCTACTTTTATAAACCCTAGGAACCGCTAATAGTCCTGCATTCTGAGAGCGCAGAGTTCTAGCAGGATTATAAGGCACTATTAGCTCTTTAAGATAAGATGGTGCCTGACTATTCAGTGCCTTGTAGGTGAGGAGGAGGATTTTAAATTCTATTCTAGATTTTACAGGGAGCCAGTGCAGAGAGGCTAACACCGGAGAAATATGGTCTCTTTTCCTGGTTCTGGTCAGAACACGTGCTGCAGCGTTCTGGACCAGCTGGAGAGTCTTGACAGACTTATTAGGGCAGCCTGATAATAAGGAATTGCAGTAGTCCAGCCTAGAAGTTACAAATGCATGGACTAATTTTTCTGCATCGTTTTGAGAGAGAATATGCCTTATTTTTGCAATGTTACCCAGATGGAAAAAAGCAGTTCTAGCTGTTTGTTTCATGTGGACGTTGAAGGACATATCTTGGTCAAAACTTACCCCTAGATTCCTTACAGTGGTGCTCGAGGCTGGTGCAAAGCCACCTAGAGTAAATAAGTCATTACATAGGTTATTTCTGAGATTTTCGGGGCCGATCAGATAAAACTTAAGTTATTCTAAATTTAACAACTAGAAATTGTGCGTCATCCAAGTTTTTATATCCTTAAGACATGTTTGGAGTTTAGCTAATTGGCTGGATTCGTCTGACTTAAATGACAAATATAGCTGAGTATCATCTGCATAACAGTGAAAGTTTATGGAGTGTTTTCTGATAACATTGCCTAAAGGAAGCATATATAAAGTAAATAGAATTGGCCCAAGCACAGAACCTTGAGGAACTCCATAACTGACTATGGACTGCATGGAGGACTCATCATTAACGTGAACAAACTGTGATCGATCCGATAAGTAGGATTTGAACCAGCTTAAAGCAGTTCCTCTGATGCCAATTAAATGTTCTAATCTCTGCAACAGGATATGGTGGTCAATAGTATCAAAAGCAGCGCTAAGATCTAACAAGACAAGTACTGAGATGAGTCCATGGTCTGACGCAATTAGCAGGTCATTAGTAATTTTCACCAGAGCGGTCTCGGTGCTATGATATTTTCTAAATCCTGACTGAAAGTCCTCAAATAGATTATTGTTCTGGAGGAAGTCACACAGCTGACTGCACACTGCTTTCTCAAGGATCTTAGAGAGAAGAGGAATGTTGGATGTTGGTCTATAGTTGGCTAAAACCTCTGGATCAAGACCAGGCTTCTTCAGAAGAGGTTTGATTACAGCTACTTTAAATGACTGAGGTACATAGCCTGACAGCAAAGATAAGTTAATCATGTTTAATAAAGAGGTGCTCAGTAACGGTAAAACCTCTTTAAGTGAAGCTGGGATGGGATCTAAGAGACAGGTAGAAGGCTTACATGAGGAAATCACATGAGGAAATCATTGAAGTCAGTTTGTGGAGGTCTATGGGAGAAAAGCAGTCCAAGTATACATCAAGTTCTTCAATGAGTCCTATGCTTCCTGTGTTTAAAGACAAAGCAGTTTCAGTCAAAGGCACAGTGTGACTGATTTTCTCCCTAATAGTTATAATCTTCTCATTAAAGAAGCTCATGAAGTCACTACTACTGAGGGTTATGGGAATAGATGGTTCAATAGAGCTGTGGCTCTCTGTCAGCCTGGCCACAGTGCTGAAAAGAAACCTGGGGTTGTTTTTATTTTCCTCTATTAATGATGAATAATAAGCTGCTCTGGCCTTACGGAGAGCCTTCCTATAAGCTTTCAGACTATCATGCCAGTCCAGGCGAGACTCTAGCAGACCGGTTAAACGCCACTTCCTTTCAAATCTTCTTGCTGCTTGCTTTAAACTGCGGGTGTGAGGGTTATACCATGGAGCCAGCTTTCTATGCTTTACTATCTTCTTTTTTAGAGGAGCAACAGAGTCTAGAGATGCTCGCAGAGAGTCTGCAGCACAATCTACCAAATTATCAATTTGAGTAGGACTGAAGACTGAGCCCTCAGGTATATTGATATTAGGTATTGAATTAAAAGCTAATGGAATTATATCCTTAAACTTGGTTACAGCACTATCAGATAAACATCTAGAGTACATGGATTTACCTGATGGAGTGTAGTCCAGAAGTAAAAATTCAAAGGTTAACAAGTAATGGTCTGATAGGAAGGAATTCTGTTGGTGGCCTGATAAATGTTCTACTTCAATGCCGTAGGTCAGGACCAGGTCGAGGGTATGGTTAAAAGAGTGAGTTGGTTCCTGAACATTCTGACAGAAGCCAATTGAATCTAACAGCGAGATAAAAGCAGTACCAAGGCTGTCACCGTCAACGTACACATGAATATTAAAGTCACCTACAATAATTACTTTATCAGTTCTCAGGACTAAAGTTGATAAAAACTCAGAGAACTCAGATAGAAACTCAGAATATGGACCTGGAGCACGGTACACTATAACAAATAAAACTGGTTTCTCTGTTTTCGATGTAAGATGAGAAAGACTAAGAACCAGGCTTTCAAAAGACTTATAATTTAATTTAGGTTTAGGTTTGATCGATAGACTGGAATCAAAAATGGCTGCAACTCCTCCTCCACGACCTGTATCTCTAGGAATATGAATATTAATATGACTAGGAGGAGTGGATTCATTCAGGCTGACATAACCATCCTGACACAACCAGGTTTCAGTAAGACAAAATAAATCAACCTGGTTATCTGATATTAATTCATTTACTAGTAGAGCTTTAGATGATAATGACCTGATATTTAAAAGTCCACATTTAATTCTCCTGTCCTGATTAACTATTTCAGCAGTGGATTTAATTTTTATTAAATTATTTTGTTCAACTCCCCTTTTGTTTACTATGGATTTAACTGATTTCAGTGGTCGTGGGACAGACACCGTTTCTATGGGGTTCTGGGTGGGTGACTGCTCTAATGGAAGCACAGAGAAGTGTGTTAAACTACAACTCTGTCTCCTGGTCTCAACCCTGGGTTGTCATGGGTTAGGTCGACTAATAAACTTGGCCATGTTTCTAGAAATGAGAGCTGCTCCTTCCAAAGTAGGATGGATGCAGTCTCTCCTCATCAGACCAGGTTTTCCCCAGAAACTGCTCCAATTATCGATGAAGCCCACATCATTAACTGGACACCACCTCGACAGCCAGCGGTGGAAGGATGACATGCGACTAAACATGTCATCAGAGGCCAAGCTAGGGAGGGGACCAGAGAAAACTACGGAGTCCGACATTGTTTTAGCGTAAGCACACACCGATTCCACATTAATTTTTGTGACCTCCGATTGGCGTAACCGGGTGTCATTACCGCCAGCGTGAATAACAATAGTCCCATATTTACGCTTATCCTTAGCCAGCAGTTTCAAATAGGATTCAACGTCACCCGCTCTGGCCCCCGGAATGCATTTGACTATGGTTGCCGGTGTCGCTAATTTCACGTTTCGAAGAATAGAGCTGCCAATAACCAGGGTTGGCTTCTCAGCGGGTGTGTCGCTGAGTGGGGAAAACTTGTACACACGTACCATTATCACTAAAGGAGGCAGAGGAATAACTGAGCATGAGACACACTGAGCAAGAGAAAGCAGGAGAAGGAAGAGGAGAAGCCATGGCTATACGCTAAGATAGCTGCTAAGCTAGGCTATGGAAGCTAGTTGTTAGCCGAAAAGAGCCGCTGGAAAACACCAATGAGTGACAGGGAAAGTCTAGGGAAGTTTTAGTGTGCTTGATAGGGTTAGTACACGTACAGATGTACGGCAGAGCGTTAACCGCTGTGGATTAAGGCAGTAACAACTATTTTTGTAGCAGAGCAGCTCAGAGTGCTGTCAGAAACAACAGAGTAGCGGCTGAGACCAGAAATGATGCAGTACGCTTACTATGGGTGGTCCGTGTGTGGTCCAAGGGGCCATTCAGATTCTCAGACAAATCCTATTGCAAACTATTGCAGCGCTATTTATTTTTGGATTATTTATTGATTAATTGATTAGTTGCTTTATAAAATTTTGCTTTTTTATTTCTTAAAAAAACCCTCAAACCTTAAAACTGATTAACTTTATAAGTAGGTGATTAATTTAGTAGTTGACAATTAATTGATTAATTGCTGTAGCTCCTCTTGATGTGTTTTAGTCTGAGTGGTCGACATCCTCCGCTGAGACAATGTGTATCCATCCTAACTATCTGCAGCTCTTCCACCAAACACATAGTCCTTAAGATATTTATAGAGGCTGCCAGTCAGTGGCTCCTTGTGAACCGAGTCTGGATGTGTTTCAGGCTATTGTGTATGCGAGGCAGCGCTGCAGGAAGAGCAGTGCAATCAGAGCTGTTATCCAGGGACCCCTACTCCATCTCGTTTTCTTCATTTCCACTTCATGTAGCATATGTGACACCTGACCTTTTTCCTAATACAGCATTCAGTCATGTTGTCCAGATGATACAGAGGAAGAGGCCTGTTTGATCCAATCTGTCTCATTGTTGTCAGATTGGCTCTGCGGGCTAAGTATTTCACTTATCTGTGCAGTAGCAGCTTCATCCAGGACACAGTCTCCTCTGAGACAGCTTTGCTGTAGACTCATGCCTCTGCTGAGGCTGCAAATTGGTGTGAAATTTACCCTAATTTGCTTGGCTGCTAAAGCTTGAGATATCCTGCAGTATTTGCGTCCAAGAAGGGTTTTATCTGTACTGAGCATTTTTTGTTATTTATTACAAACAGTTATGTGGTGTGAATTTTTAACTTGTTATCTAACTTGTGTCTTTATTCTTTGACAGTAGGGTAGTTGGTTTCTAAATTGAGTAACTGATAGATTTATGTATTGGCTCTGATCTTGACCATGATGTAAAATAATAGCACTGCCCCCTATGAGTCGATAAGTTGGTCATTTTAGTTTCAGTTGTCTAAGATTTCTTAAGCTGATTCAACATTTAATTTTATATTCTGACATAGTATTTTTTTCTGAAGTGTTTTTAATTTCCATTGTGCTCTCCTGTCTCCTCTGCGGCGTAATCCCTTATATGCTTTTATTCTGAAGGCTTACTTTGAGAGCGACCGGAAGTCCGGCTTTGTTTGCGCTGTATCCTACTTTTACTGTGCAGTTTTGCTGCTAATAAAGATGTGTTTTAAGCGATAATAAATAATTCACACGCAACACAACGTCCTCCATGCTGCTTTACCTCTGTTTACTTCCGAGCTTTTTTTTTTCAACTTTTTTTTTTTTTTTTACTTCCGAGCTACAACTGCTACAGACTTGTCCTTACGGATGACGTAAACATGCTACCACAAAGCAGTAGCATTGCTACGGTTACAGTAGCCGTCATACAATTATGTCTATGCTTCATACAATACATATTTTGAACTTGCATGATACATTTGGATTATCCAGCGGTCATTCCGACGTTGAGTTGTACTTTACACGGCCTATCTAAACCGCAACCAGAGTATCGTTTATGTTAGCGTGGCAACAGAGCTAACTAAGTAGCTCCATGTTAAAATTACGATATAAACAACAGAGGCCTATATCGTACGGTAGGCATTTTTATACCGCATTACCATATATATCGTGACGTCGCACAGCTCTAGTTATAGTCATGTGCATTGGATGACGACGTCATTTGCAGCGAGCATGCTCAGTGTTTACGGAAGTAAACATGGACGCTAGCGGTGGAGGGTAAACAGCCTGGTTCCGATAAAACCCCTCCAGTTTAGCCTGAATAGAGCTATCCCCTCAAATATGAATTAACTCAGAACCCTTGTTTTCCCTCCACCGACTACTCTCCACATTATCGTCCGCCATGGTTGTTGTTTTTCTTCCCGCTGCCGCCTACTTCTGCCGTAGAATAGTGATGTTTGTAGCTTGTTGATGACGTGTAGGTCGGATGAATGCGGCCTGGCTGTTCAGACTGAAGTCGCATGTCAAAAGATCGGATATGTATCAGTTTTAGGACCACATATCCAAATGGCCAGGGTTGCATTTGAAAATATCGGATCTGTGTCGTTCAGACTGTAATTAAAAGATAAGATACAGGTCCCATGGGGCGAAAAAATCGGATTTGGTCACTTCAGGCTGCAGTCCAAACGTAGCCTTAGACAGCAGACAGAGGAGGGGGATCGAGCCTTTGACCCTGGGGTTCAGAGACGATCTCTCTACCGACGAAGCTACAGCCACCCCTACAACTAATGTTTACACTTTCTGAAGCTGGACTCATGTCCGAAGGAGGAGACGACAGCGCTCAGGACATCTATCAGCCTTCAAAGAGGACCAAGTCTGAAGTATGGGCATATTTTAGGTATTTTAAGAATGCCGAGGGACAATTGAAAAAGTGCCTGCAATACTTTGAACCTCACGACTCATCTGCATGACCCACAACTGTATAGCCAATGCAAGGTAAGTTAATGTTAACATTTTAGTTAGAAATACATGATGTGGGGACTTCGGGTTGAGGGAAACTACGACGATTCGTCTGTCAATGTTAACATAAGCCCCAGAGTGCAGCCGCTTATTAGCAGCTAATAATCTACGCTAACCAGCTAAACTTTCATTCACGGTGAAACGGTGAAATGAAGACACGGCATTATTGAGCGCTAGTTGAAGGCACAACAACGCCATACACTGTTTTAACCATTTTAGTTGACAGTCACTACGTGTGTATTACCATATAATTAAGTGGACTTTGGAATCAACCAAATACTAGCAAGCAGCTGGATCAACTAAATGTGTTAAGCTAATCAGGACACTTTCTTAACCTGAGGTAGACGGTTTTGTTTAACAACAAAAACAAGTATAAGCAAACTCCTCTGTATATTAATATGAATGGTACCCTAATGACAACAAATGGTCTGTTTTTATATAGTGCTTTACTATACTATACTACTATAATAATGATTCATAACAATAATGACATGGTATTTTCTTTTCTTTACAGAAAAGATTTCTGTAAATTTCTGACAATTTCTGTCACAATAACCGTGAGCTTAAATTTTCATACTGTGACACTCCTACTTATGAGCACATATCTGATAAACACAAGACTTTAAGTGGAGCTTTTGTGACACTAATGATTATATGCATTGTCGCTTAATCTGTCTTTTATTTTCCTTAAATAAAAACTTTTGTCCATTTAAAGGCAAGGGTAGGCAAATTGCTGATAAATTAATCAATCAGGAAATAATTTAGCAAATAACGGACAAACACACCATATTGTAATGGTAACTTTATTTATGTAAAAAATAAGTTGTTAGAATATTAGATACTCTCAGAAGAAAATGCGTTAGCCCAACACTGCATGCCTCCACTTTAAATGCTTCCTCATCACAGCAGTGCTCCATGTAGAGCATGTTAGCATGTCTTTGATGCGTTTAGGGTGAGATGTTCCCAGACTTTAGATCTTTTAGCTCATGTTGTTGCAGTGGTTGTAACAATTTCTCTGTTTCTGGCCGGTCACCAGCATGTTTGGTTCCAGCTGGAAAAATTATTAACAAATAAATTTTTTATCATCAGTTTTTGTCAACTACGTCAAGTAGTCGTTGAACCCCTACAGTACTTTTCTCATTGTGACATTACAGTGTTTTTATATATTACTCCCCACCTGATCCTGACGTGTTTGTATAATGACATTCATAGCATAACATATTTTTAGCGACTGCTGGTCTGGATTAAGTTGCCCAAAATTGCAGATGCTGCCCGTTGACATTTCAGTGCCATCTCTCTTTCTCTTGTTTGCACTTTGTTTTCTGTCTTTCAATTGGGGCCTTTTTCAGTTTAAACCCATTTCCATGCTGCATGCCAAAGCACACAGAGTCACCTGGGTTACAGCGGGGGCCTCATGGAAAAACTACACCCACCATGCAACATACAGGGAAAAGACATTTCCCTTTGAAACCCTAGAAAATACCTTTAAAGAGATATAGCAGTAGGACCTAGAGCATCAGAAGTTACGCTAACCCAACTTAATGAAATGTGCTTGTATTAGAGAGATGGCAGGGCTTAATGTGGAGCATGTGCTTCCAGTGACGGTCAGACCTGTTTGTTCAGTGGCAGGAGGAGAGGGGAAAAAAAACACAGAAATGTTAGCGCTGCATGCTCAAAGTAAGAAACCTCCTGTGCTGGGAGATGGTTTGCAGATGTTGAGGAGGCTTTGCAGTGACTTCATCTGTTTTCACTGCAGGAAACCTTCGTTCCTGCATGTTGTGTAAATGACATGAAAGCTAACCCTGTTTCAGGCTGGAGCTGAGCAGCTGATGCATAATTCAGGTCAAGTTTTAGTTCATTTAAAGTACGGGTATTTCGTTTCACTTGCATTTTAGGTTGGCACACTGCTTTCAACCCTATATCCTGCATTAGCTGAGCTATCGTATGTTGAGGTGTCCCTGAGCAAGACACTGAACCCCTAACTGCTCCTGATGGGTCCTGGTTAGCGCCTTGCATGGCAGCTTCCGCCATCAGTGTTTGAATGTGTGTGTGAATGGGTGAAGGTGATGTATAGTGTAAAGCGCTTTGGGTATCGTTTCAGTTATAGTAAAACAGTGCTCTATAAATACAGACCATTTACCATTTTACTGTAATAGATGATATTTTTATCACTCTATTCAGCTGCTTTTCTATAGCGCTCCATCTCAGCACTCATGGGTTTCTCATCATTATCCATGTCAGCGAGAGAGATCGGCCCATTTTGCTCTCATTTGTACTCCCCCACTGACGGGTGTGAAAATCGTTTTTATGCAATTAATCTCTGTTTAATGAGGCAGGTCAATTAAGAACAAAGAACAAATGTGTATTTACAATACAAGTGTAGCAAAGCAGCTGGAGGTATAACACTACTTGGTTGTGTATCAAGATAAAAGTCCAAATTCTCAGATTCAGGCTCCTTAAGAGTGAAAATTTCTGGTGTCTTTTTCAGCAGAAATTAACCAACAGCTTAATCAACAATGAAAATGTTCATTATTTGCTGCCTTATTTTTGTTTAATGTAGGCTTCCTATAGACAGGATGTGTGCAAATGTATTACTGTTGAAAAATACATAAAAATGTTGTAATAAATTAATATAAAATCAGACATGGAGCCTAAATTTTTAGACAAGGATGGGGGCAAAAAAACATGGACATCATTAACCACTTTGCTCGTCAGTAGAATCATGATGTCATCACTTGAAGGCATCTTTAAAGCCGAAAGACTGGAGCTCTATAATATCATGAGACTATCTGTAAGTGCCGTTATGCTCAGTCTGTTAGTCTGCCTGCTAGTTATTTATTAACCTATAAAACCTCAAGGCTGTAACAAGGTACGAGACCATTAAAACTTATTGCCTGTTAATTTAAGGGCAACCCACTATACTAGCTTTCTTTGTTCCTCCAGTTCTGGAATGCAGAACTGCACTGACTTAAAGAGTCATCAGTCTGGTTAGTAACTGTAAATTTGACATTATTGCACAGTTATGAGTAGGGCTGGGTATCATTTGAAATTTTTTGATACAATGTCAATTTCGATATCTCTGTTTTGATACCTGCTCCAGAATGATGCTTTTTTAGGGCCCGAGCGAACTGTGAAACAGGTCCGCAAGGGACCTATTGAAACTGTAGTGTTTATTCTTATTCTTACAAAGATAAAAAAATCCCATAGGGAAATTCGCCAACTTTGCCTTACCTGAACGAAAATTGGTAGAGATGTGAAGCATACATGTACGAACAAAATTGTCTCTTGGCAGGAAGCTGAAATTCCAACAGGAAGTCGGCCATTTTGAATTTTTGATTTTCTGATGAAAACAAACTCGTCCTAGGGATTTGGTACAGATCATCTTCAGACCTAGCTGTGCAAAAGTTGTGGTCTGTGCGTAATTAGGTCAAAGGGAGTGGCTGCTAGGGCTCGCTAAACTTTGGCGAATTCGCCGTTTAAATTCAAACGGCTTTAATGTTCACATAGTCGAGCCTAGCAACTTCAAATTTTCAGAGCATGACGGGGGCTCGTCCCTGAATGTTCCGATGTATTAATGTCATGCCTTACTCATAGCGCCCCCTGGTGGTAACAGGAAGTGAACTGTTCTTAATTTTTACATTAACTGATGCTGCATAGTAGACTCCATCAACTTCATCCCACTTCCAAAACATAAAGAACGAGTCGGTGAAGCTACATTACGAACGCCGTGAAGCTATGATTAACGGCGCCCATATGGCGTCGCTGCGGTTTTTTGATCACTCGCCATGAAAATACGTTTGCTTTTTTGACAGCTTTAATAAAATTGTATCATCATGAAAATAGATTCACAGGTCAAGACTGGTGTCCTCTGCAATCTGATGTGGGCCACGCCTCTGGGCGGGGCCATATGGCTCCACAGCGCCACCCTTTTTACAGGTACTGACACCACATAGTTGACTCCATCAACTTCATTCTACTTCTAAAACGTCCAGAACAAGTTGGTGAAGCTACATGACGAATGCCGAGAGGCTATAAGTAACGGCGTTTGTGTGGCGGCTCCGCGTCTTTCGATTTTTTGCCAAGAAAATATGTTTGGCTTTTAGACGGCTTTAATAAAGTCGTATCATCATGAAATTTGACACACAGGTCAAGGGTGATGATCTCTAACATCTGATGGGGGCCACGCCTGTGTGCGTGGCAAAATGGCTCCATAGCGTCCCCTTGAAATCTTCAAAAACCCCTTCCCATAGGGGTTTTTATAGAGTTGTAGGATGAAAATCGGTACACATGTGCAAGTTGACCAGACGCACAGAAAAGTCTCCTGCACTAATTGTCTATTCCAAACAGGAAGTCGGCCATTTTGTTTCCACTCTTCATTTTGGTGCCTCCAAATACCTTTGGCTGTTTGATGGCTTAATAAACTTGTATCATCATGAAACTTGATACACAGGTTGAGGGTGCGACCTCTAACATTTGATGCAGGCCACGCCTACGGGCGGGGTAAAATGGCTCCATAGCGCCCCCTAAATTGTTGAAAAATTCCCATAGGGAATGTTGATGACTTTGTTGTACCTGAACGCAAATCGGTTCAGATATTAAGCATTTCCAGAGGAGCAAAATTGTCTTTTGGCACGACGCTGAAATTCCAACAGGAAGTCAACCATTTTTAATTTTTGATTTTCTGATGAAAATGAACTCGTCCTAGGGATTTTGTCCGATCGACTTGAAATTTGGTACAGAACATCTCCAGACCTAGCTGAGCAAAAGTTGTGCTCTGCACCTAATTTGGTCAAAGGGGCGTGGCTGCTAGGGCTCAAGAAACTTTGGCGAATTCGCTGTCTAAATTCAAACGACTCTCACGTTCACATACTCTATCCGAGCAGCTTCAAATTTTTTGAGCATGATGGGCACTCAGCCCTGAACATGCTCATATATTAATGTCATGCCTTACTCATGGCGCTCCCCGGTGGTAACAGGAAGTGTCCAGTTTTCTGGCTTTTTGATGGCTTGAATAAACTCGTATCATCATGAAAGTTGATACACAGGTCAAGGGTGGTGACCTCTAACATCTGATGGGGTCCACACCAATGGGCGGGGCAACATGGCCCCATAGCGCCCCCTTCAAATTTTCAAAAACCCCTCCCCATAGGGGTTTTTATGGAGTTGGAACATGACAATCAGTACACACGTGTACCTTGAACAGACGCACAAAAAAGTCTCTTGCACCGACTGTCTATTCCAAAGAGGAAGTCGGCCATTTTGTTTCAACACTTCATTTTGGCTGTATTTCCACATTGAATCATCGAATGGCTGTAAATCCTTTGTGTATTATCCGAATTGCTTGAGACGTTCATTGCCCGCCGCTCCCACCGCTGTCCCCATCTGATACCCGACCACGACATACCGCGAGGGCCCTACATAACCGCTTGCGGTTTTGTAGTTTTAAGTTATTTGTGTGTACTTTGGGCTTTAATCATGGTCATCCTTAGTATTATTTATTATTATTTTTATTATTATTTGTGATTTCAACTCAAAAGGTTATTTTTGTATAATATGGGATTTATCATGGTAGACATACTAGACAATGGTCTGATGATGATCAATATTCTATTGATCATCATCAGACTGTAATGCTACAGTATCCCTTTAGGACCCTGGGGAGTGAGAGTTTGTCTTATGGTGTGTTCACTGGAAGTCAGAACTTGGAACTCAGATCATCTTAACCTCAAAGTTTAGTGCTCCCAGCTCTTCCAGCCTTACAGATGGACAACAAAACATGGAGCTACTGTTTACGTCAGTAGCAGATAGCATGAATTCTATGTCAGGTTGGTGAGATTCATGGGGGTTCTGATTTAAATTCTAATATGGAGCTTGGAAATTTCGATATTCATGTACACCTTGAACGCACCATCCTAAACGCACACGCTGAGTTCCCAGGGCTGCTGCAGTAACAATAATCCTCTGTTTTACCGGCGTTGTTTGTCTCCTTATGCTGGAAAGTTGAGGGACGGATCAGTGTCTCTATGAATCTGAAGGGGACATGTCCCCCTGTTCATTGAAACGTCTGAGAGCATGGCTCACAGACATGGGTATTGGAATTTGGCACCAAAAAATTATAAATTTTTTGATACCCGAAAGAATTGGAGCTTTTCGGCCGGTGTTACAAAAGTGTAGAAGTTCAGTAGCCAGCCCTAGTTATGATCTCTGTGGCTACTTAGTATGTTCATGTTTTATGTGTGTTATTATGTATAGATTCAGGTAGCATTTCATTTATAGCTTTCTGTCTCTCATTATTGTTTTCATGTTTAACATGTTTTTTTTCCCTCTGAAAGGGGATAATGGGCTTTCTGGAGCTCCACAGAGTCAGTATCCATGGCTGGGCTGCTATAGCCAAACCTTTGGTCACTCATGCCAATGTCAAACGTTGGTTTCAATGGTGCCAGCAGTGAAAATCCTGGGCTGTGGACAATGTGAAACATGTATTGTTCTCTGATGAGTCCACCTTTACTGTCTTTCCCACATTCGGGAGAGTTCTGGTGTGGAGAAGCCCCAAAGAAGCGTACCACCCAGACTGTTGCATGCCTAGAGTGAAGCATGGGGGTGGATCGGTGATGGTTTGGGCTGTAATATCATGGCATTCTCTAGGCCCAATACTTGTGCTAGATGGACACGTCATTGCCAAGGACTAGCGAACCATTCTGGAGGACCATGTGCACCCAATGGTTCAAACATTGTATCCTGAAGGCGGTGCCATGTACAGGATGATAAATGCACCAATACACACAGCAAGACTGGTGACAGAGTGGTTTGATGAACTTGAAAGTGAAGTTGAACATCTTCCATGGCCTGCACAGTCACCACATCTAAATTTATTATTATTGAGCCACTTTGGGCTGTTTTGGAGGAGCAATTCAGGAAATGTTTTCCTCCAGCAGCATCACGTAGTGACTTGGACACTATTCTGCAAGAAAAATGGCTCAAAATCCCTCTGGCCACTGTGCAGGACTTGTATCTGTCATTCCCAAGACTAACTGATGCTGTATTGGTTGCAAAAGGAGGCCCTACACCATAATAATGAATTATTGTGGTCTAAAACCAGGAGTTTCACTTTCATTGTCCAGCCCCTATATGTACATATATACACACACACACACACACACACACACGTATGCACAGACACACACACTCAAGCAGCCGAGTGAATCCCAGTAATCGCCTGTCGTTTTTGTCCTTGAGCTTGATTTGCGATTACATCACGGTTGCTGTACAACAGCTCAAATGCACATACAGAACAGGCACACTCATATATTTTGTGTCGGACATCCGCTTGCACCTATTAAATTGTTTATTTCAACTCACTTATAGTGGCTGCAGAGGCGCTGCACATGCGTGCCAGGGATGGGCATCTCACCTTCAAATCAATCATTTTAACGACCAGCCGAATTGGGTGGATATTGGGAAGATGTGGCGACGCCCACAGAGGGTGATTGCAAACGATACCAAACGAGAAACAAATGGATGGATGGGAAAGATGTAGGGATTAGACTGCTGCATCAATGTGGAGGCCGTTAACATTTAGCCACAGTATTACAGCCCTGTTGACATATTGTCTGACAGATGGGTGATACGTTTTGCTTCCTGACCCCATTGGAAGTGCAAGCTGGGTGGAAAACCACACTGTCTTACTTCAGGCTGCCACAATCTCACAGTACGATGCACATTTACCATTTCAGCTCCATCTTTTATCTCCTTCATTCCATCCATCGCTCTGCTCCCCTTCAACTCCTGCCTCCAATGTCTGTTGTATTTAGTGTAGTGTAAATAAAGTACTAGTTACTGGCACTCAGGATTAGGGCCCGACCAATGTGGATTTTTTGAGGCTGATTTTGATATTTAGCAGGAAAAAAATCTGATAACCGATTAATCGTCCAATAATAATTTTTTGACAATTTTTTTTTTCAGCCCTTTAGCAACAACAACATAAATGGAAGGAATAACACTAAACGTTTTCTGCAATTTTAATTTTATAACTTTCAAGAACAAAGAAGTTAATTTTTTGTACAAAATAATGTGTAAAATTGCAGTAAATCTGTGAAATAAATAACAATAAAAACAATAAAATGAAATAAAATGAAAAATAAAATATCTTTGATCTCAGCAGCCCTCTGATGCCCTTCAACATTGAATCACATTTTCTGTGCTCCATCATTCTTTACTATCTTTTTTCGTTTTGAACATAATGGTCACAGTCTGATAACAACAATAGATCCAACAATGGATCTAAATGTAAGCAGCCAGTGACATGACGTCATGACAGTTAATGGAGACGAATAAACAACAGGGACATTATTCGTTTTATCTTTTCATGGCTGCACTGAATAAAGGCGGATTCACACCAGACACCCCTGCATGAAACGTAAGTGAAAGTGTAGTGTCGCCGGGGAGTGATTAGATTTGGTGCGCCATCTACTGGATAAATAGTGCTAGAACACCATTTAATGCCCAGACAGTTTTATGGAAATTAATCAGAGTTTAATCAGCAAAATTCTGACCGATGTTGATTACATTGAAAAGAGATAGATAATAGGTGGATTAATGTGATTAATCGGTCAGGCCCTACTCAGGATTATCTAATTTCCACTGTTTCGACTTGACTCAGCTCAGCTTTGGTACCGGGCCCTTTTTTATTTTGTTTTCTACTGAACTCAACATGATGCTTGCTGTATCCTTATCCATAGATTTGTAAGTTGCTATTTTTAAAAAATCTGGGTGAATAAATAAAAAATGTGGCCACTGTTGATGTTATGGCTTTTTATAAAATAGCGTTTGTGTGAGGTTTATGTCCTTAACCAAAGAAATTTGTAATTCACCAAAGCTCATAAGTTTGTTGGAAATAAGTCATTCAACATGAAAGCAAACTGCCCCATTTGTTTTGATGGGAAACCAAAAAGCCATGCTGTATCATTCAGTGGAAAATGCTGTGTAAAAATCCAGATGGGAACGAGGTCACAAACAACTTTTGCATTTCTGGCATCTGCACGGTGATTTTTCCACATCCTCTGCTTTCATCTCATCCACAGTAATGTACTGTGGAGTACCTTAGAGCTTGTATTGTGACATGACAATGACAAGAAATAAAGGTGAAGAAGAGAAGCAAAATATTTGTAGCTTCAAATGAAACAGGTTGAGCACGTCAATTTTTTTTATCGCTGTTTTGTTTAAGTCAAAAACAAATTTGGCTTATTGAACTACATGTAGGGCTGGGATGATAACTGCATCACCGCAATACCGCGGTCGTGATGATGCCTACCGCGGTGTTGAGCTCATTACTGTCATCACCGAAAATATTGAATAATAAAAAATATATATCCCTACGTATTTGCTGTTGAAAGTTACAGGACTGTATATTGTGATTGTGTTGTGTTTATATGAACTATAAATAGTGATATTTAGTAATGTCCTGTTTTTAAAGCTGATGGAAAAACAAAACTTTTCACACTGCAGATGCGCAGCGGGAAAGTCCATTAACTCTGGGGGTGGTTGTTTTCATATCATCATATTATTATAATTTATTTCGAGGTTTCAGTATTTCTCATGATTAAATTGAATATATTCACACATAACACACAGGCAAAAAAGACAGAAGCATTGCATAAACAGGTGTTCAATTTATATAGTAAGTACTTATAGCAGACACACCCCTGATGTAGTACTAATAGCCGCAAATCACGTTATAAAGTTGAACACTGTGTCACACATTTTATGCCAGAGGACAAGGAGTGATCGGTGGGCTTGTGGTGATCAGGAGGGTAGCGGGATTGCAGTGGGGATGGCGGAGTTGTGGTGATCATTTAGAGTAACGGGATTGCAGCAGGGGTGGCGGAGTTGCCGTGATGGGGGGGGTTGGTATCGGGTGTCGGGGGGATACCGCCATACCGCATTGATTGGGTGCTTCATCACCGCGGTAATAAAAAATCCAGACCGTCACAGCCCTAGCTACATAGACAAAAAAATCTATTACTTGGAGCTACAGACTGATATATCAGCCCATTGCAGATATGTACGGTGTTGCCCAAAATGTAACAAGAAAATACTTAATTTAATATTTAATTAAATATTTAAAATCCTTATAAACTGTATTTGTCTTGGTTTTTCAGATTTTCTTTTAAATAAAAGTATTGATATTAGCCTCAAAAATTCAGAACAACTCTCAGTAGGGGAGGGTAAGGACTTCACGATATGATACGTTTTCCCAGTTTCCCCATTTCCATCTGAGCCTCCCAGACCCCGGAGTCTTTTAAACCTTCTTTGAAAAGTCACCTCTTTTCCCTAGCGTTTCATGGATGAGCACACTCTAATTTTGGGCTCCAGACTTTTTTAAACCTTTACTGTTCCTATTTTACTGTTTTAATTTAGTTGCTTTTATCTATGTATTTATTTGCTTCATTTGTTTTATGTATCCTGTGTACAGCACTTTGATTGACTGCTGTCGTCCTAAAATGCTCTATAAAATATTTTTGACTTGACTTGACTTTCACAGCGAATAGTCTGCTAGACATATGATGTATATTGCGACTGGCTGGCTGTACTCACACACTCACACACACCAATATTTACCCTCTTCTCTTTCCAATCTGTGGGTTCACCTGCTAGCAGTTTGCTTTGCGGGAGCGATGAGAGGATGAGATCAGGTGCACTCTTACAGAATGACTCATTGAAGGAGGAGGAGGAGGGCGGTTAGTGAGGCATGATCACACCAGCTTGTGCTCTGGGTGACTGTAGCTGAAGTGTTACATAGGGCTGAACGAGTTATCGTTTTCAGATCGAAATCGCAATTTCAGACAACGCGATCCTGTGATCGTCAGAGCAGCGTTTTTTTTTTTCAGCGCTTCTGACTGACAACAGGATCTGTTGTATGTATTATTTTACATATACGTACCGTCTCTCTACCGTCCTGCCAAGCTCACCAATCTGAAGCGGCATGCTACACGTGGACAGATCACGCTAACCAATCAGTGTGTTAACCTGCTGCTCCTGCTTTGTAACGTTAAGGTGTTTAGAAATTACTTCAGCGGAAACAGAAGCAGAGGAGGGGATTTAATCTCCAAGACAAACAGCACGGCTGTCTTTAGGCGGTATCTGGGGTTTGAGGCTGCAGACGTGCACCAGAAACAGAAACTGTGTATAAAATCTGCCGCTCTAAAGTTATAACATCCAGCGGAAACACAACCAACCTTTACCGACACTTAAAAAAGTCATCACAGGCATTTGCACAGGCATTTGCATGACAAAAAGTCCGGTGAAAAGTCTAATGGAAATGATTCACGTGCTCAGATGTTACCAGGGACGAGGGGACATGTCCCCCTCAGATTGATAGTGACGCTGATCCGTCTCCCCACTTTCCAGCAGAAGGAGACAAACAGTGACGGTAAAACAGAGCATTAATGTCAGTGCAGCAGCAATGGGAGCTCAGCGTTTGTGTTTAGCCCGCGGTGTATTCAAGAATGTCGGACTTTCCAAGCTCCAAATCATAATTTAAATCTCCAACTCAGAAAGTCGGATTATTCTCCTCAAAAAGATATTCATGCTATCTGCTACTGACGTAAACAGTAAACATGTTTTTTTGTACGTCTATAAGACTGGAAGTGCTGGGAACACTACACTTTGGGGTTATGCTGAATTGAGCTCCAAGTTCCAACTTTCAGTGAACACACCATAAAGCAAATGTTCACTCCCCAGGGTTCTAAAGAGAAACAGGTTGCAGCCTGCGGCTGTTGATCATCATCAGAATGTTGTTTAGTATGTGTACCATGACAGAGCCTTAATTACACAAAAATAATAAATAATCTATTGAGTTGAAATCGTAAAATAATAATAATAACCATTATTGATGACATAAAGTCATTGTGTAATTTCTGTCATGTTTGTAAAGGTCACTGTACACACTGTGAATATGGCACTGAAGTTTCATTTGAAGAAAATCATTAATCGAATTGAAATTGAAATATCTGCCAGAAAAATCGCAATTCAGTCTTTTCCTAAAATTGTTCAGCCCTAGTGTTACAACTGATACACTGTAACGGGTTCAGCCCACAGGTAAAGCCATGGTACTGGCTGTGCTCTGCTGTGGCACCGGCCGAATCGATTCAGCATGTAGGCTACTCTCTTCTCTCCCGATGGAAAAATTATGTTGACCACGTAGCACAGCAGGCGATAGATGGCGCAGGTGCCGCTACTCAGCCTCATCGCGATACAGCCTTATTTTAGCCTGTCTGTACATGTGGAGATGCGGCATTTATTATTTTTTTTTTTCCCAGAGGGACGTAGTCAAAGCAGGGAGCATTTGTTGTCAAAGCGGCCACCTTAACTATAAGGCACTGAGGGGAAACCCTGAGATATGGAGTCACGGGTGAAGATTTTTCTGCACTGACAGACATCGATGGAAAGACTTTTTAACACACGTGTTCGTGTGTGGACAATTAATCATTCAGTAAAAACATGAAGCATTACACTCTGATTTTTTTGCATTTAAACATATACTGTATTTCTTACTCAGAATGACATCCCTCAAGCCCCGACCACGACAATTCAACACACATTTTTTTGTCGAGGTGAGCGTGTGTCGATTGTCGGTCATTTTGTCGGAAAAAAGTCCTATCCCTAGCTGAGACCCAGTGCGCTTTTACTTAGTTATATTAACTCTGCAGTGTTTTATTTAACTGCTACTTCTCCCCCAAATTGCAAAATGCTGCGATCCACTCAACTTGAGATATGTAGTTTGCTGCCACTAGGGGTGGGGCTGGGTATTGATCAGTTTTTTTTTTTTTGATACAATACCAATTTTGATGCCTTTGTTTTTCGATACTGGTTCCAGAACTATACTTTTTTTCTATATTGGATAAAACGATGATTTCAACTCAAGAAGCTATTTTTGTGTTATATGGGCTTTAATCATGGTCATCATCAATTTGGGCTTTGCCATGGTAGACAATGGTCTGATGATGATCAACAGACTGCTACCAGTTCCTCTTTAGGACCCTGGGGAGTGAGAGTTTGTCTTATGGTGTGTTCACTGGAAGTCACTTGGAGCTCAGATCATCTTAACCTCAAAGTTTAGTGCTCCCAGCTCTTCCAGCCTTACAGACGAACAACAAAACATGAGGCTACGTTTACGTCAGTAGCAGATAGCATGAAGTCTATGTCTGGTTGGTGAGATTAATCTGACTTTCCGAGTTCAAGATCAGACTTCACGGGGGGTTCTGATTTAAATTTTGACTTGGAATTTGCAATGAGCTTCTCATGTTCATCATTCAGGAAGTTTCCTCCTCTCCCAAACAAACAGACCCACTGATTTAAAAGAGGTAAAAACACTGAGTAAAGCAGTTTCACATTAAGTTGCTAGGGTTAGCTCAGCTTGTTTCTCTTCCAACCGTAAAATCCATGTTCAGGAGAGATTTACTTATCTGTAGAGTTCTCATCCTCGCCAAAACAAACCAAACCGGTGATTAAAACCAGCAAAATAAAGAATAAATCAGTTCCATGTTGCTAATCGCTGGTTTGCCGACATCCTTCTGTGGATAAATGATGGCATTTAGAAGACGTTAGCTGAGCTAATAACTGAAAATCCAGGTGTTTGTTGACAATAATCTTTAATCTGGTTAACATATATAGTTAAAACAACCACAATCTAAAACTTATATCGTAAAAATGTAGCTTGAAACTGGATAAAAGGTCAATTTATGTTAACTTTAATGAAACAGGCCTTTTTATTAAGACAACTAAACAATACTAACAACTACATAATATAGATAGAATCATATTTAGACATCTGTGGTAATGTTACAGTTTACCCTCTAAACCGTACGGGTCTGGCTTGATAAAAGTCAGAGGTCCAGCAGTTGGTTTTTAATACTGAGCCTGCCTGACAGGATGATACGTCTATAATAATTTGTTTCAGAGCAATTGAATCTGACTCTTTCTTCTTGCAGATGGATGCAGCTGAATTGATGCTATTTTTAATCGGCACACAGAATGACTAGTTGCACACCTGTGTGATAATCTGCCTCCTTCTGTTGCTCGCTCACCACATGTGCAGCAAACCTGAAGCAGTGTTTGGTTGAAATGGATGCCTTTTCAAATCTGCAGGAAGTGAGTGTCGGGTGCAGGATCACTTAAAAAGTACAGCAGAGCATTTTTTTACTCAGCTGATTTTGTCAAGGTATGACTTGGAGAGAGATCCCTGGCAGTAGTTCGAACAGCGTGGTGTTTTGATTTTACTGTTGCATGCTGGGATTGTGTGACGTCAGCTACCGGCCTGCGGGCCATAGTTTGCTCATGTCTGGTTTAAGCCTTCCGGTCAGACCTTGGAGTTTTTTTTGTATCATTTATCTCACACACACACACTGCTGTATGTTGAGTTATTCTCTAATGCAGTTCGGTGACTGAGGTCAGATAAACATACAACTGAGAGATAACGCAGGTTACTTAAATACTTTCCTGTTTGGTAAACAAACAACACACATTGCTGAGGCACACACACACACACACACTCCATATGGTGGTCCGGACAGTATCATAGCGTTTGGTTGAGCTCACAGTAATGCCTCGCCTGCAGTGTGTGTGTGTGCGCGTGTGTGTGTGTGCGCGTGTGTGTGTTGTCTGCTGTCAGGGGCTTAAGCTTGTCCCCGGCCATGCCCGCTGTGCTGTACTGTTCATTCACCATGAGCCAGCAGAAGCAATAGTATCTAAGTTGCATTCAGTTATATTTTCCTTTCTGTATGAATGTGCTGACGCCTCAGGCTCAGAACTTGTGGGAAGGCCCACGCACTGGTGTAGACCGTGACCTTCAAGATTCGCTGTAATTACACTCATTTAAATATCGTCCAGAAACACATTCTTACGCCCTCACATTCGTGTCCCACTACAAGACGCAAATTATGTATAAACCCACAGGCGGACACAATAGTGTGTTGAATCCTTGGGACTGCATTATGATAAAGACCAAAACAAATGATGTAACGATGATGCAGGCGCTGAAATGAAAGCGTCTTCTGCTGCCGTCGATAAAAAGAGGAGTCCAGGCAGCTGGAGATCAAAGTGGGTTCATCTTTTACTGCAGAGGTAGAAAAAGAGGAACTGTTTCACACCAGTTATTGATCATGATAATTTGAATGCCAATGTTATGAATGATCACACATCAGAGCCCTGGTTATGTCCGTCCTTCCATCCTCATTTCAGAAACTATTCAGTTTTATAGTAATTTACATTTTTTTCCACTTTCAGTGCTCTTTTTCATGGAAACATTTTTGTCTTTTTTGGGGGGTCAGCTCATGGTGAAACCTAAAGATTAATCTGAGTTATGGCTCAGCACTGTGAATATGTTTTTGTCATGAATCAGAAATAATTATGAATAGGGCTGGATACCGAACTTTGATACTTTTGTAGCACCGACTGAAAAGCTCCGATCCTATCGGGTGCCAAGAAATGAATACTTTTTTGGTGCCAAATTCCGACACCTCAGTATCTGCGAGCCATGCTCTCAGATGTGGACAGGGGGACATGTTCCCTTCAGATTCACAGAGATACTGATCCGTCCCCCCACTTTTCCAGCATAAGAAGACAAACAGCACCGCTAAAACAGAGGATTAAAGTTAGGGATGTCCCGATACAACTTTTTCACTTCTGATACAATACCAATATTGATCTGATACAATATAAGCACTACTCATAGGCTACGTACTTTTCTTACCTATTCTGTAGTATGGAATGTTAGAAAATTATTTATCAAGTGATGTTAACAGAGAACAATAGTCAGCAACAGTATGTATGAGAAAAACTGACCCACTTATTATTAACCAATGGGTTACATAAACTACTAAACATAACAGTATTCTACAATTGAATAAAATAAATGGAAAATAAATTATAAGACACTGAAAAATTACCTGAATGAATCCAATAAAAACAAAAAATATATTTCAAAGTGCAAAATAACCACTGGTTTAACTGAAACAGAAGTATACTATAATTGAATAGAATAAATAAAAAATAAAATTAGAAGACCCTGAAAATCTTCATGCTGTTTTTGTGATGCGTGTTGATTAGAACAACAGTTATTACGGTAGCCAGGTATGAAGTGGAGCATGCGCGCACACAACACTTATTATGGTAGCTGGGTAGGAAGCAGAAAGCCTGATGGAGCATGTAGAGCACAGAGAACAAAAGTGAGCCGCTTGCTGCTGTATTCACTGTTACTATCTCCAGCTTGGGGCGGCACAGTGGTGTAGTGGTTAGCACTGTCGCCTCACAGTAAGAAGGTACTGGGTTCGATTCCCGGCCCGGGGCCTTTCTGTTTGCATGTTCTCCTCATGTCTGTGTGGGTTCTCTCTGGTACTCCGACTTCCTCCCACCATCCAAAAACATGCATGTGGATTAGGTTAACTGGTTAATTTAAATTGACCGTAGGTGTGAATGTGAGTGTGAGTGGTTGTCTGTCTCTATGTGTCCTGTGATGAACTGGACACTTGTCCAGGGTGTACCCCGTCTTTCACCCTAAGACAGCTGGGATAGGCTCCAGCCCCCCTGACATTATGAGAGGATAAGAGGGAGAAAATGGATGGATGGATGGATATCTCCAGCTCAGAGATAATAACAGCTAACAGTCCTCTGAATTTAAAGCGCCTGGGGGAGCATGTTGAGCTCGGAGCAGCAGTTAATACAGCAGCAACAATCGCTGCTCACTGTTGTATTAACTGTTATTATAGCTGGAAATGTCCCGGGAATCCATTTTAGAAATGTGGTCACTTTATATTAAACTCCCCGGTTCTTTGCCGCCACAGGAAACTTTGCACTCAGCTGCAACGTCGGACTTAATGAATAATCCTGCCACACGGCCGACATCGCTCCTCCACCTGCTACTTTGTTAGCATCTTAGCTCAGCTGTTGTTGTGATCACTGGGCTCTGCATGCTGCTCTGGAATGGACTGCTGGTATCGGAGTGTTTATATCAGAGATTTTAGATGCAGTCTGATGTTATCCGATACTCGTTTTTTACCTCATATTGGACCGATATCCGATATCAATATGGGATCGGGACATCCCTGATTAATGTCATTGTAGCAGACTGGCGTTTGTGTTTGGTGCATTCACTTGTACGAATTTAAATCAGAACCCCTGTGAAATCGGATCTCCACCTCAGAAATTTGGATTAATCTCAGCCAGATAAGCCAAATGTTGTCTCCACATCTGCACTGTCGAGCCCCGAGTTGGTCGTCTGTCAACACAACCCTGTTTGTAATGAACATACTCTTGATTGTTCGGTGCTGCCTCTCTTTCCGGAAGACGTCCACGTCCCTCCTGACTCATGTCCTCTTGAACTACTGTGTTTCACTTAGCAGCTCAAGAGGACATGGAAAGTGTTTGTGTCTGAGTGTAATCATGTGTGAGTCGGTGTCACCGGTGTTTATGCAGAGTGTATGATATGGGGGTGTGTGTGTGTGTGTGTGTGTGAGAGACCCCTCGGTGTGTATGTGGGCTAATCTTAGCTTTAGCGCTGCTTTAGCCAACAAGGAGGATAAAGAGACATAAGCATGTGACGAGTGCTCCTGGACAGAGCTGGGTAACAAATTAGAACAAATGTTGGGAAAAATTATTTAAGGTGCGAAACAAAGAAAACCCAGAAAAAATTGAATTCAGATGTAGATACAACATAACAGTTGAGAAAACCCTTTGCACGTTTGGTCTTCAGTGGGGGGAATCCTTGAAAGCTTCCTTGTGGATGCTGTGTCATTATTAAACAGCTCTGGCTTATTTTAAGGTGTTAAAATCTAATATGCATCCTTAATGACAGAGAACTGAACAGTCAAACTCTATGACTGACGGTATGGATTTTTTATAACCGCGGTGATAAAGCACCCAATCAATGTGGTATGGCGGTTTACCGCGATCGGCGCAACCCCATTACCCCCACCATGACCCTCTTTGCCCAAATTGGCGACACAGTGTTCGGCGTTGTAACAAGATTTGCGGCTATTGTTGAATAAAATCAAGTCAACAGACCACCGTAAATAACATAAGAGGAGTGTGTCTGCTATAAGCACTGCCAATTTAAACTAAACTCTGACTGTTTATGCAATGCTTCTGTCTTTTCTGCCTGTGTATTATGCGTGAATATATTCAATTTGATCATGAGAAGTACTGAAACCTTGAAATAGTTAATAATAATAGTAATAATAATCATGATATTATTGGCCCCTTAGAGTTAATGGACTGGCCTGCTGCCGAGCTGCAGTGTGAAAAGTTTTGTTTCTCCATGTATCTTTAAAAAGTAAATATTACCATTTATATTTAATATCAAACACGATATGCACTTTTGTAACTTTCAACAGCAAATATAGAGATATATTTTTTATTATTTTAAGATATTGCGGTGATGGGGTTATTGTCCCAGCCCTATCAAACTCTTTGGTAATAGTGATATTACTCTCAGTTTGACAGATTAATTAATTAATCTTTCTTTTCATGGTCTCCATGTTAATCAGTAGAACTCAGCAGTAGGTCCTCTATAAGCTCTACTGAATCAGCCTCCTACGATATTACACATATTGCTTAAGAAGACAGGCCGAGCGCAGTGGGAGTAATCACTGAGAAACTAAACCTCATCCTTATCTTGCTGAGCATATTATCTTGTTGTCGCTACCTCCCCTTTGACCCCGTCAGAGCTTGAATGGGTGATTTGGCTCGAGCCCGAGCTGCCGCTTTCAGGCAGCAAAGGTCAGCGCTTTTGTTTGGTCCTGTTGAAACGATCAGAGGCTTATAGCGCCGAGTTACTTCTTGTTGTACGAGGGCTGTGACCACAATGCACTTCGGATCAGAGATGGCCTTTACAAGCACACAGCCACATAACGTGGGTCAGAGAAAGGCTTTGCTCAGAGCTTTCTGCCCAGTATTGAGTTCCTCTCTGATACACACTGCTTTTCTCAGGCTCCCAGACGATTGACTGTGCAGCATAGATTTAGTGTATTCTGCATGGAGGGCTGTTTGGGGCCCTGGAGAAGCAGCACTGGCACGTAAATCAATTTGGCCTCGCACTAGAAATCAGATACAGCCCTATACTGTGGGCGGCTTTGCCTTTGACAGCGGGAAGGAGCTCAGCATTGTCTGGACGTGAACATGTCGCTTAGGCCACCACTGTGTCAAGAAGAGGGTCTGCCGCCGAGTTCGAAGACAAGACAAGTGAGTGAGAAAGGACAGGAAAGGTGGTGTTTTGTAGGTGGTAAACATGGCCTGTTGGGATGTCTGTTTTCTACAGATGAGACACAAGGAGCTGACCCTCACTGCTGTGCTGCATGTTTGCCTTTCTTTTTCATCCCCTCAAGATCAGCTCACTTCCTCTGAGTCTCAAAATATTTAATTCTCTTTCATGCCTCCCTCACTGTTTATTTCCACTTCTCTTTCTGTCTGAGGTTGGACCTGCAGGCCACTAAACTTCTTCTCTTTGCTAGATGAGAACATAATGGCAGCTCGGTTTTCTTTTGAAGTCCCTCTGAAAAACTTGGCAGAAACTTCTCGCTCCTTTGCAGGACCTGGACAACTTGTAGAGCTGGCAGAAAGCTGGGCTCAGGAAAGGCTGATGCTGCTCTGAGCATACAACAATAATACAGATGACTCCAGCTGAAAAAAGTGCAGCCAAAGCTTTCATTTTCATGATATACTGAAGCCATTATTTAGGTTATGGCCTGGCACTGCATACAAAAGCACTGGTGACATTCTCATCTCCTGTTCAACTGAGTATTTCCAGCCACAAAATGCTTTTATAGTTACAGTTTGATTGCAGCATTTCTGTGGTTCACAGTGAATGTGAGCCACTGTGGATGTATTTGGGACTCAAAGAATGAAGTGGTTTCCAGCTAACTCCGTCAGATGTGAACTGTCCAACCGTTTTTCCAGATGTTTTGGTTGTTTGTCATTTGCGCATACCGAAGAGGCCAATTTGAGCTCATCACGGAGAAGGCGCCGCTGTGTATCTGATAAGTTGAGGCATTTCAAAACAGAAATGCCAAAGATGTTTGAGGTCATGTGGAAACGGTGTCACTGTTTCAGGTTGTTTTTCCGTCATGAAATGTGTGAAAATGTGCAGTCTTTCATTATTGTACATTGTTTGTGTTACAAATTAGTAGCAGTGGGAAAAATACATTTTTTTTCACAATGGTCTTTTTATTAATAAAAGGTAAAACGTGTATAAGACATTAACAATGTAGCCAAATTATTTTCAATTTATATCAAACAAACATCCAAAACACAAACCCCTTGCCCGCCCCCCTCCCACATACCAGAATTAACAGAGAAATAATCAGTCAAAAAAAAGTAAATAAATAAGTGCACACAATAGGAATTAGGAGGTATTACAGTGATGACCAACCAATCTCAAAGAGAGAAAGTAAAAAAGATTAAAAAATAAATAAATAAAGGGAAAGAGAAAAAAAAGAAACAGCAAAAAAAAGAGTGAAAGAAAGGCAAAGAGGAGGAAAGGATAGATAAAAAAAGAGAGCTACTCTGTGATTGCTGTCAAAGGTTTCTCATAAAAAGCCAGAAAAGGGCGCCAAATATTGTAGAATTTTTTCACCGATCCACGAACAGTATATCTAATCTTCTCTAGATTCATGCAGGATATCATGTCCCTGAGCCAGTGTGAGTAGGAAGGAGGAGAAGCACCTTTCCACTTGAACAGGACAGTTCGCCGAGCTAGCAATGAGGCAAAGGCCAGAAATTTAAGCTTGTGTTTAGGCAAGTCCAAATCTGGAACAATGCCAAAAATACCTGTCAGAGGATTCGGCTCAATTTGGTAGTGAAGGATTTCTGATATTGCTCGGAAGACTGGTGACCAGAAATTGCTTAACGAGGGACAACTCCAATACATGTGGAGGAGTGAGGCAGGTTCACCTTTACATTTGTCGCATGTAGGGTCGACATCGGGATACATACGTGCCAATTTGGTCTTGGAAATGTGAACGCGATGCACTATTTTGAATTGCAAAAGTGCATGCCAAGAGCACATAGAAGAGGAGTGTATCCGATCTAATACTGAGTCCCATACGTCCTCTGTAAAAGTGTAGTCTAAGCCTTCTTCCCATGCAGTTTGTGTGGCTGACATTGAAGAGCCATGGAGTTTGGAGATAAGGTTATATAGATTAGACATGACACGTCTGAAGGTGGGATTAATAGAGAGAAATAAATCTATAGGGTTGTCTGGGGGTTTACAAGGAAACTGTGATATATGACGTTTTGCAAAATCCGTAATCTGTAAAAATCTAAAAAAAAATGAGTTTTAGGAATATTAAAAGTTTCAGTTAGTTGAGAAAAGCTAGCAAAACAGTTGTCCATGAATAGGTCATCAAAGCACTTCAAGCCTTGTCTGTGCCAGATCTTAAATGCACCATCAGCCACAGAAGGAACAAATAGATGATTGGTAGCAATTGGGCTTTGGAGTGAAAAAAGCTGTAGTCCAAGAGTTTTCCTGATTTGACGCCATATTAGCAGGGAATGTTTAACTACTGGGTTGCCCTTGGGGAAATCTGAGGCAAGGGGAAGCGCAGCATCTAAGAGGGCAGGTAGAGAAACAGGGTTGCTGGAGCCCACCTCCATTGTCACCCAAGTCGGAGAAGAGGGTTCAAGATGGAAATGTTTCCAATATAGCATGCACCTAATATTCGCTGCCCAGTAATAGTGCTGAAAATTAGGCAAAGCCATACCACCTGCCTGCCTAGGTCTTTGAAGAGATGTTTTACGCAAACGGGGGCGTTTACCGTTCCAAATAAAGGATGTCAACAAAGTATCAAGTGCTTTAAAAAAAGATTTGGGAATGAGAATGGGAAGGCATTGAAATAAATAAAGGAACTTTGGGAGCAATGTCATCTTAATTGAATTTATTCTTCCGAGTAGGGATAGAAGTAGAGGGGACCACTGTTTAGCCTGATCAAATAATGTGAGGAAATTGGATTTGAATAGATTTTTAAATTCTCTGGTGACACAAATTCCAAGATAAATAAAGTGATCTTTCACTACTTTTAAGGGGAGACTATTATAGTTGAGTTTTAGAGCATCATTATTAATTGGGAATAGTTCGCTTTTATTCAAGTTAAGTTTATATCCTAAGAATTGGCTAAAATGATCTAAAATAGTGAGAGCTTCAGGTAACGAAGTGGACGGTTTGGAGACAAATAAAAGAAGGTCATCCGCGTATAAAGCAACTTTATGCTCGACTTCTCCCCCTCATATTCCTTGTATTCGCTTATTGCTACGCGAAGCAATTGCTAGAGGCTCAATAGCAATCGCAAAAAGGAGTGGGCTTAATGGACAGCCTTGAAGGGTCCCACGGTGTAGGTCAAAGTATTCTGAACAGTGACTGTTCGTCAAAACAGATGCTGAGGGACATTTATACAGAGTCTTAATCCACGATAGAAAAAAAGAACCAAAACCAAATTTTTCGAGTTTCAGAAAAAGGTAGTTCCACTCCACTCTATCAAATGCCTTCTCAGCATCCATGGAGACAAGGCACTCTGGATCTACATGGTTGGGGGAGTATAGGATATTGAAAAGTCGGCGAATATTATAAAATGAATGATGTCTTTTAATAAATCCTGTTTGGTCCGGAGATATAATAGTTGGAAGGGCATCTTCCAGTCTGCGGGCCAAAATTTTAGCAAGGATCTTAACGTCTGTGTTTAATAAAGAAATTGGTCTATATGAGGAACATTCAAGTGGATCTTTGTCTTTTTTCAGTAATAGAGAGATGCGAGCCTGATTAAATGAGTGGGGGAGCGCACCTGATTCCAAAGATTCAGAGAATGCTAAAGACAAAACGGGGACTAGATCAGCTGAGAACTTCTTGAAGAAATCAGAGGGAAACCCATCGGGGCCTGGGGATTTACCTGATTGCATGGAGGATATAGCCACTGAAATCTCTTCCTGAGTAATGGGAGCATCAAGTTTATTCCTAAACTCTAGAGAGGACGGTAAATCCGCAAGGTGAAGCACTTTGGCTTTCAAATGAAAGAAGGAACTAATAAACTGGAGAAAGAGTCGGCAGTTTGACAACTATGTTTTGCTCCATTTCGATTTCGAGGGAACGTGACCAACTCATCTAATGAGACACCATACTGAGATATGAGGTATTGTGCCTCAATTATCATGATACCTATCGTATCGTGAAGTCCCTCTCCTATATATTAGGTTTGTAAAGGTTGAGTTGCTTAGATTATATGATTATATATATGATTATATATATCAGTTAATTTTAACTTTTTATTACTAAATAAACTTTTAATATTACTAAATTAACAGAGCTGAGACTAAATTTGCACCAGAGAAGTGAGGAAATGTAATCTAAATTGAATTTGCAGCGAGGTGCTAATGTGACTGTAAAGGCTCAATGCAAATAAGGATATTGGTTATGAGAATGCTTTGGTGCAGCACCTATGTACCTGTGAGAGTGCACGTCTGTGCAGTGCACAGTGTATGCATAGCCTTTTATGCCCCCAAGGCCACTCTCTGTACGCTGCCGGTATCCTGCATTAGCAAAGCAGAAAGCATGCAGGGCAACAATGAGAAGAAGATAGAAGATTGTTGGAAGAAATACAGCATAAAAAAGCGATTAACAGAACACAGAGGGGGGCTAATTAAGATTACAGAAAACACTTAATGTAAAAGCAATAAAAAAGTGACAGTATCTTCTGTCTCTGACTGGCTTTCATGCAGCAGACCAGATCGCATGAGTGTGATGCAGTAATGTGGCATCTGTTAGCAGTGTTTTTAAATCCCAGTGAGAGTTCAGCAGTTATCTACAGCACAGAATCATAAGCTCCATTTATTCCACGGTAGGCATGTTTCTGTTACTGTGTCTGTACTAGAGAACCACACGTCTCTGTCCACATCCATCTGGAAAATGTGTTTTTTGTCTTTGTCCTTCCATACTCTATTTTCTTCAAATTTAACCGAGCCAACTTCTGTCTTGAGTTAATTCCTCAACATTGAAACCTTGAGTTTATGGTCTCAGACTCTAAATTTTTCAATTTCAATTCATTTCTAGTTTTTGGCTGCGATGAAACACAATATGAGCAGCCCCCCCCTTTCCATTAGTCTCAATATAAACATCAAAAAGATGATACAGTAAGAGTTTAGAGGCATAGTAATTAGAGGTGGGTATTGGCAAGGACTTCACGATACAATATTGTGTATCGTGATACTTGAGTCATGATACAATACATTATTGCGATATTGTGATATATGTTGATATTCTACATAGATCACAGAAATTTAAAATGCAGCTTAAAATACTATATATATGTGTGTATATACACACATACACACACATACATATATATACATTAGGGGTGTGAAAAATTGATATAGCAATATATCGCCATACTTTTTCTTCTGACATAATATTGATTTTTAATTTCTTAATATTGATTTTTTTCTCCCACAAAAAAGTGCATGTTTTGGGCTGGTTGTAAATCTAGAATGACTTCCACACGTTGAAATAAAAAGTTAAGTAGAATGTATATATAAATATATGTATACATATATCATGTATGTACTGTACATATATACAACTTTCAAGCTGCATTTTAAAATTCTCAGAAATCGATGTAGAATATTGCAATATTGCCCAATGTATCGTATCCTCACTCAGGTATCGCGACACGTATCGTATCGTAAGTCCTTGCCATTACCTACCCCTGATGTCGAACCAACCTTGTGTTAAATCTGTGTCCACTTCATATAGGCGTTCCTTCTGTTCCTTGTTATGTCTTTTGGCAGAGCAGAATTAGAGGTTCAGGACAGCGGCTATCACACAGAGCAGTGATTACTGACCAGTGAAAGGATCCCCACGACCTCATGAATCACGCCGAAATATCTGGCAGCACAGCGGAAGTTCAGGAGCGACGTTATGTAACGAGGCTTACAGCTGAGCTGTGTGTGAAATCTGAGCAGAGAGGGAGGAAACCTCCTTGCTGTGAAGCGTGTTGGCATGAGGGAGGATGATTTACAGCACGCATGTGCTCATTTACACGTCTCTGTCTGTGACCATACAAACATACCGTTGTATGTAGGTGTTTTTTTTGTGTGCGTGAATGCTTTGTTGCGTGCCAACTCTCCGCTCAGTGGGCTCGTTAACTTTTATAGACTGTAGCCAGAGTGGGGAGGAAATGGGCCGAGCCAATATGCTGACCAGTGTGCATCAGATTCACTTCACAGCGGACACAAAGCACACTCAAACACACACACACACACACACACACACACACACAGTTTTCTCCCCCGTCTGTCTCGATCCAGGACGACGTGATTAATGGCTGTGAGAAACAACGGCAGACTCTTCGCCAGTGAAAACAAATTCATGCTTGTTGTGCTGGTAAAGATCCAGCAGCTTTCCCGTTGGGCCCACCTCGGCCCTTTCATTATTTAAATGCACTGCAGTGTTAATCAAAAGTTTGATTGATTTTATCGATTCCTCCGCACCGAAGCCCTGCAGCGAGAGCTATGTTCTGGAGTTGTGTTTTATTAGAGGGAGGATACCTTCAGGGATCCGGTGTCAGAGTTTCCACTCCTTATTCCTGACGATGTTGATGGTTTGTGGTCGGTCGAGTGCAGCTGAGCGGCAGACGCTGATGCTGGTGGGTGGATTCCCAGCGGAGAGGCTTTATTGAGGCTCAGGAGGTCTAGCTCAGCGTAGATATCAGTTCACTACTGTTTTGTGGCTGTTTGGATACGGACCAGGGCAACACAGGACACAATGTTCTGCCCTGTCCTGAATCTGAACCCAGAATACGAGCTGCTTCACTAATAACCTCAGCTCATGTATTAGCTCATGTTTTTGCCCTCTACCACAGAGCGTAAGCATGCTAGCGCCGGCTTTTCTTTTTCCAACTGAATCGGTGTGATTTGAACTATGATGACAGCTTCATCGCCCTCTTGAGCTGTTTATTATTGCCATAATTTATTCTTCCCTCCCCCTTCGCTTTTGATGCAAAACTAGTCTGCATTGGGAATCGAGCTCCCAAATTAGACCAAATGAAAAAGGCACAGCAGATAATCAGGCCTTCTGTTTATAATTTCACAGCACTGTATTAATGAGAAAATCCAACACTGCATCAGCACAGTCGATTACAAAAATAATGGGATCATTTTAATTCTTTGCTCTTAAAAGTGATACGTATAAGCTTTTTAAGCCCCATTATATAACTGATCCTTCTGATTAGTTTTAATTAGTGTGATTAGCGTAAACAAATGAAGACAACAGTTTTAGTTCTTGGTTTATCTAATGAGAACATGTTTCTTCTGATTCCTGTAATTAAGATGGTTCCTCTTCAGCTGAGGGTTTTTTCATTTTGCTCTGCCGAAGAGGGTAAATATTTCAGAATATTTTCATCAGTTTTTCACTGCTACAACCTGCAGTATGAAAAGTCTCTGAAAGCTTTAGCTGTGTTTGTGCTGGAATAAAACTGTGTGCTGTGCCAAAAAACAATTAAGTAGATTCTTCATAAAACAGTGACTCGAGACCTCCTGTAATTCCTTGCAAACACCTCAAAATTTAAACTCTTTAAACAATCAAAATTTGATCCGTTTAGTTCAGTAACATTTGAAAAGAGCTGCAGGATTTAAATTATTGCCTGAAATGATCAATGAGGTAATCATCACTGGACAGAACATTCATCTGCATTATTTATTTTCAGTCATCTATTGATCAAGAACTCCACGACATGTCCACTGTGATGTGAGAGTGGAGTAGAGACACTTTTCATTTTCATTCACACACCAACCGATCCATTGAGGGAATATTTGGCAGGTTAATTTTAGGTGGATTCCTAATTTTTAGTTTAATATCCTTTGAATTTTGCACTGCGGGTCGGACAAAGCAAACAATCTGAAGGCTTTGGCTCTGAGAAATTGTCAATTTCTCACAATTATCTAACATTTTATAGATCGAGCAACTATATGATTCATTGACAATTAATTAACCATAATCAATAATGAAAATTATCATTAGTCACCACCCTAATTTCCACAGAAATTGGCTGTTGGTAATGCATCACTGGCTGCTGACCCTTAGACCTGTCGTTATTTTTCATGACAGTAGGACTCAGTGTTTCCACTAGGATGGAAGTGTTCATAGTGCAAAATGATATAACGTTACCACCGGATTCGGAACACCACCAACGTTTTGTCGGACCAGACACCTGCCGAAACAAATTGACAGAGCTTCTATTTCTGTCGAATCTCGCGATTCCAGCTGCCAGGCGGAGCCTCAGCAGGCGGATCTGGTACGTATTGGCGACGTTGGCGTCGCTCCCCATCCAGTGGAAATTAGGTGTAAGTTTCTAAAGAGACAAGACTGAGTCCACTCTCCACCATTCAGCAGTGGCGGCACTTTTTCAGTGGTGGCGGTCTGCCTCTGGGACAGTATTTCAGTGATGGATATAAATCGTGCCTCAGGGGCTCCGTCGTGTTATTGCCGTCCTGAAAATACCCGTGTCACTGTCCTCTCTCTGAGCTGTAATCCATCACAGTGCGAGAAGGCACGCCAAAGTACCTGAACGCCCGTCAGAGTCATACAGAAGTACAGTTTTGTGTCTACAGATGGAGGATTTGTTCTTAATATACTGTGATAGGAAATATTTTGTTTAGTGTTTTGTGTATGTGGGTACACACACATAGAGGAGATTATGAGTCTCTACATGCTCCTGTTGATGTTGCATCCTCAAGGTCTGCAGGCTTCCACCATAAACATGTTGTCCTCTCCTGGGGACAGCCAGACCTTAAATGCTTTCTTAATGGGCCCCCTCTGATCCAGCGATGGCCCTGCAGCTTATCAATGATTTAACGGTGGGATGATGTCACAGACCTAATGGTCCATCAGCTCCATTAATGTTGCAGCAGATCCCAGAAACACACCAACACAGCAGCATCATGACATCAGGCAGCAGTTTTATAGACGTAATTCTAGTCATATTTCATGGAAAACTACAGTAATGATATGAAAACCACTGATTGTATCAGTGCTGTGCAAATTGAGTTGACAGAAGTTAAAAAGGAGTGGTTTGGCCTTAGTGATCAATCAAGGCACTGAAAAATGTTGCAGTTGCAACAACCCCACTTTGGTTTAGGAAATAGACAGATATAGGAAAAGCTCACCTTGGCTCTGTGTCTCCTCAGATTTCTGTTGCTTTTCCTGCCTTGTTTCTTTCCCATTTGATGACATTTAGCATTAATTACATTAAAGACCCTGCAAAAAAAAAGGCATTTCTTACTCAAGTGATTGGGTACTTATTTAGTTAAGCAAGAAATCAGCCAGTTAATCCAGAGAGTGCCCCCTCCCTGTTTGCAGATGGTCCCCAAACAGCATCCAGCAGCAAATTTCACATTTGGTTCATGACCCAACTCACTCAGGGGATTGGACGGGAGGATTTTCTTTCCTCTGACTTTGCTTTTCTTCCTTTTTCTCTTGCCATTCACCAGCTCCTCTCTTCTCAGGCCTAAGAATCTTATGATGCTCTTAGGTGTGTTTTCCTGAGGCTACATTGCATTAACATTAACTGTGAGCTTTCATTTAAACAGCTTTTGTTTCTCCTCTCGCTCCCATGCACAATGGAGTGAACAAGGTTTTGATGTCTTTGTCAGTGGTTGCTATAACTGGCCTGCCTGTCTATAGACAAGCTAACAAGCCTCAAATCAAATGGAAGTGGATAAAACACTGTCATCACTGTGAGAATTAAGAATACATAAATATAACAATACAAGAAGTGGGGATAAGGAGAGTTGTCAACAATAACATATATCACGCAGAAACAGCTGCCAAGTAAGAATCTGCCTTTGCGATTTGGTGCATAACAATGAGCATATACTGACAAAATAAAAGATAATAGTGCATACTCCAAGCACTACTGATGTATGAGTGAAACTGAACAACTAAATATGAAAGAATATAACAACAACATGTGTGTAATATATATTGTTTTTTGGTGCACAATATTGTCCAAAAATGTGCAACGCTCCCAGTAATGCCACATAGCAAATCAAGGAAATGATAATCCTAAGATGTACATTAATTCTGACAAAGCAGCAGCGTCAGGAGAAAGACATCTCTTCTTGTCAGATCAGAGTTTGCTGTCAGAAATCAGGGGCAGAGATGGAAGCGAGGTCTCTTTCCACTCGGCCTCATGGGAAACTGCCGCTCACTGACTCACCCACAGCTGCGTGGGAGGCGGCAGGAAAGGCCCTCGACTGCAGGCCTCAGGCCTGCTGCTGTTCAGGTCCTCTCCTGAACCAGAATCATGGTGAACACAACGATGGGTGATCACAGTCTTTCTTTTTTCATAGGTTCAGCTCCTTCATCAACTGACTAATAATCACACAAGAAACAGACAAAGCAGATACAATCATACCAGTACAGCATTATCTTCTAATAGATAATTAACATCTGTCAAATCAAAAGCCTTTGTTGTCATTGTATTCCAGTGAATACAGCTCATTCATAATCTACATCAGCCAGTAGTTCTAACAGTGTGAAACCTCTCAGGGTTTTTACCTCAGTAACTCAGGCTTTTTTTTAATTACAATCTTAAGTCAAATGGCTTTCTCTCTTCAGGGGGGCAATATGTGGAAGCCATTATCAACAGAACAGAAAATTGATCATGACAGTTAAATGTTCTTCATAGTAACTTAGGATTTTTTTTCAAGCACAAAGGTTGCCAAAAGTGTTGCTCTTTTTTGTTTTATAAACTTAATATTTTTGAGTTTTGTGCCAAAAGAAATTGCCTCCCCACTTCATGTTAGGATCCAACTTTACTTTTCAGATATAAATTCTGACATCTAAATTCTCAGTATTGGCTGATAACGTGTGAATGTTTTCTTTTCCAGTTTAAATTCGATACATCCTCATGTGATCATGATCCTGTTGGTAAGGTCAGATGAGGCGGTTGGAAATACTGTATAAATGAAGACGTTCATGCATGGATTCTTTTTATCATCCGGTTCTCTCCAATCAGTATTCTATGCTTCCATGTTTGTTGGTAATTGAAATACTGCATCCTGTCCTTGTCGATGTGTTGATCCCCTTGAGGGCAGCCCTGTTGCTTCACCCCTCACCTCAGATGAGCTGGTAGAGCAGAGGGGTACAGAGGCGGTTCGAAAGGGTGGATAAAGAGGAATCTGAGCGCAGTGGGACTTCCTGTCGCAACTCATTGTTCTCAACCATGTTCCCCTCTCTCTGGTCCTGTCCTCACTTCCTCTGTTGCTCCCTCTCTGGGTCAGGGAGCAGGTAATGTGTGCAGGTTGCATGAGCACATCAGGTCTGAGCTTGAAAAATGCTAATTGTAAATGTATCCCAGAACCATTCAAGAAAGATTGAGACACACTTGGTCAAAGTCGCTTCAGACTAATGCGCCCTAAACTAGGGTTGGGAAAAATATTGATATGGCAATATATCGCAATTCTTTTTCTTCTGATATAATATTGAAGTTTAATTTCTTAAGTCATTGAGTGCCATTGAACGATATGTACGTCAAAGTGTTTTTTTCAGTAGTGGGTCACCGATTATGGTCTCCTGCCACCTGTGAGTAATGCTGGGGCTTCTGGGATTTGTAGTCGGAGCATAAAGAGACGGTATACACCACAGAGATCAAAACAGGAAGTGGAGACGATCGAGATTAGAGAGCAAAACAAACAGAATGTGGAGAAAAAGTGGTGATTTTGGTGAAAGTGTCCTCTACTCTACCTCTGATAAAACAAGAATGGAACAAGGTAAAAACAAACATTTTTTTCATGATGAAATAGAGAGTCTCTTCTTTCATTTGAGCTATTCACTGTTTTCAGAGACATAGTACTAAATATTCTGTGGGTCTAGAAATATGACTCAAAATGGACAGAAACACTGGAACAAGGCACTTTGTGTTTTAAAAAAAGCTGGTACTCAATGAGTTAATATCAATTTTTTTCCCCAAAAAAAATCTATGTTAATGCGGTAGCTTCGACAGCCCTAATATATATGTATGTGTATATGCATATATAAATATATGTACATATATGTATTAATATGTACTGTACATATATACAACTTGTATTTTAAGCTGCATTTTAAAATTGTCAGTGATCTATGTAGAATAGAGTAATGTGGCAAAATCACAATGTCGCAATAATGTATTGTATCGTTACTCAAGTATCACGATACTGTCGTATCGTGAAGTCCTTGCCAATACCTACCCCTACCTTGAGCCCTCTTGCTCATGTATCTGCTGCACAGAGCTCAGAATAGCCAGAAAAGCTTGTCCTTTTCGGCACATTAAAAGTATAGTATTGTAGGTATTGGTACAGTAACTCTAGCCAGAAATGATTCTCATACATAACCTTCACTCCTCCATAGTGGCAGCTACGTCAGGAAGCAGCCTGCAGAAGTATCTGCTTACTGTCCGCTTCTGTCTGCTATGTCCTTGTGATAACGGCAGCTAAAGCTGCACTGAAATTAGACTGAAATGCTGTCAAGGACCAAGGAAAAACGCAGCTTTTTCTACACATACAAACAAATAACATCTGAACCCTGTTCAGTTCTACCACTGGAGAATCCGTGTAGCTGAGAGTGCGTTCACGTGTTTGTTTTAGCCAGCGTTAGCTAAACTGTTGCTGAAGCTAAGGTGCTCAGTGCAGAATTTCCTCAGTTGCATCACCAACTGATCACCTGCTCTGTGATGTGGTCATATGTAAACGAAAGAGTCTCATCTAGACACGAGGCTCCTGAAATGAATGAAAAGTGTAAGTAAATATGCCCTCACTTGGTTTTTGATTCGTTGCTCAGTAAGTGGTCCCGTTTCTTCCTAATCGTGCTCGTTTGTTGCTGCCTTGGCCTCGTTCCCCAGGCCAGCACAGCTCCAGCCCCAGTGGGCGGCAGACTGGGCCAGACCACATTAAGCCTCGCAAGGCGAAAAGGCTTTGGCTCACAATGAGGAGAGTCAGTAAGTGGTTATTTTTCGAGGTGGTTAAGGGGCTGGATACGTGGGTGGCGGGGTAGAGTTGATGTAGACTCTTTCTCTTACATCAGCTGTCTTTTCTGTTTGTTTCTCTGGATAATTGTAACTCAAGTTATTAGCCGTTAAGGCAAAGTTGATGCATAAAACGCTCCATTGTGTGTGTGGGTGTAGAGGGGCTAGGTGAGAGGATTAGTGGAAAACCGTTAAGCCTTTTCTCTCAATGTCTGTGCTCGGCAGATAATGTCTGGACTCCTTGCTGCAAAGCGGTTTTATTTGGAGGGAAAAACAACTGGACCGAACCACCTTCTTATAAACTCCTGAGGGTAGAAGAAGAAAAACTGTGAGCGCAGAAGCTGTTTGATGACTCAGACTGAATCCTGATATATGTTTTCAGCCTCCTTTTCCATCATTTCATCTGCCATCCTTTGTGATCCCATATTAACACATCAGAGCAGGGAGGTTTCACAACCTCCATATCAATCTACTGAGGGACTTTGGCTCTTTTGAACAAGAACAAAACCCAAGTACAAAAAAGGTCTGGTGAAAAAGAGCTTGAGAACGAAGCAGTGCTGACAATGACATCACTGTCTTGAAACAATACGTAAAAGGATCTGAGCCAAAACACAAAACAATATAATCTTAAAATCTTTGAATGATCTTGTTTTCAGTAGGTTGTTTTCTCTAGTGGTCTCTTTTTGTTTCATAAAAGAAGAAGTTTATTCATAAAATGCTCCATCGGTTATGTTTACTCACCTATTTCAGGATTGTCTGAACGTCTGAGATATCAAACAGAAGCAGCAGTTTGATACTGCAGAGTGTGGAGAAATATAATGACTACTACACTACAGTACCAGGGGGATGGCTGTTGATGTGTGACTGAGAGCTGAAAAGGAAATATTGAATTATCTGTTTTTAAGTGGATAAAGAAAGACTAGAGGGAGGGGAGTGAGTGCCTGTATTTCCTTCCAGTTAGTTCCTCTAACCTTTTATTTGATATTTTCCATATCTTTTTCCTCATCTCTGTGACAATTTATCATCTTTCAATTTAATTGTGATTAAATAATATGTCAGGATATTGTGAGAAATATATAAGTCATATAAATTAATAATAACAAGCACATGCTGACTGAATTGATAAGAATTCAACACCTGGGAATATCCCAGTAGAATTAAATCAAATTATCGTCTTAATCAGATTAGTATTTGTTAGGGGTGGGTACCGGCAAGGCTGTCACAATACGACATGCATCACGATGTTTGAGTCACTATATGGTACATTAGAGTGGTATTGCAATAAATTGTGATGTTCTACATAGATCACTGAGAAATGTAAAATGCAGCTTAACGTACAAGTTGTATATACAGTATGTGTGTATAAATATATACAGTATATATATATATATATTTTTTTTTTTCAATATTAAGAAATTATAAGTCAATATTATATCAGAAGAAAAAGTATTGTGATATACTGTCGTATTGATGTTTTTTCCCACCCCTAGTGTTTGTGTACGTGTCTGTAAATATAGTTTATATCTGGAAAAATCACTTGCAACTGTTGATTTTGCACTTAAGTTCTTCATTTAATGAGATAATGCTTATTTGTTTACAAAATTAGGCTTTACTGTGTGGCTATTTTATATAGGACTGCAACTCAGAATAATTTTATTGTCATCTTTTGATTTTTTTTGTTGATTAATTAAATCAATTATCCAGAAAATGTCAGAAAATTGTGAAAAAATGTCCAGTGTTTCCCAAAACCTAAGAAGATGTCCTGAAATGTCTTGTTTTACCTCCAACTCAAAGATTACTGACATAGACGAGGAAACAAAGCAGAAAATATTCACATTTAAGAGGCTGGAATCAGACAATTTTGATTTTACCCCATTAACAAAGTAATAGTTGGTGATTAATTTCATATTTGACATCTGATTATATTCATTGAACTACCAAAAGTATGCCATGTTATGATAAATTAATGAGATATTAAATGATCTATATGCAGATTTTGGCCTCTTCTGTCATGTAGAAGAACTCAGTCTTGTCTTTTGTTGATGCAGCTTGTAAGAAAGTGATCTTTCCGACACCGAATGTGGTCACTGATGTCATCGCTGACATCATCAGTGTGTCTCACAGGAAACAAACCAAGCTTTCTTTCGTCTTCTGCGACATTAAACTCAATGTCTTTGACTTTTGAAATTTGAGGACGTCATCTTTGGCTTTGATGGACATTTTTTTTTTAAATTTTTGTTTTTACATTTCACAGACCAAACCAATTAATTGAAAGAAAGAAAGCATCAGATGACTCAACAATGAAAAGTCGCAGCCTTCAAACTCTCCTCTCTCGTGCACCATTAATAGCATTGACATTAATCTGGCCTTGAATTGTTAAAGTAGTCTTTGATCAGGTACCCTTGACTGCAGAACTCCTGGTCTCCCTTCTCAAACCCGGTTTATCTGGCTAAGCCTGGTGGCCTGTTTCTGCAGCCGCTGCATGTGTTCTACATCAAAGTACATCTTATAGCCTGACTAGCGTCTCTGTGAGAGGGTGTCGGGGAATCCTCTCCACTCTGCTGCAGTGAATATTTGCAGGTGCTGGCATGACCATGCTTCTGCTTAATCCCCATGGGAGTGTAAATAAACTACCTAGATCTGCCTCCTTACATAACCACTCTGCTAGAGAAGAGGGGGAGATGACGCCGTGGACACAGAGGCAGGGTGGACTGGAGTTTTACTCTGAGCTCATCCTTTGCTCTTCTAGTGTCTGTACAGTGAAGCCCCCAGAGCGGCACATGACGCTGGGAAATACCAGACGTTAAATTGAATTTGTGGCACTGCTGGATCCCCTAAAGTGTTAATCGGCAGCGTACAGCACAATTACAAACATGTCTCTGAAGGACTGCTCTTGCCACTCTTAAGATCCTCCCTCATGGAGACCCCGCTACGATGTGAGACACAGTGGTGCTGCTGTGATTCAGTAGGCTTTCCTGTCCCAGAGTTCTGCACCACATCCAACTGTAAGAGATCACCACTATCAATCTCTGTGTTATTCTGTCGAGCACAAAATAACATTCAAAAGAATCCCACTTGGATGCGAACAGTAGCCTGTGGGCCCAATCCAGACAGTTTAGTCCCCAAAATAAGCCTGCACTTTCCCCTTTCACAGGCAGATTAGCATCCTGGTTTAGATCTCATTCAGGATCTGGTGTTTACATGGAACATGAAATACCTGATTACTCAACTCCCTTTTATACATTGGCAAGGACTTCACGCTACGATACGTATTGCCATACTTGATTCAGGATACGATACATTATTGTGATATTCTACATAGATCATTGAGAAATTTAAAATGTAGTATGTACAATATGTACATATACTGTATATGTACACACATATATGCCCATACCTATTTTGAGTCATATTTCTAGACCCACAGAATATTTTGTACTATGACTCTGAAAACAGTGAATATCTCAAATGAAAGAAGAGACTTTCTATTTCATCATGAAAAAAATGTTTGTTTTTACCTTGTTCCATTCTTGTTTTATCAGAGGTAGAGTAGAGGACACTTTCACCAAAATCACCACTTTTTCTCCACATTCTGTTTGTTTTGCTCTCTAATCTCGATCGTCTCCACTTCCTGTTTTGATCTCTGTGGTGTATACCGTCTCTTTATGCTCTGACTACATCTCCCAGAAGCCCCAGCATTACTCACAGGCTGTGGGAGAGCACGATCAGCGACCTGCTGCTGAAAAAACACTTTGATATTGAAATACGTCAATGGCCAAAAATTATGGACTTACAACTTATGTGTCCATCAAGTGACATCAATAGATCCAAAAAAAAGACTATTTCCCATAGACTTACAAACGGACATCAGCAGATAATTATTTTTTAGATAAATCTTCCTACCTGGATAGCTGTTATTCAAATGAGTACATCCTAAAGCTGGTTAGATGGAGGCGGAATATGGGCAGGTGATATGCACTTTAGCACTCTGAAGTCAAGCTTTTTTTTAACCCTAGCTTTTTTTTCTTCTAACCCTAACCCCTAACCCTTCATGCACAGCTCATCCACCCATCATCTTTCATAGGAATGAACATTTCAAATGCTGAATCCAGTCTTTATACATCCATGGAGTATTCTTATAGGAGGTGTTATCGCTGTCAGCATGACATAAAGAGCTTAAACTGCTGAACTGAAGCACATCAAACGTTTGCTCATTTTTTTTATCTGCTTCTCTCTCTCTCTCTCTCTGAAAAAACGAAAAACTTAAGCAGTGATGATGACACAGGGTCATGACTTTATTTCTGATTTGCTGATAATCACATTACTGGCAAAGTATTATCCTAAAGATGAAAGGACATCGTGCTGCAATGTTTAATGCTCACAGAGTCCAGCTGTAATATATGCACACATGCTGTTACAGGCCAGGAGAGTAGAGGAGCTGCTCATTATGCTGTTTATGGCTAGTCGTCAACTTTCCAGCAGCCTTATGGATGTATATAGGTCAGTGTTAGTTATTTAGTCTGATATTTTACATGAATTCTTAAAACAATAGAGGAAGATATTCAGGACAGCTTTGCCCCAACAACTTATTATAAACAAAAGATGTATTGTGTCCACCCTGAGGCCATTTGTATTCTCCAACTTTCTCCACTGTCTTTGCTTTTTCATCTTGTTCTCTCGGGGCTGGTAGCTTTTGGTGTGTTTTTTTCATCTTGCAGTGTTTGCTCTGTCTGTGGTTTGTTCACTTCATAAACTGCAGTCTCATGAATTTCCTGTTTTTCTCTTCATCGGTGTCCCTAATGTACCGAGCTGCATTTGTGTTGGATACATGCAGCTTTGTGCTACAAATTCTGTCACTTTTAACTTTTTTTTGTATCCGAGAGTGGAAAAAGGTGCTGCAGCAGCTGAGTCAAGTGAGATTGAAGCTTCGCTGCTGGCAGCTGAATCGATTTGTGCATCGAGTAGGTACACGAGTAGGTGAGGAAGATGGAGAGGGAGATGAGTTAACAGAGAAGACAGCCAATCAAAGATGTCTAAAACCTGTCAGTTCAGGGATATTTTACGGTTTCCTCTTATTAAAGCTGACCGCTCAAGCATTTGTGGGTGTTAATGGTAGTGAGATCAGTTAGTTGGTCAGCCAGTCTCTTAATATTTGTCCAGAGACACCTGCTGGCTAGTTGACTGTGAAATAGAGATGCACCGATCTGATACCGGGATCGGATATCGGCTCCGATATTGACTGATTAGCTGGATCGGATATCTGATGAATGAGGACGATCCAGTCACTTCAATTCAGTTTGCAAAGCCGGTTACGTCATCTTGCAGAGTAGGGCTGTGCGATTAATTTGATTTTGCAAACCCACTCCCCCCCGCTGCAATACTGCTACCCTCCGTGATCACAGCAATCCCTCTACTACCCTACTTCGATTTGTATCACGATTTTTGACCCACGGTTCGATACACTCCACGATTTTTTTTAAATTGAAAAAGCATTTTATTTAAAACACTGATCTAAAAAAATGTTACAATCAGAGTATGAGGTCATGTGTGACTACAGTCACTGATGGTCTCAAACAGGAAACCAGAGTAGTCTTCAGTGAAGTCAGCTGTTATCCAGCAACAGTCAAGTTGCAGCTACAGAGCTCTGGACCCCACGTGACTTTGTTTACACCGCCATTCTGGAAGTGAAATCCCAGTCAATTTATGCCTTCAGAGTTTTAAATCACAAGATATGATGATATTCTCAAGTAAATACTAAAGAATAAATATCTCTGACCCTTATCATGCCCCAGTATACTTTTCAAGAATCTTGAAAAGGTTTAGTAGTTGTTGCAGATGTTTCAAAATCTCTTCTCTTAACGTGAATCATATTACTAGAACTCACACAATGCTCTGTACATTGCTGTAATCACGAGAACAGACATGCAAACAGCACACTAGGAGTGAAATGACTCTGCAGACAAACATGTTTACGTTGTGTTTGCTTGTTGTTGTGTGAGCAACAGGAAGCTCTGCAAAATCCACACCATAATACCTTGATCTAACGTGTGTTTAATTAAAGTACAACCCTTAGGAATCATAATAAAAGCATGTAAAATAAATCAGATATAAAGTTTAGGGAAAGTTGGATTCTGTACCTGATATAAAGTGGTTGCTGCTGGTTCCCACCGCTCTGTTTTCTTATGATCGCTTCCTGCTCGTTTTACAGCAGTTATCTGTCTTCACTCAGGATCTTTGGTAATCCAGTAAAATAGATCAGGTCTTCTGGTTTTTGATTAATAACTCACATGTGCCCTTTCTACAGTGGAAAGAGCTCATCAAGAGTCTTTTAATATCACTTCTGTCCCCATTTGGATACACAAATAAAAGCTAATATGGTGCAGTCTGGTGATGTCTGTTTGTCTTTCTCTCACTTATCTCTGGAGGTGTAAACATGTTAATGACATTCATTAGTGTCGATTCTCTTGAACGTTTCCTCTAGGCTGAGGCTTCATTAAGGCTTCTCAGTTCTGAGCTCTTCACTTTCAGTCTCATTGTGCTTTCACTGATAAGGCTAAGGCTTCATTTCTCTCTACATTATGTCTCCTGAATCGTTTCTTTGTCGGCTCCCCAGAATGCATTAGCTGAAACTTCTATCTAGCACTGTTCAGTTACTTTGTATTGTTTATACGGATACCTGAGAGAACGTGACCATCACCTCCATCAGGAACTGTTAGCACCGTTAGGTAAAGCAGCTTAGTGCAACTTGATCCTTTGTTGTTTGCGATGACCAGACTGACAACCGTGACCGAAGCCAGAGCTGCCCAGACTCTGAGTGACGCTGTGAACTCGTGCATCGTAAAGCCGGTGACATTTATGGAATGAGACAGCTCGATTGATGCACTGTCGAGCACAGAAAGGAGTGTGGCCCGCAAATCACCTTTTACTACAGCAACGCACACAAAGATGCAGATAGATGGCGTGTAATATAGAGCACCCCATCTTTTTGATGTGGTCGTAAATTCCAATTGGTTACCCTGACGTGGAATGCAGCTTCTCTCCTCCGAGTCGATTCCCACCTCCCCTTGGGGTCAACCACAGTACCAACAGATTAAAGTTACTGCAACGCCTCCTACCTGAGAGGTCAGCGCAAGTGCAGAGTGTAAAGGCCAGGAGTTGTTGTTGTTGTGTGTTCATTAAGTGCTTATTGCTGTGAACTGTGAGGCCTGGATTCAGGTTTCTCAGCGTGCATCATAAGGAACTTAACTTTTAGTGACTGACAGAACTTTATGCAGCCCTTTAATGTATCCAATGTGTACATGTATGAAGAAATTGCTGATGAGAAGAGTTATTATACAGCAAATCGACGGCATGTTGGAAATATTGAAGGGGTGTGTGTGTGCGCGTGTGTGTAACATAATCAATAATGTATGACGTAAGCCCTTAAAAAAGGCTTACAGTGGGGTAAAATCTGAAAATCTTAAATCCCCAAAAATTACTCAAATCACAAAGGATCTAGGACATGAGTGTAATTTACAGGGTTCCCACGGCTCCTCAAAAAGTCTTAAAATATCTGAAATTAACATACGGATAATTAAGGTCTTAAATTGTCTTAAATTTACCATAAGTTTGCTGTAGGTATCAAATTTTCAGGTGTGTTTAATGTCAATAGTCAATTTACTGCAATTTTTCACATTATTTTGTTCATCAAGTTCACTTCATGTTCTTGAAAGTTGTAGAATTAAAGTTGTAGAAAAAAATTAACTGTAATGCCTCCAACTTTATCGTTGTTTCAAGTGTTGAAGGGTTGAAAAAAAATTATTAGAGATTAGTCTGATGGATTTTTTTCTTGCTAAATATTGATATCAGCATCAGCCTCAAAAAACTCCATGTTGATCAGGCTCTACAATAAATTGACTAGTTTCTACCAAAGAAATTGTCATGACATTTTTTGGTCTTAAATTTTATTTGTTGACGTCTTTGAAAGGTCTTAAGTATCAAATTTGACTTAAAATTGGTGCAAGAACAGAACCATTTTTGCAATAATGAGAAAGTGCAGTTGAATTCCAGTGTTTTTAGTTAATGTGCCATCAAATTACACATAATCTGATACAAGTACAGCAGATTTAACAGCCTTTTGTTTGAACTTGGCTAGACGACAACAATGAATCCAAACGCACGACTCAAAAAAGGATTTATTAAGAGAAACAAAGAACAACGGTACAGAGAGGAATTAACACTTTAACCCTGACTACCTGGAAAGGGAAACAGAAATACATCAGCGTACTCGCTATTAAAGTTATCGACAAAACAACACGGCTATGAAAATTACCAACACAAAACCCTGAGGCTATCTAGAGCTTCTCTAAGGGGGAAAATACCTAAACAGCAAACACTCACAAACGGTGAGGAAAAGGTGACTTTACGAATTAACAGAAAGCGCTCACAAAGGTGAGGGAAACACTAAAGGCCAATTTATAGTACTCCGTAAAGTGCCGTACGTAGAGACGGAGAGCCCTCTGCGTCGCCGGAGAGCCTGACGGAGAGCCTCTCCGCAGGAATTTTTTTAGGGAAGACAGAGATGACAAGGGCTGTGATTGGTCCTCTAGTTACACCCTGCTGTGAAATGCAGTCCCTCTCCCTACACAGAAACAAACAGACAGGTCGTCTCTGCATCAGCACAGACAGGAACTAAAGAATCAATTATCCTTGTGAAAGGCAAATCAAACACATTCAACCTGCTCAAAAAAAAAAAAATTAATTCATTTAGTAATTATGGCTGGGGTATATTTCCACAGAACATACCGAAAGTTGTTGGTTTGCGTTCACTATTATCCGATTTTGTATTGAAAAGAAAGCGGAAGAGGAGTTTTAAAGACTGAAAGCAATCAATGTTGTTCTCTTCTATCTCCCTCACAAATAATTAAATCATAAAATAGTATTTTCTCCTGCTTTTATCTGCGATATTAAGGTGAATTGCTTCACTTTCCGAGGGGGTGCATTTCAGCGCAGGGCTGCACAACACGCATCACGAAGGAGAAGTGCGAGGGCTCGAGGGGTCTCCGTAGCTACGGAGTCGGATAATGTATTACGCAGTCGGAGAAGTATATTCCAGCCTTTAGTCACAGACAAAGTGACAAAGGAAACATACAGCTCAAACACAGACACTGACGGAGAAACCTGACATGAACAATCACCGTGGAAGGTGGCGGGTAGCTTGGCTCTGAGACACAAGACGTACTGGCACAAGACTGGCGGAGACGCAGACATAAATACGCTGGGTAATGGGGAACAGCTGGAAACAATCGGGGCTGACAATCACCAGATGCGGGAAACACGGGGCAGGAAGAGTGAAGCTGAAACACAAGGGAAGACAATTAATTTCAAAATAAAACAGGAAGTGACAAGACCAGATGACAAGACTGAAATAATAAACACACTTAACTTGACAGGCATGACACGTCTGTTACCTGTGCTGACATGCATACTTACTTGCATAAATAATACATACATACATATATATATATATATATATATATATGTATATATATGCAGCCAAACACACCAGATTAAGCCTGACTGGCTGAGGATGTGGCTTCAAACTCTGCAATGCAGCTCCTGTGTGAGAGATATGAAGAAAAGTCAGTGAAGGAGGAGAGGTGATCAGAAATGGGTCAGAAGTCTTATTATTGCCGTTAAGGAAGCCGACAGCAATTAATGAAGAAGTGGCCACATCACAGTGAATTAATTAGCTCATTTGTGACTGCCTCATTTAAAACTGTTCTGAGTGTCACATGTCTGCTATGATTTAATCTTTTTAATATGCAGTAACCATGCTGGTGAGCAGTGTTTTTAAAACAATCTACACTTTAACCTTACCCACCCAGTCCGGTGAAAGTTTAAATTATAGTTCAAACTGTCTGGAGCAGAAGCCACAACAACAACCAACACTTAAACTTAATAAGCAGCATGTCACCGACTATAAATTATAAGGTAAGCAGCATATTGTGACCTTGAGCGACCCATTTTGTGTAATTACTAGATGATAATGAGAAAATAAATCATAATACCAAAAAAAGAAAAAAATGGTTTAAGTCAACATCTCGTTATATTGAGCAAATGAACTAAATTTGGAATGACCTTGGTCAAGCCCCACCTGCATAATTCACAACAAGTACCATCCTGTGTAGTTAATAAATCTGGGGAAATGATCTCGATCCACGTGAAGGAAATGACGTAATCAACGTATAGCCTCGAGCTGATAACGGAGGCTCACAGATTTGGATCAGCTCTAAATGCCAGAGTAAAATCTAGGCTACGAGAAGTGGAAGAGGCGTGTTTGCACAAATGGGACTTTCTCTTCCTGTCCATGCTTCTCGTCTTCTTTGTGTCTGCCCACTTCCTGTTATTTTAGTGAGGGTGGCTGAAGTGCAGGACTCATCAGAGCAGCCCTGTGCAGCTGACTTCTATTCAGGCCTTCTCTGGCTGACGCTGGGTGCAGCTGAGCCATTCAGAGCCTCAGTGGCGCCTCCATATACAGGCCGCTCCTTCCACGCCGCCCACTTCCGCCTCTCGAACCGTCCCTCCCAGCATGCTCTGCCTCCGTCTGCCTCCAATTACCTCGCCTCTCCTGACGTTTCTAAAGTTAATCATTCCTGTTTCACAGTAATGTGGGTCCTAGTATGTGTGGAAGATGGATTTTTACCCCTGAACCTTTTCTGGCACTGAGCCTCTTATGGGACCACTGGTCCATGAGACAAAGACATGAACACTGGTCATTATTCAAGAACCAGCGAGGTGTCAGAGCCAGGTGAACCTGGGTGGAGGTTGACCACAGTCCTGTCAAAGAGCCACTCTTCACTAGTTTATTTTCCAATCAACTGACTTAAATGAGCTGTTAAATCACCTTCAGCTAGTCATGGCAAAGCAGGTCAGCTGAACATGCAGCATATATGAAGAGGACTAGAGCTGGACTAGAGCTAGATTAGAGCTGGACTAGAGCTAGACTAGAGCTACATTAGAGCTGGACTAGAGCTAGATAAGAGCTGGACTAGAGCTAGATTAGAGCTGGACTAGAGCTGGACTGGAGCTAGACTAGAGCTGGACTGGAGCTAGACTAGAGCTGGACTAGAGCTAGAATAGAGCTGGACTAGAGCTGGACTAGAGCTAGACTAGAGCTGGACTAGAGCTAGATTAGAGCTGGACTAGAGCTAGATTAGAGCTAGACTAGAGCTGGACTAGAGCTAGATTAGAGCTGGACTAGAGCTGGACTGGAGCTAGACTAGAGCTGGACTGGAGCTAGACTAGAGCTGGACTAGAGCTGGATTAGAGCTGGACTAGAGCTGGACTAGAGCTAGACTAGAGCTAGACTAGAGCTGGACTAGAGCTAGATTAGAGCTAGACTAGAGCTGGACTGGAGCTAGACTAGAGCTGGACTGGAGGTAGACTAGAGCTGGACTGGAGGTAGACTAGAGCTGGACTAGAGCTAGAATAGAGCTGGATTAGAGCTGGACTAGAGCTGGACTAGAGCTAGACTAGAGCTGGACTAGAGCTAGATTAGAGCTGGACTAGAGCTAGACTAGAGCTGGACTGGAGCTGGACTAGAGCTAGACTAGAGCTAGAATAGAGCTGGATTAGAGCTGGACTAGAGCTGGACTAGAGCTAGACTAGAGCTGGACTAGAGCTAGATTAGAGCTGGACTAGAGCTGGACTAGAGCTAGATTAGAGCTGGACTAGAGCTAGACTAGAGCTAGATTAGAGCTGGACTAGAGCTAGACCTGAGCCGTGGTTGAATGAAACAACCCGCAGTGTCAGACAGGAGTGTCGCAGAGCTGAGCGTAAATGGAAAAAAGATAAACTAGAGGTGTCTTTTCAAATATTGAGGGATTGTTGGCGTCGTTATCAATCCTCTGTGAAAGAGGCAAAAAGGAAATATTTCTCTGACATTATTGTCTCTGTCACAATCCTCGTGTGTTGTTCAAAGTGATCAACTCTACCCTGAATGCATCACAGACTGTGGGAGCTGAGCCCTCTCCCCCTGTGTGTGAAAACTTTCTGCGATTTTTTTATTGATCAAGTTTCTTCTACCAGAGCACTTATTTCACCTTCAGCCTCTGACCCCTCAGTGTTTCTCCCCTGTTCTGCTGTCTTTGACTCATTTGAGCCTGTGACCCTGGCGTTTGTGCAAGAGATTGTGGGGGGTTTAAAACCATCTGGTTCGCCCAATGATCCTGTTCCTCCTCAACTTTTTAAAGAGGTTTTGCCCCACTCTCGGGCCTTACTTACTCAGTATTATTAACAGCAGTCTGTCATCAGGGGTGGTTCCTGTTCAGTTTAAACATGCAGTTGTGCAGCCACTGATTAAAAAACCTGGACTGGATCCCACTGTTATGGCTAACTTTTCACACTGCCTTTCGTATGAAAGATCTTTGAGAAGATTGTCTATTTTCAGCTTTCTGACTTTTTTAATGACCACAACATTCTTGAAATTTTCCAATCTGGTTTTAAAACATTGCACAGCACAGAATCGGCACTCTTAAGGGTTTTTAATGACATCTTTTTAGCTACTGATTCTGGTCACTCGGTAATTCTTGTCCTTTTAGATTTAACTGCTGCTTTCGACACAGTGGACCATGATATCCTAATTGCTCGCCTGGAGCAGTGGGTGGGCATCAGGGGTCAGGCGCTGGCTTGGTTCAGGTCCTACCTATCACACCGGTCGTTCTGTGTCGGCCTTGGTGACTCTGTGTCCTCCACTGCTCCTCTCTCTTGCGGGGTTCCACAAGGCTCAGTGTTGGGCCCACTTTTATTTTCTTTATACCTTCTTCCACTTGGGTCCATTCTCAGGAAGTACGGCATTTTATTTCATTGTTATGTGGATGACAGCCAGATTTATGTCCCCCTTAAAAAGGCTGACTCTTCTGCACTTAAGCCACTTCTAAATTGTCTGGATGACGTCAAAGCTTGGATGGCTCAAAACTTTTTAAATTTTAATGAGAACAAGACGGAAGTGATTGTCTTTGGTGGCACTTCTGTGACCTCCCCAGTCGACCCGGGTTCCCTGGCGCAGCTCGCCAAACCCACTGTTAATAATCTGGGGGTAAAAGTGGACGCGGAACTAAAGTTCGACAGCCAGATTAAAGCTGTGGTAAAAACCAGCTTCTTCCAGCTAAGACAACTTGCTAAAATTGAACCCTTTCACAGACAGCACTTTGAAACAGTAATACATGCCTTTGTAACCACTCGGCTTGATTACTGCAATGCACTTTACATGGGGGTCAGCGGGTCCTCCATTGGACGTCTGCAACTAGTGCAGAATGCAGCTGCACGTCTCTTAACTGGCACTCGAAAGTCTGAGCACATTACACCGATTTTAGCTTCACTTCACTGGCTACCCGTCCATTTTAGAATTCATTTTAAAATTCTTTTATTTGCTTTTAAAACCCAAAATGACCTTGCCCCAGTGTACCTCTTTGAGCTTCTGCACCCTTACGCACCTACTCGATCCCTCAGGTCAGCTGACCAGCTGTTCCTGAGGGTTCCCAAAACAAGGCGGAAGCTCAGAGGGGACAGAGCATTTGCTACTGCTGCCCCTAAGCTTTGGAATGAACTGCCACTGCACATCAGGCAGTCCTCTTCCGTGGCCACTTTTCAATCTCTTCTTAAAACGCACCTCTTTTCCTTGGCTTTTAACACCACCTAGATTGTTTATTTTATGTGCACAGGTTTTTTTTTTACCCTTTATTTATTATGTTTTCTGTTTTAATGTCTATTTTATAGTTTATTTTATAGTTTATTTTTTTAATGTACACCACTTTGGAAACTTTGAGTTTATTTAAACTGTGCTTTATAAATAAAGATGGATTGGATTGGATTGGATAGACTAGAGCTAGATTAGAGCTGGACTAGAGCTAGATTAGAACTAGACTAGAACTGTACTAGAGCTAGATTAGGGCTAGACTGGAACTGTACTCAAGCTAGTTTAGAGCTAGACTAGAACTGGACTAGAGCTAGATTAGAGCTGGACGAGAACTAGTTTAGAGCTAGACTAGAACTGGACAAGAACTAGTTTAGAGCTAGACTAGAACTGGACTAGAGCTAGTTTAGAGCTAGACTAAAACTGGACTAGAGCTAGATTATAGCTAGACTAGAACTGCGCTAGAACTAGATTAGAGCTAGATTAGAACTGGACTGGAACTAGACTAGAACTGGACTGAAACCAGACTAGTGTTAGACTAAAACTAGATTAAAGCTAGACCAAAACTGGACTGGAACTAGATTGGAGCTAGACTAGAACTGGACTGGAACTAGATTGGAGCTAGACTAGAACTGGACTGGAACTAGATTAGCGCTAGACCAGAGTTAGACTAGAACTGGACTGGAACTGCGTTAGAGTTAGACTAGAACTGGACTAGAGCTAGACTACGGTTAGACTAGAACTAGATTAGAGCTAGACCAAAACTGGACTGGAACTAGATTGGAGCTAGACTAGACTGGACTGGAACTAGATTTGTGCTAGACTAGAACTGGACTAGAACTAGATTAGAGCTAGACTAGAACTGGACTAGAGCTAGACTAGAACTGGACTAGAGCTAGACTAGAATACAGTTTGACTAGAAGTAGCCTAGACCTAGACCAGTGTATGATTAGAACTAGACTAGAAGTAGACTAGAACTAGACTAGTGTATGACTAGAACTAGACTAGAATGAAACTAGAATTAGACGAGAGCGAGTCTAAAACTAGACTACTGTGAGACTAGAACTTGACTAACTATATAGCTAAATTAGAGCTAGATTTGAACTAGAGATAGATTACAACTAGACAGGAACTAGAGCTAGACTAGAACTAGACTAGAGATACAATTGAACTAGACTACAGCTAGACTAGAACTTGAGTGAGACCACAACAAGGGGTGGTCTAGACTAGGACAAAACTAGAGCTAGACTAGTACTAGAAAATGTTGTATTTGTCCTAAGCTCTATAAAAACACATCTGTCCTACACTCAGCACTGCACCTGAAAGCATCCTGTGTGGATCCAGAAGGAGGAGCAGCTGCCAACTTGCTGCTAATAACAAATAACTTTCCAGGAAACTTTCTGTGAAATGTAACAGACTGGAAAGAGAATTAGGACACTAAAGTACTTCTCTCACTGTAATACTTTGAGGTAACCTTCATGTTCTTAAAAGAAACAAGCTGAGAAGCTGGAGCCAATGTGTAAAAGAATGAAATTAATTGATTCCATCTAGTTATAAGTGATACCATACGTTAATTCTCAGTAGAAAAAAAGTTGTAGTCCTTCATTAAAATAAAATGAGGCAAAAAAAAATGTATATTATGCCTGTAATACAGCGTAGCATTGCTTTTATTTTTAAGGCATCTGTTATTTTACCAATTTATGTACATCCATGCATGTGGGCGTGAATCGCCGTCTGACTGAACATCTGTTAGTTTGTGTTATCATATTCAAAATGTTGACTAAGTAGTGACATGATGTGGGCCTTTTTTTCTGTGCCTGTTGCACATCTTCACCACCTATTTGAACCACAGAATTTACTGCTTCTTATGAAGTAATAAAATTAATACTGAGCAGAATGGAGTTCAAGTCAATGATCCGGCCCTCCACAACAGTTTTTCACATGGTCCACTCTGCTGCCTTTTATATTTTTTCACTGCCCGTCTCGTTTGCCTTTTATGCCTCTTGTTCGTCGCTGTGCAGCGTTGCACCTCGAGCAGGACCTGACATTTTGCTGAGCTGCGACGGGCAGAGGTGAAGGTGGAGGGAGATAATGCAGCAGCGGAAAACTTCACTGCATTACTAATTAGAGCTCTTTGACCCAGTGTACCTGCTCCAACAAAGTTTAGGTTGAAACCCATCCATGCTGGAGTTTTGACTTTAATTTGAGATAGAGTTTTTCATTTAGCTCTGAGTGCGACTTCCTGAGATTGACAAATTCATTGTTTGCAAGCTGGTGTTATCTTTTAGGCTGAATGGCAGATTTCCCCGGGGAGCCCGGCTCCTCGCAGTCCAAGAGGATTTTCAGAAAGCTGGAAGGAAGCCATCATGCTTGTCACTTTCCTTTCTGCAGTCAAAATCTGCACTCTATATATTAACAGTCTGTAAATTAGTTTCTTTAATTCTTTGAGTGTCTGCCCTTTTATAAAACAGGAAGTGTCTTGTTCCAGTGTTTTTGTCCATTTTCAGTCATATTTCTAGACCCACAGAATATTTAGTACTATGACTCTGAAAACAGTGGATAGCTCAAATGAAAGAAGAGACTCTCTATTTCATCATGAAAAAAATGTTTGTTTTTACCTTGTTCCATTCTTGTTTTATCAGAGGTAGAGTAGAGGACACTTTCACCAAAATCACCACTTTTTCTCCACATTCTGTTTGTTTTGCTCTCTAATCTCGATCATCTCCACTTTGACATATTATCATGTTGATGACACTCAGAGTTAATAAGTAACAATAACTTTCATCAATTTAAGATGCCAAGTCTGATCATATTCCAGAAACATTATGTATAGTAGGGCTGCATCTAATGATTTTTTTCAATTGATGAAACTGTTGATTATATCCTGGATTATTTCATTTGTCATTGGTCTATAGGATGATAGAAAATGGTGAAAAATATCAGTGTTTCCTGAAGCCCGAGATGATGTCCTCAAATGTCTTGTTATTATATTGATATTCAGTTTATTGTCATAGAGGAGGAAAGAAACCTGAAAATATTCACATTTAAGGAGCTGCAATTCAGTGTTTTTTTTCTCTGAAAAAATACGAACATTTAATAGTTGACGTCTAATGGATTAATTCTTGCAGCTGTGTGAAACTGCTGGTCTTGGACAAACTGTCTCAGACATGGGCATGTTCGGCTTTTTAATCCGGCCTACCAAACTTGTCCAAATTATGGTATTAATTTCAATTATATTATATTTAGGGCTGCTGCTGCATTGACACGATCCGTAGCAGCATGCACGATGATTTGTCTAATTGGACAAACTGCCTGAAATGCAAAACGACTGAAGAAGATTAAAGCAGGTCATGAAGCAGAACTCCATTCAACAAATCAAGGAAACTAACAACACAGTCATAACTAATGATCAAACATGCTGATAAAATTAGATTAACCGTCTTTTCTGAAACGTTAAAGTGTTAATATGGAGTGTGAAAAGGAAAAGTGAAAAACATGTTCTTTTCATTGTATATTATAATTATGATAATAAAATATATTTTACATACATAAATACATATACCAGCCCCTCTGTCAAATTTTAGGAGACACTGTGGCCATCGAGTCAATAGTCAACACAATTTAGCTAACTTTATCTGACCTGATGTGTTTTATCCAGTGATTCCTGGTCTTTTTATCTGCTGGGAAGAACAAGCAGCTTCATCCCAGTGTGAAACACAGGCATCATTCAAGATTAGTTTGTTCATTGTAAAGTGTAAAATAGATAAAAAAAAATAATAAAGGCAAATAAGGCAAATTAAAAGTCTTAATTTCCCATTTTCAGTGTTCAACAAACAGACTTTGGTGATTCTAAAAAATATCTTTGAACTTGATGAACCTCATGTACAATCAAAAGAGGCTCATGTAATAATTTGCATCTCTTACTGTACACATTAGTTCCAAAATGATGCCGGCACTTCTGGGCCTATTTGCCTAAAGAGTCAATCAGATGAGTTAACGGGCTGATGGACGAAAGACAGATGGATTTGACAGGTTAATGTGGAATTTACCACGTCACTCTATATACTGTGTGTGTGTGTGTGTGTGCGTGCGCGTGCGTGTGTGTGCGTGCGCGCGCGTGTGTGTGTGTGTGTGTGTGTGTGTGTGTGTGTGTGTGTGTGTGTGTGCGCGCGCGCGCCTTGCATAATTGCACCCAGAAGCAGTAAAATAAATGCCTTCCATGTGACGGTGATCTGGGTCCACCGAGGAATGTTCCAGCTCGCTAAACCGGTGACCCAGTGGCCTGAGAGTGTTTGTTACAGCATAGAAACATTACACAATCCCTGTGGTCTCAGTGACCGTTTACTCTGCAGCACCATGGCTGATCTGTTTGCACCGCATGTGTTCAAGTGTTGGTGTGTGTGTTTGCTTGGGCATGCTGCCGTCCCACCTCACCCTTCTGACGCTAAGCAGCTTTAGCTTGATCACCATCTGTTCGACCAGTCTTTGCACAACGACGGCCTCACACTCCTCTCCCACGCACGCACGCACGCACGCACACACACACACTGGATAAGCCAGGCTGATGTTTTGTGTAGCTGTGAAAAGAGTGTCTTCACGTCACTGTGATTTGCTGCTGTGGGATGGTAGTGTGTGTTTCTCCACCAGTTAAAAGCTGCTGTTTCCTAGTTCACCCATAGGACAAGGAAGCATGGAAGAGATTAAAGAGACTCAGAGAAACCTATTTTTTAATCATTATTGTGATGTTGACTTGTGTGATGAACAAGTTCATTTCTGTGCTGTTGTTCCATTTCAGAGTTACTGTGATGTTAGTTTCTCTCCTTTCCTTTGGTTCAGTCTGTACATGTTGTAAAGCCCACTGAGGCAGATAAGTGATGTATGATATTATGACATCAGCACTTGTGGCCATGCCGAGTTAAACCACGCTGCATTGATTTGGGTTTCCATCACCAGTTTTAGCCCACTGGGTTATGCCGAGTCATGCCCGAGATGGAACATTTCCAGAGTCCTGCCTATAAGTAGTTTTTGTTGATGTCTCAACATGGCAACCTCCTTCTCCCCTCAATCAAGAATGAGTTGTCGACAGAAACCAGAGACGAGGACATTTTTAAACATCTCTTAGACTAGTTGTGTAGCTTCTAAGTGAATCTCTTCTGCTTCACTTTTACAGTCACTCCTGTGAAAACAACATTACTTGATTTAGCTTTATCATATAAGCTTTTAAGTGGAAAAAAACTAAACTTTTATTGTGAAGAATTTCTAAGGAATGAAATGAGTTCATCACTGAATTAGTGGAGCTTTTATAATGACCACTCTTCAATAAAAGCAAGTCTACTTTAACGCTCCTCCCTCTCCCCTAAAGCAATCACCTAGGGCAAATATTGACTTTAATATCTCATATTCGATCTGGGTCATCTTGATTTATTATGCTCATCATCAGAGCCGCAGATAGAAACACTGTAACCAAGGTAACAGACAGCAGAAGTCTGGGTGTCATTATTCAACCATCAAAAAGAAGTCAAGTCCAAACATGCGCACAAAGCAATGTAATGTGATTAATCACAGCATTCATTTTCCGTGCTCAGTGTTTTTGAGCCTTGCTTCCTTGAAGTCTGTGTATTTAAAGTCAAAGTTTAAGTTTGGCTACATGCTGCTGTAGCTCGCAGCTATCTGGGACTGTAAATAAGGGTTTCAAGTTTCAATATCAGCAACAAAACTCAGTTATCAGAGTAGTTACAGTGATAACCTGCCTCATGCCTGTCATACACACACACACACACACACACACTTTATGATTTTCTCGTGCCTAATAATCCAGTCCATTAAACCTTATCATCAGCGTCCACAAACATCCTGATGCAGCTAAGCAGTGTGCTAAAGTGGACTTTCCTTCTTGTTAATCTGCCACATTACAGCCTTCTGACCTGTCAAAGGTGTTTCCCTGTCTGCATTTTGCTCAGTGCATGCTGGGATGTGCTCCAGGTATAGAAAATAGATGGATGGCATTACGTGTTTGCTGCTGCCAGCATGTTTTTCCTGCATTTTTTTTCTTCTCAAACAAGATCCATTGCTTCATTTATTTGAACGCCTGCTGTTGAACCTTGTCTTCCCAGCAGATTCACACTTATTGACACACATTATTTAACACTGTGTGGAGGTCAGTTAAAGCTCATCACCCTGGCGTTGTAGCCAGCAGCTGTTTGTTGCTGCTGTATTGCACTGCAATCCTCACCTGCTGGCTAATCTGCGGCCCTGAAGTGGTGGACGTCTGTTCATCCTGTGGACTGACTGAGATGATACACTTGCTCCACAGGAGAGAGGATTCAATTTGTGAACCCTCCGACCTCAGCAACGAGAACTAAGAAGAAAGTATAGTCTTCTGTGCATGTGGCGATATGCTGCTGCTAGTGCAGGAAACAATCAAATACCATGCTGCCTGTGTGCTCTGCTGCCTCCTGGCTCAACATTTAACATAACTTTGATGCACCCAGTAGTAAGAGGAGAGGCTGTAGTGAGGGAGAGAAGGAAGGATCAGCCGGCATTATGTTATACAGAAAACAGAAGATCCTATCGATGCAGTTTGATGTGTTAGGGATTATAATTTTGTTTGCATTTGTTTCTTGATCAACCAACAGTAATTTTATACAGGTTTTGGGATGTTTTATCATCTTTCAGCTCAATAATTTTATTGTTTTTATTGCTTCCGATGTCATTCTATTTTCAGCTTCACGATGCGTATTGCATACTTGAGTCATGATACATCGTGATATTCTACATAGATCACTGAGAACTTGCAGAGAAATGCAGCTTAAAATACAAGTTGTATATATGTAGGGCTGGGATGATATCAGTGCAATATATTAATAAAAAAAATTATCCCTGCATATTTGCTGTTGAAAGTTACAGGAGTGCATATGAAGTTTGATATGAAATATAAATGGTAATATTTAGTAACGTCCTGTTTTTAAAGTTGACGGAGAAACAAAACTTTTCACACTGCAGCTCGACAGCGGGCAAGTCCATTAAATCTAAGGGGGGGGGGGGGGGTTATTTTCATATTATTATATAATCATAATTTATTTCGAGGTTTCAGTGCTTCTCATGATTAAATTGAATATATTCACACATAATACTTAGGCATAAAACACAGAATTCTAAGCATTGCATAAACAGGTGTTCAGTTTCAATACTAAGTACTTACAGCAGACACACCCCTCTTATGTAGTACTGTCCATAGTTGTTTATGCTGCTCTGTTGAATTGATTTTATTCAACATTAGCCGCAAATCATGTTATAAAGCCGAACACTGTGTCACACATTTTATGCCAGAGGACAAGGAGTGATCGGCGTAGTTGCAGTGATCACGGAGAATAGCGAGACTGCAGCGGGGTGGCTGAGTTGCAGTGATGGGGGATACTGCGGTAAACCGCATTGATTGGGTGCTTTATCACCGCGGTAATAAAAAATCCATACTGTCACAGCCCTGTATATGTACAGTAAATATTTACATATACAGTACATGTACATATATACACACATTTACATATATGTACATATATTTGTATATATGTACATATAGGGGTTGGACAATGAAACTGAAAGGTCTGGTTTTAGACCACAATAATTCATTAGTATGGTGTAGGACCTCCTTTTGCGGCCAATACAGCATCAGTTCGTCTTGCCGCCACCTCGACACCTGTGGAGTTAAGTCTAGGGAGTTAACCCCAAAGAGAAAGAGACGGATCTCCCCTGTGATCCCTGACCACGGTTAGGAAACAGAACAGGAACGTTTAACATTAAAAATTTCTCATGGAGCAACATGTCTGCATACAGAGCCCTTTGATCTGTGAAGCTGAGGAGTGAATATTAAACTCTTAATTACACCCTGTTGTATCTTTTATTCGTCACACTTTTTTTCAGAGGTACGCGCCGCAGACTCCTCTGTTCTTCATCTTTATGCTTGTTTACCAAACACTTTTCTCTGCGCCACAAGAGGTGTGTTATATTATCTTTATTTTTAGTCACAAAAGAAATATTTCACGCATATATTTGAACAATAATAACTTCATCAATTCGAGAGATCACCGTGCGTAAATGAAATGCTCCTCGTGGAAAAACTAAACCAAAATAAAATTTTGTGCTACAGACACTTCTGTCTTACATGGACTAAATAAATAAATAAATGACTGCTTACAGCTGCCAACGTAGTTTGTCGATCATTAGACATTATTTCCAACGAACTTAAAGCTTGACAAAACATTAAGCAATAAAACATTGCAGTCTACTGTACAAACGTGAAAAAAATAACATACTTTTGCTGACAAATTATTTGACAAGAAGACAAGCAGGTTGACTTTCTCTGGCTTTAGCAGACTGTGGTAGCGGGATACAACATTCCCCGCTTCTGAAAATGCACACCAGGCAAGTTTTTTTTTTTTTTTTTTTTTTAAGCTGACATAACTGTGCCCGCCCTCTCTAGCAATTGGATCATCTATCACCGATCCACAGTGGCCACATTCGAACGATCTGAAGACAGGGCCAATATCACATCCCTAGTCCAACCCCTGTATATGTTAGGGCTGTTGAAGATTTTTTTTTTTTTTTTTAATTTAGCTTTTTACTTCAATGTGCGGAAGTCATTCTGGATTTACAGACAGCCCAAAACATGACTTTTTTGGGGAAAAATAGATATTAAGAAATTAAAAATCAATATTACATCATAAGAAAAAGTATTGCGATATATTGCCATATCAATATTTTTTGCCACACCTCGTTTTCAGCAGTCAGAACTTGAAATAAATTGTGTTGCTCCCTCTCTGCTGGATATGTAAATTGAAAGTGTGCAAAGTGATAATGTGTTGTGTTTACGGCTTGTTTCTGCCAATGAATCAGTAATTTGAGGCCTATCACGGTGGCGTGAAGACATGTTAAATGTTTTGTGTTTTCTCTCTTTGCTTGTTGTGAAGGGGTCCCTTCAGCGTGGTGAGGAGATGCATCAACAGAGAGACGGGGCAGCAGTTTGCTGTCAAAATCGTGGACGTGGCCCAGTTCACCTCCAGTCCTGGACTCAGCACAGAGGGTAAGAGATCAGTATCTCTCTGGTGTTTCTCGCTCCATCACTCACTCTCTGCTGTTTCCAGCTGCTCAGAAGATAATAGCTTTTCTCCACTCTGTTGCACTTGAAAAGTTAATGCAATGGAGAGGTCAGATGTTTGTCCTTCTTTATGAGTGCAGGTCCTCACTGGCCTACTTCCCATTGACTCAGCTGCTCACAGACTCACTGGGGGAGTTATACAGTTCAATCAAACAAAATCAAGAAACTGTCTGAAAGGGATGTCCGGGTGCTAACCCGGATTGTATCCGAAAAACATAAAACCACAGCTGCCCAACTCACTGCAGAATTAAATGTGCACCTCAACCCTCCTGTTTCCACCAAAACTGTCCGTCTGGAGCTCCACAGGGTCAATATCCATGGCCGGGCTGCTATAGACAAACCTTTGGTCACTCGTGCCAATGCCAAACGTCGGTTTTATTGTTGCCAGCAGTGAAAATCTTTGGCTGTGGACAATGTGACTGTTGCATGTCTAGAGTGAAGCATGGGGGTGGATCAGTGATGTTTTGGGCTGCAATATCATGGCATTCCCTAGACCCAATACTTGTGCTAGATGGACACGTCACTGCCAAGGGCTACCGAACCATTCTGGAGGACCATGTGCACCCAATGGTTCAAACATTGTATCCTGAAGGCGGTGCCGTGTATCAGGATGATAATGCACCAATACACACAGCAAGACTGGTGACAGAGTGGTTTGATGAACATGAAAGTGAAGTTGAACATCTCCCATGGCCTGCACAGTCACCACATCTAAATATTATTGAGACACTTTGGGGTGTTTTGGAGGAGCGAGTCAGGAAATGTTTTCCTCCACCAGCATCACGTAGTGACTTGGACACTATTCTGCAAGAAGAACGGCTCAAAATCCCTCTGGCCACTGTGCAGGACTTGTGTCTGTCATTCCCAAGACGAACTGATGCTGTATTGGCTGCAAAAGGAGGCCCTACACCATAATAATGAATTATTGTGGTCTAAAACCAGGTGTATATGTGTATGTGTGTGTGTGTGTGTGTGTGTGTGTATATATGTATGTGTGTGTATATATATATATATATATATATATATATATATATATATACTGAAAACACTGAAACTGAAAACACTGTTATAGGGTGAAAGCTGTATAAGGAAAATACTAAATTTTTCTTCCTAAAAACAGTGAATGATTGTACAGTATATATGTTTCATGTATGATGCTGGAAAACAGAAGGACACACTATTATAGTATATAACATGGTATGTATAGAATACAGAAAGACTAACACTTAACTACTCATCTTCATGTTTGTTGCGTTCTGAGGAGTTTAGTTAAACAGGTGTCGTTGGTGCTGAGCGTTGTCTAGATGAGTCAGAGGTTTTATCAGATATCTGCTGCTGGTTAACGGAATAGAGGAGGGAAAAAGAGAGGAGGAGAGATTCAATTTGAGATATTTGGATGTTGGTGTTGGGAGGTGATAAGGCAGAAACTGTTAGATGAACTGAGAAGTCTGAAGAGAGAGTTATATGAATGTAGGTCTTTTCTTTGAGAAAGAAGAATGTGGCTGCTCAGCTGTGACACAGCTTTGCTACTGTCCTAAAATCCAGCAGGTATTTTTAGAAAGCAGTGAGCTGACCTGTCGTACTGTACCGTTGATCCTAACGTTCACATGTTAAAATAACAATAATAACATGGAGCACACTTTTCACACTCCAGGCAAAGGTTGTTCTAGTTCTACTGGGGCACCTCTAGTAAATTGTAATAATTACAGAGGTCGTCTTATAAACCTGTGCACATCTGCAGTGTTTCAAATTTGACAATTAAAAATTCCACTGCAGAAGACCAACTGTATTTCACACATATTAAACACCAACAGGATATTAGTATGGTGTGTGCAAGTCAGCATCTCTGTGATTTGGTGTTCTGCGTTGGTAGGTATTAATAAATGTTTGGTTGGAATTTTGGTGCAAGTCCTTGCTGCACAGCAAGGAGATCCAGACACTGGGGCAAGAGGTCTTTGTGAATATTATATGAACACACACAGGCATTTATATTACATTCATATTCATAATATTACATGTAAATGCAGCATAAAAGTTGCCTTATTATCAAAGTTTGCATTTTTGAAATAATGAGATTTACCACAGTCACGTGTTGTAGCACTGTGTAACTGCATTTCATCGCTCTGATATGGTTAAATTTACCTTAAAATGACACTGGCAGAGATCTGTGTTGGATCGAAACAGAGACATTCATGTCCTGATCAATAATTAATACTAATAGCTAGGGGTGGGTATTGGCAAGTACTCAAGGATACTTGAGTCGCGATACGATACATTATTGAGATGTACTGTGATATTCTACATAGATCACCTGGAAATTTAAAATGCAGCTTAAAATAGAAGTTGTTTCTGCAGTATATATGTACATGTATTTATGTGTACATATGTTTATATATGTACACTACATATACAAATACACATACAGTATATATGGGCTGTCAAAGTTACCACATTAAAGTGGATTTTTTTAAATTTTTTATTTAAATTTATATTTCAACATGCAGGACTTGCTCTGCATTTGCACTTGGCCCAAAACATGACTTTTTTGCAGGGAAAGAATCAACATTAAGAAATTAAAAAAAATCCATATTATATCAGAAGAAAAATTATTGCGATATATTGCCATATCATATATATGCCAGCACGTATGTAACATGCTCTTTGTAAATATCTTCTTTGTAAAAATCTTCTTTATAAATATGTAAATATTTTTGTTCTGTTTTATTATTATTCCTATTATGTTACTACTGCTTTTTTCTAACTACTGCAACGTGTCTGTGTTTTTGAACTATGTTGCTGTGGCGGGTGAATTTCCCCCCAAGGGGGATGAATAAAAAAAAATATTCTGTTCTATTTTATTCTATTCTAAGTTGATACGTGCAAAATAATGCATGTTAGCGATGTCATTGTTTTAGCACGCAGATTTTAGCATTTAGCTTCGTACGGCCTCACAGTTTCAGCATGTAGTGAACAGGATGCACAAAATGTATCTATATAAATGATGGTGATTGTGTTGGTTTTTAGGGAAAAGCAGCATTGAACACAAAGAAAATCCCAAGGTCTTGAAGTTAATTGCACATACAGGCAAAGTGCTGCTCATATGCTCACATGCACTTGTGTCTAATATTCTACATTCCTATCAGACATGACATTTGCCAGTGCTGGACCATGCACACATGCTGTGACTTAGAAGATAATGAATGTTTCTTAGAGGAGCTTTAGCCGCAACATTACACAGTAGCCGTCTTTACCTTCTCTAATTCTCTCTCACTGATGGAGAGTACATAATCCAGCATGACAGGGTGTCTCCTTGGTTTACTTAAGCTTCCACAAGGCAGATATAAAGTGCTCAGCCATTCGCACCGTGATCCCCCGCAAAACACCGCAGTACAGCGCTGGCACTGTAAACATTTTTTAAAATCATGTCGGGGTGAACAGAAACAACCCCTTAAAACCCGGCACACCTATGTGTCTTTATCTAGTGTTGTGACACAACCAGAAATACCTAATTTTAGTGACGACCTGGCCTTCGAGAGCAACCTTTTCTTCTCCATTGAGTTCTTTAAAAATTCCTCTCTCGTCACTATTTCATGCTCGCAAAGCTGTCTGATAGCATAATAATAATATAGATCACCATCATCATCTGAGCGATCAGCTGTCAGAATTTAAAATTAGCCGTCACAGATGGAATTAGAGTTAAATTAAAGCTTAGTCCAGCTCTAAAACTCTAGATGCTACAGTTGGGTACCGACACCCTCGAGGAGGTTGAAATAATCTGAGACTTACTTGGAAGTCAGGAAATTGTGCTATTTTAAACTCATTCACCTCTTAATTGCATCTGTAATCACCAAATATCCGGCCACTTCCACACACACTGGTATCTGACATATAATAACTGGTTAATTACTGGACATCCATCTTCATAGTCGTCCTCGTTCTTTGTATACAGAAGCTTCCTGAAAAACTTGATTAAACGCCCCCTCCTCAGAAACAGTGTTTCTCCATAGGTTTGAAGGGTGGCAGAGTTCTCCTAAATGGAAGTTTTTCATCCTAGCTCACAACACAGCTGTCCTGTACAAGAAGGGTCAAAGTCGTCTCCACCTGCTGAGGAGACTGAGGTCCTTTGGAGTTTGCAGGACTCTGCTAAGGACCTTTTATGACACTGTGGTAGCGTCTGCAGTCTTTTATGCAGTGGTCTGCTGGGGAGCAGGGAGCACAGAGAGGGACAGGAAGAGACTGAACAGGCTGGTCAGGAGGGCCAGCTCTGTCCTGGACTGCTCCCTGGACTCCATAGAGGAGGTGGGTGAGAGGAGGATGTTAGCTAAGCTCACATCCATCATGGACAACCCCTCTCACCCTCTGCATGGGACTGTGGAGGCTTTAAGCAGCTCCTTCAGCTGCAGACTGAGACTTCCACCCTGCAAGAAGGAGCGCTACCGCAGGTCATTCATACCATCAGCAATAAAACTTTACAACATCAGCATCACTGGCTGATGTAAACACAATCTGGACTCATCTCCATCACTGTCATTGTTATTGTCATTGTCGTCACACTATCACTTTGCACAAAAAGAAAAAAAAAAAAAAAAATTGCACTGCCACAATAATAATTGTGTTTAATCAACAGTTTCATCTATACAAGTAAATATATTTTTTTATTCTATTGTATTTAGTTCATTGTTAATATGTTAATATGTAAATATTTTATTCTATTTTATTATTATTACTATTGTGTCTGTGATTTTGTCTTTGTTGCTGTGGCAGGTAAATTTCCCCCCAAGGGGGATGAATAAAAAAAACTATTCTATTCTAGCTTGCCTTACAGTGCAGTTCCACCATCCCTCTTCATTGCCAGCACACATGTTGACTGTGACTACATGTGTGTGTGGTCATTTCTATCCAATCACAGCCCCTCCTCCTCTGCAGCGCTCAGGAATCCATCAAACCATGCACTCTCTCCCTCCTGATGCCGGCCGGCTGTTCTCATAGCTGATTTGTTTTTATTCTGCGGCTTTCTTGTTGCCTTTAGAAAGCAGAGCAGTTTCACTTGAGTGGGCAGCTGTAAGACAGCGGCGTAGTAATCAAGTGCACATGCACACACACACACACACACACACATAACGCACAAACACATAATGCACAAACACCCACCACTGAGCTCAGACCAGGGGAAGTGGGTCAAATGGCTTGGGTCTTGGCAATGGATTGGCCAGCAGAGGCCTGACACACCTGCAGCTTGTTTCTCTCCAGCCTGTCTGGTGGTCCGTCTGACGAACAGGTCAGACCTTTAAAATTCATCACTCCTCACATCTCCTTCATTCCTTCACTTGCTCACTTTTCACCTGTGCTTCTAATCCCTCCTCCCTCATCTGTAGCACATTATTAGTTTCTTCTATTTTGCGCTATTTTCCTTCTTTGTACAGGAACAGCTACACAAAAATTTCCATTGGGATAGAATATGTTTTATTTTGTTTTTTCCATCTTTTCATCGTCCTTCAATTTCACAAATATTTCCAGCAATATTCATTGATAGCTGTCCAAATATGCCCTATTTTCACCCCAGTCCCTTCTGTGCACATACATAGGAGGGAAGCAAGTCAAGTCAAGTCAGGTTTATTTGTATAGCCCAGTATCACAAATTGTGAATTTGCCCCATTTGGCTTTTGCAACAAAATGTGCAAAAAGAAAAAAAAGTACATGAAAATTGAAATAAACAACAACAAAAATAATAATTAAAAAAATACACATACAAAAATGGATGATTGTAATAAGAATATCAATGCATGAACAGTGACAGGTTAAATATATCTTTATAGGCTGTATTTTTTTCAGTTGAGCATGTGCTGGCTCCCAAAGGTTATGGAATAGGTGGCCCTGATTATACCTCTCCAGTGTTATTTGTTCCAGGGGAAGATTAATTTTTCCAGAGGAGAAGTATGTATTTCTTGGTGAAATATGTTATAACGCTCAGTAATCTACATTTCTTCAGATCTAGGTGGCAGTTAATGATATCATTTAATAAATAAAACGTTTTATTTAGGGCTGTCAGCATGTAACGGTACTGATCACGATTAGATTAAAGCCGAAGTATTATTTTTTTTAAACTTACTTTAGGTTCCTGCAGTCATGGAGATGAACAAGCAATACACTTTTGAATTAGTTTTATTTTGAAAGACTCAATTTAGACATCAAATCTAATATGCACCTTGTGTACAACAGAATTAAAATATCAGGGAAGTACTTCCACTTTGAGCTAGCAGCTACAAGCTAAGCATGCTAGTGCAGCTAATCAGACGGGTGCTAGCGGCAAACAGACTAAAGCTGCTGTTCAGCAGTGATCATGTCTCCACAGACCTGAGAATGAAACTTGTTAAATGGTCTCAGCTGACTGCAGACCAGTCAACATCATTAAGATTCTGCTCTAAGAAAGGTCTAAGAAGTCTGATTGGCTGGTTGTTGACTGACTTAATTGATCATATAATTATAATTATTGATAATATGATCTGAAAAAAATGCTGGGAAATGGCCAAAAATGTTGTAAATGTATAGTTAGTACTATGATTAATCGCTGAGTTTCAATAGTTATTTGTGATTAATCAGATTTAAAATTCTATTATGAACAGCACTCCTCTTACGTTATCATACCTTATCTTAGACCAGGTTTCCCTCATGCAGCAGGATGTCACGCACACACCTTGGGCTCTGTGTGGTGTTGCCGTGGCAGCAAGGCCTCCTTCCTCTGCAGGCTTTAACTCCCAGCGGGAGCAACATGGCTCGCTGTAGAGATCACATCTGTTTATCACCTCCTCTCTGTATCTCTGCCTCTTTGGCTTTGATTTTTTTTTCTCTTTCTGCACCGACTTTCGGATTGCTCTAATTTGTTTCTAAAATGTCCAGTTGCTCTGCATGAAAACACTCACAGCTGTGCAGAGTGGAGAGGGGTCATGATTTAAAATATCCTGAATAGTCATTAAATCAAATAGTTTATGTTTGGGCTGCAAGTAATTATTTTCATCGTCTATTAATCTGTCAATTATTTTCCTGATTAATAATATATTGTAGGGGTGTTAAAAATATTGATATGGCAATATATCACAGTACTTTGTCTTCCAATATCGTATTGATTTTTAATTTCTTAATGTCGATATTTTCCAACCCCAAAATATTATGATGTTGGGGTTGGAAAATTTTAAATCCAGAACAACCTCTGCTTCTCCGCCTCACAAGGTGTCGCTGTACCCTTACTGCGCTGCACGTCTTTTGTGGTGAGTGAGGTCAGAGAGAATCATTAAAAGAATTCAGTTTTCCCAAGTCTTGCTTTGGTAACAGAGTTTCTTGCAGATATAAAATGTCACATTTTTGGAGCAAGCTGTCCACCACAGAGCGCCGGCACCTATCTCCTGCACTGCTGCCCAGACGCAGCCTGCAGCAGTTACATGATCCAACCCGCATAGATATTAACTGAGCAGCACTGCTGTAGCCCTGTTTGGAGCGTTTAGACCAGCGATTAGCCTAGCTCTGCCCACACTAGAGATGTTCCGATACCATTTCCTTCCTGATACCGATTCCGATACTTGTGCTGTGGGTGTCGGCTGATACAGAGTACCAATACCAACATGTTGTAATTTTTTAATTTTTCTTTTTTAAATCATACTACGCATGCATGACTGTGATATGATTATCACTGTGGTGAGGCCTGGCTCAGGTTAAAACCTTTGAAAAACATGACTGAATAAAACAAACAAAGGCCATTTTTTTTTTTTTTTTTTTTTAAATAGAACAGTATAAATAAAATAAATCTTGGAACAATTATGAGAAAAATTAATGTGCAGCCACAGTAGTTGACAAGTTTTACTAGTTAGTTCAGTTCTTCTTCGCCCCTCTAAAAGGGCAGGCTGCACAGGGCACAGGAGGTGTTTGCCCAGGGCACCAAATAGGCTAGGACCGCCCCTGCAGCTAGCTACCATCTTAATTTATTTTACATATTTTATTTCTTTACAGTGTGTGCTGCTGTCTGTCACTTTGTATTTTTTATTCTATTTTGGGACAAACAGAGTTCTCTAAACCAGAGTCAAATTCCTCATGTATGAAAACATACCTAGCCAATAAAGCTGATTCTGAATCTGATTCTTCCTATTTCATATTTGATCAATAGCAGTTACACCCTCCGTGCCGTCTGAACAGGTGAGCCACCTGTTTAATGGTTGATCACCAGCTCAAATAGCTGTAAATCACTGTCACTCCTAAACTAATCAAATTATCGTATCAATAAAGAATCACAGATGCCAGGGTCTGCCACGGTAACGGGTTAAACCCACAGGCAAATCCACGGTACCGGCTGTGCTCTGCCGCGGCACCGGCTGAATCGATTCAGCATGTAGGCTACTCTCTTGTCTAGGCTACAGACATCGATGGAAACACTTTTTAACACACGTGTTCGTGTGTGAGGACAATTAATTATTCAGTAAAAACATGAAACATTACACTTTGATTTTTTTTTTGTACATTTAAACATATATTTCTTACTCAGAATGACATTCCTCAAGCCCCTCCCATGACAATTCAACACACTATTTTTTTGTCGAAGTGAGTGTGTGTCGATTGTCGGTCGTTTTGTCAAAAAAAAGTCTTATCCCTAGTTCACAGTTTGAACACCCTAGGTATTCAATCTCAATAGTAAGTACTCATAGCAGACACACCCCTCTTACGTAGTACTGTCCATAGTTGTTTATGCTGCTCCGTTAAATTGATTTTATTCAACAATAGCCGCAAATCATGTTATAAAGCCGAACACTGTGTTGCACATTTTATGCCAGAGGACAAGGAGTGATCGCCGTGGTTGCGGTGATGAGGAGGGTAGCGGGATTGCGGCGGGGGTGGCGGAGTTGCCGTGACCGGGGGGGTTGTCGGGGGGATACCGTGGTAAACCGCCATACTGCATTGATTGGGTGCTTTATCACCGCGGTAATAAAAAATCCATACTGTCACAGCCCTAACACAGTGCTAAACATGACTCTGCCCCAACTTTTTTGGAACGCGTTGCTGGCATCAAATTTAAAATTATTGAATATTTTCAATAAAGCAATAAAGTTTATCATTTTGAACATTAAATATCTTGTCTTTATAGTGTATGCAATTGAATATAGGTCGACAAGAAATTTCAGGTAATTTTACACAATGTCTCAGCGTCATTGGAATTGGGGTTTGTAAGGGCCAGAAAAACTTAATGTTTGTATTTTCCAGTAATAATTCTGTCTGTATATCAGTTGCTTCAATAATAGTTGTTAATGTGAATTAAATATGTAGGAAGGGTTGTCTGTCTTGTCGTTAGAAGTTCATATTGTCCATGGAAACAGCTGCTCAGTTCCTCCCCTATCTCCCATACTTTTGCTTATTAATTCTCTGTGCTTCCATTCAGCACACACACTGAACGTAGCTTCCCTGTAGTGGAGTTTCGTAGCGACTTCCCTCTCATTTGATAAAACGTGTTTTATAATCTCCAGCAGCAGTCAGTTACTGCGGTGACAGACATGAGCACACAAGTTCACCAGAAGACATTAAACGTGGCATGCTGCACTGCCCTGAAGGTAGCCACTTATCTGGCTTTAGCAGCATTAGCACGATGCTGGAGCTAGCCCGTGCCTTGTGCTCGTCCTCGGAGGATTAGCTTAATGTTAGCGCTGAAGCTCGCAGCAGCGCTAGTGGCTCATGGCTTCAACTGGGAGCTTAATTAAATGTCACTGCATGCGTAGAACAATACCATAAATTGGTATCATTGTGTGTGTGTGTGTGTGTGTGTGTGTGTATTGCGTGCCACCCTATCACATCTACTCACCCAGTCCATTTCCAAATCAGTGTCCATAAATCTTCTCTAGCCGCAGCAGCAGCCAGGAGAATAGCCCATTTAAACTCATTTAGCTTCCATATATACTCAACATTACTTCCCTATATACCATGTATATTGAGTGTGTGGGATATTGAAAGTTAATACACTTAAGTGCGCTCAGCAAATGAGACAGAGACTGAGAAAAGCTGGTGATGTATAGTTCTGTGGTCGTTGTCCTCCAACAGCAGCTGGCGGGATGGGAAGGAGTCAGGAAGCGCTTTATAGAAAGTATGAATGGACGGATCAAAGGATTGAGAGATTGAATGGAAGGATGAAAGTAAGATGGATGGGGACGGCTATCTTTAGGTGTTCATAATGAAAGGCAAATCCCTTTTGTTTATCAAATCCAATCTGTAAGATTGACTTGTCTGAACTCTTATTTGCATGTAAAACTGGTCGGATTCGTGCTCCTGAAGTAGATATGCACATCAGTAAGATGCAGACAATGGCACACTTTTTGCTTCTGTCAGGTGTTGAAAGGTCTTAAGCAGAGTCTCTTTTTTGTTTGGTTGAAAGGAATATTTACCGTTGTGTGTCTCATCGGCGGTAACACCGGTTCTAATTTGTTTTAGCTCACACTAATATTCCACTATTATATGACAATGCTGTGAATTAAATCATGTGCACAGCATATTGAATTTGGATATTCTGAGTCATTCCTTATTCAGAATAGAGCATTTTCTCATTAAGACCAGTGGGGTGTGCTGGTGTTATTCAGGTTTTAGGAGGAGATACGCGTCTAGTTTGGGGTTTTACGACAACTTGCCTCACACAACCTCTTGCCTGTTTACGTCCAGCTCTGCAGAGAGACATACCACCACAGACAAAGCCCATATTTCTAGTCACAAGTAGAAAAACACCTACTTTAAATCATTATGAAAGCCTGGATATCAACAGGTTTTTGGATATGAAACATCACAACGCTGACCTTTTTGAAAAGGCAGTTAGAAAGAGGCTGTGCACGGCTGCATGTAAACAGGAATGTCAACAGCTCTATCGGAATATAGTAAGAGTATTTCTGCATGCAAACGTTTTATTTGAAGACTTTTCAATCCAGTGCTGAAGTTAAGTAGATGCATCAAGTGAATGTTCAGTTTCACTTGTGAGAACTTTGCTTTGGATGTGTCTGTCATCTCTCCCCAGTGATTCCTCTAAAGTTTAGAGTCTTAAACAGACAGCCCACACTGCCTTTTTAGCCTAGGTAACCCCATCCATTAACCCTCCTCTTCTTCAGGAAGTGAAGGCAGTAAGAAGCTCTCAAATAATAATGTGAATAAAAAACAAACATCACTGGAACCTCAGAGAGAGACTTTGCCAATTTGCATGTGAGACGGTCCTGCAGAGGAGTTGTCATCATGGCATTTCACACTCTTTATGCTGCGCCATGCGTTTTCCATTTTCCTCTGTGCTAACAGTGAGAGCTAAAGCTACAGGAAGGCTGAGGTCGGCAGGATTGTGTGGAAAGCAGAGGAGCTGGGAAAGCTTCAGTTTTCAACTGCTCAGGAAAAATAAACATGCAAGCATTATAGAGGTGTTTTGCAAAGGTGTTTTTTAACATGCAGCACGTTGTGCCAGGGTGAGTGTCTGCACAATGAGGAAGGGGTTTGCCTGTTTTTGGCCAAAACTTTTCCAAAGAGATGTTGTCGAGAATGACAAGTATAATCCATGTTTGAAGACCTGGCAGTCTTTCTTTTTAGAACGTCACAAAAACAAGACTTCCTCAGCAGGATTTGCTCATCTTTCATTTCAAAATGCTGACATGTTGCCTCTGTCAACATAAACTTCTGTGTCTCTGATAATCAGCAGGGTTCCCACGATTCCTTAAAAATTAGGGGTGTACCATCTAAGGCACCTCACGGTTCAATTCAGGGTGCTACGATTCGATTATTGAACGATTATCACAATATTGACGATCATCACGGTTATTGCGATTACCACAACTTTCAATGCATCTTCCCCCCATTCAGGATTTATTTTTTCCTCACTTTGTGGCTACTTCTTACTTTTAAACAAGGTCAGTATTCATTAATTAAAGTAGTTTTTATATCAAATCACTCATTGATCCATCAGGAACCATGGAAACATGCCCATACAACACAAAGCTGCTCAACAAAAAGCTGCTCTTTTTCAACAACATCAGCTGTCTGAACACTTGTGGAATTTTTTTTTTTAGTTAAATCATGCCAGGCATGTAAGTGCAATATAGAAGCAAATCATCTGCTCTCAGTCATCACTCCCGTTTGGAGGACATAACTCACCAGCTCCCAGTCGTTGCTGGACTCACTCATAAAGTGCGCCATTACCGTGACATATGATTCTGTAGCAACTGAAGTCCACGTATCACATCAGCGCTGTCCTACATGCTTTCTTCAGTGATTCCAGCACTTTGGATTTGGTCATGTTGTACAGATCAGGAACAGCTTTACAGGCAAAATACTTTCGCTTCGGGAGTTTGTACCTGGGCTCCAGCGTCTGCACCAGAGTACGAAAGCCCTGGTTGTTAACGACAGCATATGGACGTAAATCCTTAGCAATAAAGGTTGCGATGGATGACGAGATTCACTTCGCCCTTTCAGAGCTGTGGAGAAGTTTTGATTATCCTTCTTCTATTGTTCGCTGATTAGTAGCAACAACCGGCAGATTCTTCTCCTCTAACCCGGGGTGGAAACAGGGTTAGAGGTGCTGTTGTGTGTTCGTCCGGGCGGCAGGCGTGTCTTTTACTTTCGTTCGTTTCGAGCAGTGGTAGTGTTCCTGTCATTTAGTTATTATGGAAAATAATCGTTTTTGAACATTTATGAATCGTAATTGAATTGTCACGTGTCCCATCTCGATTAATCTAATAATCAATATATTGGCACACCCCATTAAAAAGTCTTACAGTGTCCTAAATTAAAAACCAGGTAATTAATGTCTTAAATGTCTTGTCTTAAATTTACCATTAATTTGCTGTATGTAATTTTCAGATGGTGCGTTTAATGCCAATGGGAAACATTCAGAGATTTACTGCAATTTTTGCACGTTATTTTGTTCATGAAGTTCACTTCTTTGTTCTTGAAAGTTGTGAAATTTAAGTTGTAGAAAAAAGTTAAGGGATATGCCTTCAGTTTATATCGCTGTTGCAAGTGTTAAAGGGCTGAATAAAAAAAAGAATAATAAAAAATCAGAGATTTCCTGCTAAATATCGATATCTGCATCAGCCTCGAAAACTGTATTTTGGTCGGACCCTACAATAAAATGACTATTTTTTTTACCAATGAAATTGTTATGATATTTTGGGGTTTAAATCATATTTGTTTAGGTCTTAAAAAGTATTAAATTTGACTTTTAAAATGGTGCAAAAACCCTGATCAAGCATCCAGAGCTCTGGGTTGGTTTGGATGTCTTATTTCACAATTTAAAAGCAGTCCACACTGCCCTTTGGAATCGATAAGATTGAAGTCATTGAAGTGTTGTGTTTATATATATATATATATATATATATACATGTACACATATTTATACATATTTGTATATAACCGTTGACTTCTTGCGACTGTTATTCTGGTTTTCGACCCAAAACATGACTTTCTTTTCTCTATTAAGAAATCAATTATCAATATTCTATCAAAAGAGTATTGTGATATATTGTAATGTCAGTATTTTTTCCCACGCCTAGATAAGACTAATCATATGTTTTGTGTGTGGTTGCGAGTCATATGAATGCATGCTGGTCTTGGTGCCGTATGTCCTCACTTGATTCTTTCTCTGTTTCAGATCTGAAGAGGGAGGCCAGCATCTGCCACATGTTGAAGCACCCTCACATCGTGGAGCTGCTGGAGACCTATAGCTCAGACGGGATGCTCTACATGGTTTTTGAGTTGTAAGTCTCCACCTCACAGGGGACTCTGCTCCATTTTGTTGATGAAATTTTTCGTTATCATGTTCTTCAACGACAGTTTTTTTTTTTTTTTCTGACAACGAGACAATAGCTAAATTAAAAAAACATGCTATGATGACAACAACTATGACAAAAACAATTGGAACATTCAAACAAAATATAATTAAAACTAAATTGTGGCGTGTGAGGGAAAGAGGACCCAGGAGCGGAGGCGGTACAGGTGAGTACAAAGGTTTATTTCACAAAAAAGCAGTTGATGGTTTCAAAAAGGTCCACAAGTGAGGGGAAGACACGAGGGTGAGCGCTGGGCTGTGAGGGCGATGGGAGGCACTGGAAAAAAGGAGAAGAGGGACACGGGTAAGTATACATTCACTGGAAGGCGCATGGGAAAAACTTACAATCTAGGAGGAGAAAAGCCAAGCTGCTACCACAGAGGATAACTGGATACTCTGGCGCTGAGGAGTGTCTCTGCAGGTCTTAAGTAGATGATCTGACGATCCAATATGACGCAGGTGTGTTCAATTACTCCTCAGCGCCGTGGGGGAAGGGAGACACCGGGAACAAAACCACACAAGTGAGGACAAGACAGCACAACCCCAGGAAACAAACCCACCAAAATAAAGGCACAAAAAAACACAAACCACCACATAAATAGCATTTTCGTCAAAACATTATGTCTAAGACTAAATCAAAATTTGCTGTCAAAATTAAGACTGCTCACTCAATGTCTTAGAACATAAACAGTTGCATCAAAAACCTCAAGTGTAGAAACACTCCAGGGTCACTGGACCTGTAGGAGACAGTAGGTGGATGCCATCTACAGCAGAGTGTGTAGAAAGAGAGGATGACAGGGAGGAAGGAGGCAGAGAAAAGGATGACAGTGTTTGAAGCGGAAAAAAACCCTGTGGTGTTTTTTTATAATTAGCACTGATATGAGAAAGCTTATATATATATATATACATACACACACACACATACAGTCATGGAAAAAATTATTAGACCACCCTTGTTTTCTTCAATTTCTTATTAATTTTAATGCCTGGCTCAACTAAAGGTACATTTGTTTGGACAATTATAATGATAACAACAAAAATAGCTCATGAGAGTTTAATTTAAGAACTAAGGATTATTGATTTTCCATGGTTTTCTTGATAATAACCAAAATGACTTAAATTCTTACATCAATAGCTATGGCATTGTACCGCCAAAAACACTACTTTTAAGCATTCCATGTTTTCTTTTCTGTTTGCTTTAAACACATGATACACACAAGAGTTAATACTTGATTGCATAACCATTGTTTTTGATGACTGCAGCCATGCGTCTTGGCATGCTCTCCACCAGCTTCTGACATGTTTCTGCTGTCACAGCAGCCCATTCCTGTTGGACAAATTCAAACAAATTTTCTTTGTTTTTGGGCTTGTGGTTCTCCATTTTGAGTTTGATGATTTTCCACAGGTTTTCAATTGGATTAAGATCTGGTGATTGAGCAGGCCAAGGCATGGTGCGAATGTTGTGGTTCTCCATCCAGGCTTTAACTGACCTTGCCGTGTGGCAAGGGGCATTGTCTTGTTGGAAAATCCAGTCATTCGAGGCAGGAAAGAGTTTTCCAGCTGATGGAAGAAGACTGTTTTCAAGGGTAGTCCTGTACTTGACCTGGTTCATTTGGCCTTCACACAATTGCATTTGCCCTGTTCCACTCAGACTGAAACAACCCCAGATCATGACTGATCCACCCCCATGTTTTACTGTAGGGGCAAGACAGTCTGGGTTGTAAGCTTCTCCAGGCTTCCTCCTAACCAGTAAGTTGGCTGGAGTGGGCATCAATTCAAAATTGGATTCATCACTGAAGAGAACCTTAGCCCAATCATCAACAGTCCAATCCTTGTGGTCTCGAGCAAAGAGTAACCGGGCCTTCCTCTGCCTTTCATTGATGAAGGGCTTCTTGCGTGCTCTGTGTGACTTCAAACCAGCTTCAACAAGTCGGTTTCGAACTGTCCTTGCCGAGCAAGTCCCATTTCTCGACAGTGCCCACTCATTTTTAAGGTCCCTGGAGGTCTGACGACGATTCCTGACACAGGAACGGATGAGTGCACGGTCATCTCGTGGGGTAGAAAGACGTTTCCTGCCACGGCCAGGTAGTAATTTGGTAGTGCCATGTTCAGCTTGTTTTTTTGTTGGAATGAACGGCTGTCTTGGAGATCTTCAGTTTTTCGCTACCTGTCTCTCACTCATGCCAATTTCCAGCAGTGCCAAGATGGCTGCCTTTGTTGCTTCACATAATTCTTTTGTTTTAGGCATTATGTGAGAGCTGACAACTTCTGAGTTGTGCTACGGCTTGAATGTAAGCAGGAAACCACTCTAGGCCTTTGTATGTGCAGTGCTGCTTGTGACATGAAATGGCCTCTTATATACCCTGGGAATCAATTAAGCTTAAGAATGTCAAATAGGACATAAAGTATTATGTGACCAGCTGCATTTTTTGTTGTGTTCATTGTATTATACGTTTAGTGGTACCAGATATTAGAATGAACAAGAAATTGAAGAAAACAAGGGTGGTCTAATAATTTTTTCCATGACTGTATATATATATATGTGTGTGTACATACGTGTATATATATATATATATATATATATATACACGTATGTACATATGTATATATATATATATATATATATATATATACACGTATGTACATACGTGTATATATATATATATATATATATATATACATATATATATATAGAGAGAGAGAGAGAGAGAGAGAGAAAGAGAGAGAGGGGGAGAGAAAGAGATGAGATTTTACACTTGATTCTACCTCTAGCCCCTCTTCCCCGATCTCCTCTCAGCCTGCTCTCTATCTTCATCTCTCCTTCCTCTTCCAGAACTAATTCCTTTATCATTTAATTCTGTTATCGCTGAACAGGCAAGCACTCGGGTTTCGCGCACACAGCTCGGTGCGGGAGAGAAAAAACTCTCAATGAAATGCAATACAAGCTCCTTTTGGAAGGGATTTTTACAGTCTCGGGAGCTTGTTTGTGCTCAAGCTTGTGTTTCATATGCACTATGGGCACATGTGGGGGTGCAGGTGGATTTGAGACATACTTTTTGAAGTGGCGCATCCCTTTGACAGCGGGATAGATAAATATAGACGGCTTCGTGAGCCTCCTAGGTCTCCCTCCTGGCTAATCATGCAGCCTGAAATGCGAGAGGTGATAGGAGCAGAGGAAATATGGACGTGTGCCGCAGCCACGTCTTGCATAACAGCCCAGTTTAATTGGTGCAGAGACTTAGTGACAATAAAGAGGAGAGTGCAGTAATTGGGGAAGAATGAGGACAGAGCAATTATGAGCAGCAGAAGCGGCTGAAGCTAAATGACTGGGTCATAATTAAGTGTCTGAGGGTTGTCGTTCTGTCTTCAAAGTGTGTGCGTGCGTGTGTTGTCTCAGTAAACAGACAGCTCAACAAGACTGGGCTTAAAATCGAGTCAGCAGCTTATTGATTGCGAGGTGTGACACTTCTCAGTGCATGGAGACTCTCCGTCACCTCTTCCTACACCCTGGTTCTAACCAGGCTGAGAAGCTGTCACTGTTCGAGCCTTTTCTGCACTGTAAATTACTCCAGAGGGATCTGTGTTCATGAGTTACACCTCACCAGTACACCTGTGTTGTGGAGCTGCATGGAGTGTGTGCAAATTTTCTCATTTCTCCTCCTGAAAACAGGAACGCCCAAGATTTTAAAGCAAGCATTCAATAGTTTATTCGAAGCTGAACTGCTTTGATTCATTCATGGGGATGACTGTGCAGAGACAACATTGTTTTCTAACTGCAACTAATCCGTCAATTCGGTCTTAGTCGACTAAGATTTCTGAAGTCAATTAGTTTTGTCGTGCTGTATGGCTTTGACTAACTAATAAACACACCTCTAGATCCATCAATCCATAAAACTCTCTGTAAATCTTTAATTTTTTCGACTGAGACCAAATTTACTGTCCATAAATTAAATTGAAAACAAATCCAAGACGTGACCCGCCTGCAAAATATCTAATTTAGTATCCGATAACAGGTGGGTTTTACTTCACAGATCACCACCTGTTTACTTTAACATTTTCAACACCATTTTGTATCTGCAGAATTCTTTCACCTTTTCAAGAGTAACAAAATGAACAAAATAATCTCCCCCTGTCGCAGTATCCATGGAAATCTTCAATAACACCTGGTGTTAATTATGGGCCTTCCCATCTATGTATTTTACCTTACATGAGATTTCCAAGTAATTAAGGTCATCGAGTCAAAATCTATGCACAAAAATAACCAATCCCCTTCAGGGTTCCTGCGGGTCCATAAAAAGTCTAACAATACCTTAAATTAAAATCCAGGTAGTTATGGTCTTAAATTGTCTTAAATTTACTGTAAATTTTCTGTAGGTAATACATTTTCAGATGGTGTGATTATGGCCAATAGGAAAATACAGTATACTTGGAGTTTCTGTACGCTTGAGTTCTATCAACATCATAATACATCAAAGTTTTTTGGCAGCGGGTCACTGATCGCAGTCTCCTGCAGCATGTGAGTAATGCTGGGGCTTCTGGGAGATGTAGTCAGAGCATAAAGAGACGGTATACACCACAGAGATCAAAACAGGAAGTGGAGACGATTGAGATTAGAGAGCAAAACAAACAGAATGTGGAGAAAAAGTGGTGATTTTGGTGAAAGTGTCCTCTACTCTACCTCTGATAAAACAAGAATGGAACAAGGTAAAAACAAAGATTTTTTTTCATGATGAAATAGAGAGTCTCTTCTTTCATTTGAGCTATTCACTGTTTTCACAGTCATAGTACTAAATATTCTGTGGGTCTAGAAATATGACTCAAAATGGACAAAAACACTGGAACAAGACACTTTCTGTTTTATAAAACTGCTGGAATTCAATGAGTTAAATTGTATTTGTTGAGGTCGTTAAGTGTTAAATTTGGCTTTTAAAATGGTGCATGAACCCTGCCTTTGCTCAGTGTGAAGTTTTTTAAAACCTTTTTTAAAACCCTGAGTCAGTGGAGAGGTTCACATGAACACTGCCAGCGTCACACTAGCTTCAGTCTCGGCTGTTGTGGTGAGACAGATGTTTCCGCATCGACCCTCAGAGACAAAACATAATTCCAGCTTCTCCTCGACTGACCGCCGCCGGCCACTTCACCTACACGACCAATCACAGAAACATTTTAATAAGGCTGACCTTTTTCCTTGGTGCTCAGGTGCCCTCTCCACCACACTGATCCTCTCTCTCCTTCAATCTTCAATAGCATGGACGGAGCAGACCTCTGTTTTGAGATCGTGAAGAGGGCAGATGCTGGCTTTGTCTACAGCGAAGCAGTGGCCAGGTGAGGATTTCTACATTTCTCTTCCTCTTCCTTTATCGCTCATGATGTTAAAGGTGTTTGCGACCATCACTTAAAGGAATAGTTTGGCTGTTTTGAAGTCAACAGTTATCTCATGTACTGTGCAGAAATAAAGCATTTTAGACACCTTAAAGAAAGGCCCACCAGACTCTATTGAATAAAAATATTTAATTAATTTTAATTAATAATATTACCTTGCAGAATACAGAAATTAATGATCTACTGCTGCTTCGATCTGTGCATTTTGTTTGTGCATGTAGGAGCTAAATTATTTTTTGGTTACAGGGAAATTGTGTAAAAAAAGGTTTTTGTGACAAGGTTTATTCTTTGAGTTAATTTATATTAATTATTATTAATGTAACAATAATTGGGCATGGTGACCTGCCTGACTTCATTTCCCATGTTCCTCTGGGTTCCTGCCCACACCTTTACCTTGCCAGGTAATTTGGGACTCAGGTAGAGCAGCACGACAGACAAAGATTGTCTGTATTATTTTTTATCTCGGCAATTGGGGCTGTTTTTTGAGATCATTTTCAGTTTTCTTCTAGAATAAATATGTTTGTTTTTCTACAATTCCTAGGGGATCCTTTTCTTTTTCTTCATCTTTCAAGTTTTTTGGTCAAATAAAGCATGTCTGACTGCAAGTGGCACAACTGAAGCCAGAAGGCAAGATTAGTTTGTATACCTGCCTTTACAGTGCTATTTTGTTGCTTTGATTAATCCAAACTAAATAAAGTCACACAATATCATAAATTAAGTGACAGAAGCAGCGGTAGACCAGCACCCTCGATGAGGTGTGAGGTAAAATTCGTATTTTTTTGGTTGTTTTGGCAAAAGAAATGATGAAGGCATCAGTTTTCTGCTGAAATGAAACATACTGTGTCATGGCAAGATAAAGCAGCTAAAATATTCTAAATATTCTGTACTAGTACTGTTTTCTTTCAGGTAAGACTTTTTCACTTTTTCTTATACTGTATGTATATGTGTCATAATTATTTATCTGCATCTACTGTACATTTTTTAGTCTTTTTAATACTGCTCTTCTTTCTTATACTTGAAGTGTAAATAGTAATATTTTTCTGTTTTTTTATATATATATATATATATTTTTAAATAGTATGATTGCTTTTCTTGCTGTTGTTGCAACATAATTTCCCAGGTTGGGATCGATAAAGAAATTGTATTCTAAAATATGTTTTGCTGCTGCCTCCATCCACAGCAGTACATGTATTATGACCATCATCTGCTCTATATATCATCTACCTCACGCAACCTGACTTCAAAATTCCCAAACTATCCCTTTAAAGGTGAACACCTTCACTATGACAATAACGGTGAAACGTCTCTTCCTCAGTCACTACATGAGACAGATCCTCGAGGCGCTGCGCTATTGCCACGACAACAATGTCATCCACCGAGATGTCAAGGTATTTCTTTTCACATTGATTTAAACATAGACAATTTAACACATTATCCCCCAGCGAAAAAAGACAGATTTTGAGCGAGCAAATGAACGAACAGGAGAAACACTGAGACTCAACTGTGTTTGTGGCATGTTCAAAAATAAATTTACTAAGCACAGAATACATTTTTGTGCTCAAATCTGCATCAGTTCACTCAGTTATGTGCCACAAATATAACGCTATATAAGTGATACTGGTTGCCGTAATCGCTTCGAGCAGCGGCTCCATTTGAAAACAGATCAGGAAATAGCCAACCTGCGGCTGCCAGCGAGACGCAGATTGGCTATTTCCTGATTACAACCATGATCACCACCCTGGTGGAACACTATTATTCTGGATTTCAGTGTGTACCAGTTTGTGCAAAACTTCTCTGTGTCCTGGGAGTGCTTTCAACACATTTAATTTGCGATCGAACCAGGAAGTATTTACTCCGGTGGGCAGTAACCCCGCCCCAACGTAATCGGTGCTTCGCTCTGGACCAGCAAAGACTTGGTGCTTGCCTGGCCCCAGTTTTAAGCACCAGGGGCCGGTGCTTAGACTGTGGAAACACAAAGAACTGATGCTAAATCAGGTACTGGCCCCGAACAAGCCCTGGAACCACCCCCGTGGAAAAGGGGTAAGAAATCAAAACAGGAAGTGGAGACAATCGAGATTAGAGAGCAAAACAAACAGAATGTGGAGAAAAAGTGGTGATTTTGGTGAAAGTGTCCTCTACTCTACCTCTGATAAAACAAGAATGGAACAAGGTAAAAACAAACTTTTTTTCATGATGAAATAGAGTCTCTACTTTCATTTGAGCTATTCAGTGTTTTCAGAGTCATAGTACAAAATATTCTGTGAGTCTGGAAATATAACTCAAAATGGGCAAACACACTGGAACAAGACACTTTCTGTTTTATAAAGCTGCTGGCACTCAATACAGTGCACATCTTCCAAATGTGTTTCGATAGAAAAAAAATGAATAATAAATGAAAAAATATATATATTAAAGAACATTTTTGCAGCCAGTCATACTGAATTAGTATTTTAAATGCAGGGTTTAGTGTCTACTGGAGTTCAAATGATCATGTTTGCATGATGGATGTTAGAATATTAAAATAAAATCTTAGAAATATTTAATTTAGGCAGTTGTGATTAGCTGGAAAAAAATGTAATGCTAATTGAAAACCTTGTAAACACAGAAAAAGACAACATAAGCGGTAAATATACAAAGCTTTGTTGTAGCAACATCAGTACGTCTACACCTGCTGCTTTTCTTTTCCTGCAGGTGGCGCCTGTCAGCTCCCAAACGTGAATAAATGAGTTTAGGAGTCCAGTTATAGTGTGTAAAAATCAACTTTCAATATTCCCCTATTAACTGTCACTTCTGCTCTGTGCAGGATCCAGAAACAATTTCTTATTTTGTTAGTGATGGGATAGTAGTAGTCGCTGATCAGCGATAAACCAGCTGTGAAGGCTTTTCAATACAACCGTGTTCTCTGAGTTTAAGTCCCTGCTGTGACTATAAAACACTTAATTCACTTGTCATTTACACAAAAACAGGCAACTAATTGCTTTGAGCTTTCTGAGTGAAACCGTGTCTGCAGCCTGCTGGCTGGTGGATGGCAGAAAACCCTGAACTGACAGGCAACCTGTAGTATACACAGATGGAAAATCCACCCGTCAGATGTGACGTGTTTTTATTTCTAACTCAGATTTTTCTCTGATAGAGTGATTGGAACAGGCACTTCTTTGTCACAACATTCATGAAGTTTGGTTCTTCTATGACTTTATTATGGGTCAACTGAAAAGGTGACCAAATCTGCTTGGTTAAAAATATACATACAGCAATACTAATATTTGATTACATGTCCCTTGGCCATTTTCACTGCAATTAAGCGCTTTTGGTAGCCATCCACAAGCTTCTGGTTGAATCTTTGACCACTCCTCTTGACAGAATTGGTGCAGTTCAGTTAAATTTGTTGCTTTCTGACATGGACTTGTTTCTTCAGCATTGTCCACATATCCTCAATGGGGTTTAAGTCAGGACTTTGGGAAGGCCATTCTAAAACCTTAATTCTCGCCTGATTTAGCCATTCCATTATCACTTTTGATGTGTGTTTGGAGTCATTGTCCTGTTGGAACACCCAAGACTGCGCCCAAGACCCAACCTTCGGGCTGATGATTTTAGGTTATCTTGAAGAATTTGAAGGTAGTTCTTCTTCTTCATTATCCTATTTACCCTCTGTAAAGCACCAGTTCCACAGCATAATACTACCACCACCGTGCTTGACGGTAGGCATGGTGTTAAAGGCCTCACCTTTTCTCCTCCAAACATATTGCTGGGCATTGTGACCAAACAGCTGGATTTATGTTTGGTCTGACCACAGAACTTTCCTCCAGAAGCTCTTATCTTTGTTCATGTGATCAGCAGCAAACTTCAGTCGAGCCTTAAGGTGCCTCTTTTGGATCAAGGGCTTCCTTCTTGTACGGCAGCCTCTCAGTCCATGGAGATGTAAAACAGGCTTGACTGTGGACACTGACACCTGTGTTCCAGCAGCTTCTTATTCTTGGCAGATCTGCTTTTTGGTGGTTCTCGGTTGTCTCTTCACCCTCCTGACCAATTTTCTCTCAGCAGCAGGGGATAGCTTGCATTTTCTTCCTGATCGTGGCAGTGACAAAACAGTGCCATGCACTTTATACTTACAGTTGTTTGCACTGTTGCTCTTGGGACCTGCAGCCGCTTTGAAATGGCTCCAAGTGACTTCCCTGACTTGTTCAAGTCAATGATTCACTTTTTCAAGTCCGTGCTGAGCTCCTTTGACTTTCCCAGTGTAGCGTTTGTGGGCGTTTGTATCCAATGAGCCCTATTTAAATGGCCTCAGAGAAGTCAGCAGCTGTAGTCACTAATGATCACTCACAAGAAGTTAAGAGGCCATACTATGAAGCTCATTTCATTCACACAACTTTCTAAGTCACCAAAATTACTCATTCATGTTGCTGTATGTATATTTTTGACCCAGCAGATTTGGTCACATTTTCAGTTGACCCATGATAAAGTCATAAAAGAACCAAACTTTGAATGTTTTTGTGACAAAGAAGTATCTGTTCCAATCACTCTATCAGAGTAAAATCTGAGTTGTAGAAATAACTGGAAACTCAAGAGAGCCATGACATTATGTTCTTTACAAGCATATGGAAACTTTTGACCATGACTGTATGTCATTATGTCAGTGTGACCAGATTAACGTGTGTCAGTACTTGTGTATTTCTGTGTGCTCCGGATAGAAAACTAAGGCTTTCACATTCAGAGCGTATCCTCCGTCATGCTCCCCGCATTCACAAACAAGCAGCACAGAACACCATAACCTCTCTGCAGCTTCGCAGTTGTGAGTGTAATGGTTTTTATGTGATAGTCACACATCTCAATTGTAGTACTTTATTTTATACCTGTTTTATTGCCTTTTCCAAGATACTCGTAATACAAATGCTATGGCCTAAGCAGCATTGTGCTCAGGTATTAGTCATTGTAGCCCATAGCATCCTATCTCCATCTCCAGTCGGCTGCTCTCCCACACTGGATCCCTGCTTATACTCATTGTCTTTGTGTGAGTGATCGCCAGCTGCTAAGTTGAGGAGCACACAAGGTGATACAGCCTGAGTGTGTGTCATTGACGTATATAAACGTCAAAGTGTTTTTTTTTGTTTTTTTGGCAGCAGGCCCTTTTGTGCCTGCTGCCAAAAAGGGAAGACAAAACCTCCTTGGTGGAGGTAACAAAGCTGTGCTTGTTGAATATGGATCAGCTCGAGTGTGCCACTTCTTTCCACGCATGAAAGTCACTGAATTAGATAAATCCTTATATTCATAAATCACCACGATGTCTTTTATTTATCTTCCTCCTCATTTCACCACAGACGCCCACTGGTGACAACAGCACCGCTATGTTTGTGTGTTTCTGTGGATAGGTGTGTTTGCCTTCAGCCCTCTCGTAGCTGCAGACGGTGTTCATGTAAACACAAACTGATAGACGTAGTATCTTATTATCTGGCTACAAGTTTGAGGACTGAGAGCCAATACCAGTGAATTTTCTTCCCTGCTTGCACATGCTGTGTTTGCTATGGCATAGCGTTTTGAAATCAGAGTGATGCGGAACGTTTGAGCTGCAAAGCACAGATCCCAACATTGTGTCAAGCAATATGAGGAATCTATAATCATAGAAGAACTTCTGATGTAAACGTAAATGAATGGAGTCACATATCTTATCATACAACAATAGTATGTCTTTTTTTCTCCAGGTTTTCTGAGGTGAAGAGAGCTCCTGTCAGAAGGAACAGCAGACCGTACCTCTGTGATTTTTGTGGTCTGGCTTCCTGGAATTTAACACAGTGTCTCTGCAGGAGCACTGAAACTTTGCTCAGACATCTGCAGTCGTGCCTTCTTGTGGTATTTTTGCTTGTCATGTTAGCTCGAACTTCTCTTTACACTGTGGTTAGAGTTGTGTGGCTCTGTGTTGCAGTTTAATAAGCTGGTGTTGGTCATATACTGTATGTCTAAATATAAAATCAGGAAGTGTAACAGAAACATCAGTGCTCTCTCTTTCACTATAATGTGATCCTAGGTTGGTGTTTGTCAAACTTTCTCATACTGAGAACCACTTAAGTAATAAAAAAAACCTCTCCAGATTTCTCAGAGAATAATAGACCTACTGTTCTTTAAAGGTATATTGCAATTTCACCGTTTCAGTACATCACTAAGTTAGTTTTGTGTAATTTACGCTTTAATCAGGGTCATCATCAGTATTAATTTATTATTATTGTTACTATTATTATTATTATTATTATTTTATGATTTCAACGCAAAAGGTTATTTTTATATAATCTGGGCTTTACCGTGGTAGACAGACTAAACAATGGTCTGATGATAATCAACCGGATCCTCTTTAGGACCCTGGGGAGTGAGAGTTTGCCTTATGGTGTGTTCACTGGAAGTCAGAACTTGGAGCTCAGATAATCTTAACCTCAAAGTTTAGTGCTCCCAGCTCTTCCAGCCTTACAGATGAACAACAAAAATGGAGCTACTGTTTACTTCAGTAGCTGATAGCATGAATTCTATATCAGGTTAATGAGATTGACAGGGGTTTCGGATGAGCTTAGAAATTCTGACATTCATGTGTAACTTGAACACACCATGAAAATAAACACACATGCTGAGCTCCCAATGCTGCTGCAGTGCCATTAATTAAGTGCCACTCTGTTTTACCAGCCATGTTTGTCTCCTTATGCTGGGAAAATGTGGGGGGGCGGATCAGTGTCTCTATGAATCTAAAGGGGACATGTCCCCCTGTCCATAGAGTCATCTGAGAGCATGGTTCACAGACGCTGTATTGGAATTTTGCACAGAAAAATTATTCATTTTTCAATACCCAGTCAGAGCTTTTTAGTTGGTGTTACAAAAGACTACCCAGCCGTAGTCGTCAGTTGTAGTCGAAGTGTAGCGCAGTTAGCATTTTATGCCCTATTTGTGCTGTTAGCACTGCTTGGTGCTCAGGTGTCTTCATGTTGAGAGCCATGTGGAGGCAATCCTTCAATCATAGATGCACTCCAATATTTATGCAACCAATAGCAACAGAAAACACTAGCACAGGCGTGATCATTTGCATTGAGGCCTGAGCATCACGGACAGGTGGTCATTTTGAGCCACAAATCTGGTAAACTGACAGAACTGAATGGATTTGTAAGTGCTAACATGTCAGTTCCTCTGCACAGCAAATGTCACATTCTACATATGAATAGGTGCAAGTGAGATGGATTGAGATAGAGAACTCACCTCCCCACTGAATACGTGAATGTCAGCTGTTTTCATGAGGTAAAATGGCCTTTCAGCCCACTCTGACCTGTTAGCTGGCTTGTTAGCACTGTTTGTGTGATGATGGGTGGCTGCATGGACAACCTAATAGCTTCTTTTATGGCATCAGAGGTGTCAACCATGAAATTATGACTGAGTTTTCATTGTCACACACAAATATCTGCATACATTCACACAAATGCTGCTGGCTTTGAATGCGTCTTAGCTGTCCAGGTTTGATGGCATAATTACACCTCTGTGCACCACAGTGCTCATCACACTCATGGCCGTTTTTTTGGTGTGTAATTGTAGCTGTCTTTGTTTTTTGCAGACTAGTTATCTAACTGTCTGAGAGACAAAGTGACAGACGCAGCTTGTCCGCTATAATCTCATACCGGTCTTTTGTCATTCAACATTCCCAGTGCCAGATATGTTTTTTATTTTTTACATGTAATTTTTATCCGTTCATAATTCTATATACAGCGCATACCTGCTGGAGAACAGACTGGATAATGTGAGTTACTACTAATTAGTGAGAGGAATTAAGAAACCTACAGGAGATGAAAAGAGGAAGTATTGCTATCACGTAAGAACTAGCTAACATATGGTACAATTTGCACGTATCTTTAACATCACTTCGTTCATAATTAAATTGTGACTGTTGTTGAAGTTCCAAGGTGAGGATGGCAGTAAAGATATAGTCATAAACATCAGCAACATTAAATACTAAAGATCCAGTTGCTCGTAAGTGCAAATTACAAAACTGGATCAAACCTCTTCCACCTAGTGTCACCCTTTGGTACAGGGAGATCTTTAATATTCTCCCTCATGAAAGGTTACAAGCTGTTGTAAAGGGTAAGAATGAATTATTCTTAAAAGTTTGAACACCCATTTTAGATCACATACCTGCAGATCTGAAACATTTACTGCTGATGGGCAGACATTTCTGCATGGAAGAGGGCTTCACCTTTCAGCCCTTTAATTGTGTGACACAGTATAATGGGATGATGAGGACTGTTACTGTTACATCTGTAACTCTGGTTTGTGCTGTCTGTCAGGTCCGGGTGGGGGGGGTCTTGCTTCTGTATATTCTTTGTTGTATATTTAAAAATAATAAAATGTGTTCTAAAAAAAAGTAAAGATCCTTCTGATGTCATCATCTGGACATTGGTGCCAGTGATGAGTCCCATATCAATAGAATAATATTAATATAATAAAAAGTAAGAAGAAAAAACAAGGCTGACCTTGAGCATCATCGTATAAGTAAAAGGACTGTCATCTATATTTGACAAACAAGAAATCATTCCTCTGGTTTGTTTTCAGATTATCATAACTTATTTTGAGGTTTCAGTACTTCTCATGATTAAACTGAATACATTCACACATAATACACAGGCATAAAAGACAGAAGCATTGCATAAACAGGTGTTCAATGTATAGTATAATATAGTATGTATAATATAGTAAGTACTTATAGCAGACACACCCCTTTTATGTAGTACTGTCCATAGTTGTTTACGCTGCTCTGTTGAATTGATTTTATTTAACTACTAACTAATAGCTGCAAATCATTTTATAAAGGCAAACACTGTGTTGCCAATTTGGGCACATTTTATGCCAGAGGACAAGGAGTGATTGGTGGGGTTGCTGCGATCACGGGGTACCGCGGTAAACCGCCATGCCGCATTGATTGGGTGCTTTAGCACCACGGTAATAAAAAAAAAAAAACATACCATCACAGCCCTACATAGCATTAATGTCACTTAGTATGTACACGGCAGCCTTAGGTGTGTTGGGTTGAGTGTAGGAGTGTTGAGTAAAGCTTATTTCTGTTACTGGATGTTCAGACAGGATGTCCTTTTGCACTCTCAGGGTCTCTTTTTCTAAGCGCTTCCAGTTGAAATATGTGAACCTTTCTGAGAACTGCCTCCGACTTCACCGTAGAAAATGGGGGGGGAAATGAGGAAGCATCTTTTGGCCTGTCAGTCCGTCCTGAGCTTCATATGTTACACAGATGCTATTATAACAAAAACAACTAAGTCCATCTGTGAGAGCAGATCTGTGGTTGGAAAGCGTTGTGCTTTTAAAGCCGTGTCGTCCCGTTTGATCTCCGTCTGTCAGACTGAGCCCTGAAAACACAATGTCAAACAAACGGATAGCAGGATAATAAAAAGCAAAGGGGCGATGACGAGGTGTGTGTCAGGAAAAAAAACCTCCACATGACAACATCAAGACGAATCCTGCTCCCCATCTTAAGAACTTTCCATGGATAACTTTTGAAAGTGCTGTTTGTCAGCAGTCCCAACACGAGCAGCCTCACACCCCCTGAGAGTGCTTTAGAGATGATCTTTCATGTCTGAGAGCGCTCTGCCTCAGCACACAAAAACAATAATCAGTCATTGTGTGTGCCTCTTTGAAAACAGTGGACAACCACCGGAACTAATGCCACCTCTGGGGACAGCGACAACAAACAAATGCAAGAATGCACGCAGATAAACACAGACATATGTACAGGCAGCAAATACATCTTTATTACGGGCCACCAGGTCCGTAATGAAGCTGAGCAGTTTAAATAACAATCATTCAGTGTGGAATTGGTTTCATTAAATGAGCGAAAAAATGCTTTAGATTAAAGTTATGATCGTCGGGGACGGGTAAGCGAGTGTGTCTTAAATTAGACCAGTCCTTCCTGTCATCACTCTGCAAGAACCCTCTCACTTTTTTTTTTTATAACTGCATAACAAATGTGCAGTATGTGAAGGGACTCGCACAGTTTGACAGAAGCAACAACATTTAGAGACAGTGGTGTTTTTAAAAATCCTGTTTTTGTACCCACTCCTTTTACAGTCAGGTGGACTTAAATCTCTCTAATCAGCATTTTCTTACGAACCAGCTGTCATGACTGAGATGAAAGAAGAGAAAGAGTTGATGAAAATGAAACCAGTGCAGATAGTGTGAAAAAGAAGAAGAAGAATTCCTTTATTAATCCCTCAATGAGGGAAATTACATTTTTTCACTCTGTTAATATATATGTATATTTTTCAATTGCACATTACACACACAAGTCATGAAACAAACACATGCACATGCATTAGAGGAGAGGTGTCAGAGTGAGGGGGCTGCCCCTTATCCAGGCGCCCCGAGCAGTTGGGGGTTCGGTGCCTTGCTCAAGGGCACCTCGGCAGTGCCCAGGAGGAGGAACTGGCACCTCTCCAGCTACCAGTCCACTCTCCACATTTTGGTCCGACCTGGACTTGAACTGGCGACCCTCCGATTCCCAGTCACTACAGACTGAGCTACTGCCGCCCACAAAGAGTATTTAGATTAGCAGGTGTCCTTGTGACGATGTAATCTCTCGAAATTATGCCAAAATAATTGAAATATGCAAATATATTTGATTTCAGATCTGTATCAATTAATATAAGTATAATTTTGTCAGGTTCAGTTGTTTATAGTCATCGATGTATATAAGAAGTGGACATACCCAGTGTGAAGTCATCCATTGGTTTGTGGGCTGCAGTTCTGAAGCTGAGTTTGACCTTGCGTTTTTCGCGGTTGCCATGTTGCTTTTTCACAACGCTGAATAAGACATTTTTAAGTGACTAAACTGTACCAGTTTACTTTCCTGAAGGGTTAATGTAAAAAGATGAGAACAGAATGAGAGGAAAACACTGTGGTAGTGACCTGTCAATCAGCAGGATAGCCCTGCCCTAAATCATGCCCTACTTTATGGTCTGTTTGACTCTAAATTTGACCATAATTTACTAAATGAACATCTTGTTGTGTTGAAGAAGACTTCAGCAGCTTCAGCTGTCACAACATGTCCTTTGTTTTTTTTGTCCATGTAAATGCTAAAAAAAAGGTTCCTTGTTTATTTATTTTTAAGCCAGACTTTGTGTCCATCTCCCTCTGACACCAACAATGACACTTTTCCAGTATATGGTTTCCCTCCAGTTACAGTATATCTCAAGCAGCAAACATCACTCATTATTATTCTCTCCTCCCATGGCTGCATTTCTTCATGTGGATCTGATCCTCTTGGCTGACTGCTTCAGTCTGAAAAGCCCAGAGGCCCCTCAGGGGATCTGTAGGGGCCACTCTTCACACATCATTGCCTTTTTGTCTTTTCTTTTTTCAATAATGTTTACACTATTACTGGACAAGGGCTTTGATACAGCCATTTCAAATATTCATATCCTGCTGTAGCAAATGACGACTGCTCTATCAACATTTTTGACAATTGACAATTTTACCCTCCATACATTATAGTAATCTTTTTTTTTTAAAGAGAGAGTGATATAGATTGAAGACAGTTCATATATCATATATGAACTGAATATACATATATATTCAGGATGCCTGAATAAAAAAAGTGCAGACTACAAAACACTTCTTTGACTTAAGTCCACTGTAGCGGTGGCCACGTTTCCATCCTGTTCGGCCTTCTGATTGGCTGTCCTCCTAACTGAACACATCGGTCCACTTCCATGGTTGTTCTGGTCGCACCTTAAGAGTTGACGGGTTTGATGACGGAAGGTCTTGTCTAACAGGAAATACATCAAAGGGTCAGTCGAACCTCTCAATGCTGCCAGAAGCAGTAGGCAGTTTTTCAGCTGCAGAGGAAGAGGAGAGAGAGAATCAGCTCTATAGTAGAGAACAATGTCTTTGCCTTAAAAGGATAGTTTGTGTTTTTTCCCTTAGTTTCTTAGTCCTGTAAAGGTCGGAGTGTTTTGTATCCTGTACAGATTATAAAGCTGATGGCTAATGTTAATGTTACTCTGGTTGTAGTTTAGATACACCGTGTAAAGCACATCTCAACATCAGAATAACTGCTGGATAATCCAAATGAATCATGGGAGTTGAAAACATGTTCATTGTATTTACATGTTCATTGACATAAAGATATGAAGGCTAATGTAGCTGTGTAAGTGTTGTACGGCTTTACCTTTCTATCAAATTGTCCTTTCTGATGGAAAAGTGAAGTCGTCGTATCTATATATGCTCTTGCCAAAAGCCACCAGACACCTGTGTTCTGAGTGGTAAAATTACAGCTTTTTTTGCAATGGAGTCTGGTTGATATGGCGAGAGTCTAAATAACAGCTTCAGCTAGCTGTGTCACATCAAGGTAAACCAAGGAAAATATACTGTAGGTAATATACTGATTCTAGAAAAGAACTTAATACAACCTCACTTCAAAACTCCCAAACCATTGATGTTAATGTTTAGTCACCTCGATGAAGGTGGAGAGTGGATGACAGTGGTTACTGAAGTCTGACCCAGGTGAGAGCGTCCACTGATGTTGGTTATTAGCCAGAGAAATGAAGATGGGTTTGTAGATATGGTATGGCAGCAGACAAAATGAAAGAACGGCCTGAGAGGAGTTGTATAAAAAAAGACAGATAGTCCTGGTTATTATGGAAAGCAGAGTGAAATATGGACGGTAGTGGTTTCCTGATAGGGATTTATGTTTGACCCAAGAGATGGGATTTAATCATGGCTACACATGCAATAAACACACTTTGAAGTCGTTATTTTAGAGAATGCTATAACTCATAGCCACCTGGATCACCACAATGTTTCGTAGCACCCTACCCAGCAAGCACTGGGAGGTGCTGATCTTCGTGTTGCGACGTGAGCGTCTGATATGCCTCAGCACGGTCATGTTGGACAGCAGCACCAGCAGGTAAAACACAAAGAACAGGATTACGACGGGCAAGTTGAAAGTGGTCGACAGACTGCCCCCTATCTCCACCACGGGGTTGTAGCATACGTCCACGCTGCCGTCTTCCGCAGCTTCACTCACAGAATAGTAAACCGTCACTGGCACAGTGCCCCCTACTGCCACCGCCCACACTGTGGCACACACTCTGCTGGCGAAGGACGTCTTCTTTAGACTGGTGAAGAAGCTGCGAGGCAACAGCGTTGTGCAGCCGCTCGGCCTGGAGGCGTGGGTGTGCTGGATGAGGGCTGCAAATCGGCTCAGGGCCACCCAGGTGAGGATGATGATGCCAATGTAGATGTTGATGTGCAGCACCGGGGTGACGCCGTGCAGGACTAGCTGACACAGGATGCCTCTCTGGGTCCACACTGAGCCCCTGGCGTAGTAGGCTGAGAGGAAGGGCGTGGTGAGGCACAGCATCAGGTTGGACACACTCAGGTGGGACAGATAAACATGAATGGGGGTGATGGTGGCGATGCACCGCAGGAACACCCACAAAGACAACACATTGCCTGGGAGAGCGGTGAGGAAGAGGAACATGTATACGGAGGGGAGGAAGAAGAGTGTAGCAGCGCTGGGGCAGAGGGAGGAGTTATGTGGTGGAAAAGTGGATGGTGTGTCCTCCATTTGATCTGAAGGAACACAAAAGTGATTGATAAGAGAAAGAAACATAGGAAACATTTATGGACTATGGTGGAAGGGAGCATTGAGTTGCCATCTTGTTTTTTGGTTGTGGCCAAAAAAACACCTGAGAGGGTGGTGCTAAGGAACAACCGAATACTGAATAAAGGTTTTTTTTTTTTTTTGTTACAGGTAACTCTTTGAGTGCCGTTGACGTATTTTGACATCATTTAAAATCTGACTCTTGAGTGCCTTTGACATAGTAATGGCAGGTCGCCATTACTGGCTCAGTGAGTCATGACTTTCATGAACTGAAAACACTGTGAAAGGGTTAAAGCTCTAAGATGAAAACAGTGTCCACTCTTGACTCTGAATGTGACCATAATTTACTAAATGAACATCATGCTGCACTGAAGAAGACTTAGTAGAAGAAGTAGAGACTGAGACCATGAACTCATGTTTTTCAACAGAGAAATAGACTCACGTTTAATGAGGTCACCATCTTGTTTAGAGGTGTGATAGGATCGTGATAGATAAACTTATTTTTAGTTTGTCCCACTGAAGTCATAAAAATGTGTAAATAAAGTTAGTTCTTGCATCATTCTGCATGCAAACACAAAAATAAGAAACTAGAAACCTTACAATATAGTTCAGCATTTTAGTTTTTGTATATTTTTCTCTTATTTTCACCAATTTTTCATTCTTTGATATAATGCTGTAGTGGCTCATGAAAAGCACAGTTGGTACAGCAGCTTTTCAGTCACTAATTATAAATTCTTTGCTCTTTGTAAAAACCCAAATTGCTAACCATATGTGTTAATATGAAGAAAAAGTGAAAGTGTTTTTGGGTATCATGAACGTTATTGTCATTATTATTATTATTAAGTCACTTTGAGCAGTCAAACTGTCAGCCAAATTTATGATATGCAATATTTTAACACCTAATAACACCTAATAACACCTGATGTTCATGCCACTCTTCTAGTAAGTTAGGCTTAAACACTATAAAAAAGTTATTTCAGTATTTTGCAATTGAAAGCTCATAATTTGCAATTTGCCTTGAGCATCCGGCACAGCTCATGCTGGAGTTATACGTACCGCTGACAGGAGCTGTGACCAGATCATTCACCAGCAGAAACGTTCACAGTTGAAGGTCAAAACAACAGTTGGCAGCCAACTCAATGAGAGGCTTTTGTGTCAGCTTCCTGCTTTTTAACCGAGGTGCTAAGCCTATCAGGGCTGGTCTTGTTTGTCGCCGTGTTGATGTGCATTTTTGTTCCCACTTCCTTATGACCATACATGATGATGCAGATTACTTAACAATAGAAACTGAAGGTGAGATGTTTCATGTGGTTTTATGTGCTCCTTTCACTAGTATGACATTTTGCAGGCATCTTCTTGATGCATTCAGATCTGTCTTTTCAAATATGCTCTTATTATACTCTTAATTTTCTCACACTTTGAATTTAAACATCTTTCTACTTGATGACCTTTTTTTCCTCAGTTTCAGCTTTTTTTTTTTTTTTTTTTAACTTTATAACCAAGTCCTGTGTCTCCTTCTCTTTAGTCTTACCTACAGAAGTGATGCCCAGGATCGGCTAAATTATCTGCTCATTGTCTGTATTTATTCGGCCTTGGGGCAGCGCTCTTGTCCTGGCTTACATTTCTCTCTCTCTCTTCTCTCGTCACTATGTCTGATCTATATTAATTGATACTTTGAACTATGCAAATTATCATTAAGTCCATAACCAAAGTGCTGCCACCCATGTAAGCAAGTAGAGACAATATAAAGTCTAGACACTGAACATGTTTTTTTTATTCCACATATCAAAAAGGCTGTGAAATTTATAGCAAAGAGTGGTTTCTGTCAGTAAAGCCTGGCACTTTCATCTCAGTAAAAGGTCTTTAGGTTCACTGTAAGCTTGTGATCATCAGAATTTGTCATGAAGGTTCAGGCTTTGATGTAGTCTGCAATGTTCTTTCTTTCAAATGTCTCTGAGTGAAACAAGGCAGTCTTGATTGTTTGCAGTGTCACAAGTTGGTCCGTTGTTTTTATTGCAGCAGTACTTGATCTCCGATTTCAAATAATAAAGTAAAAAAAAAAAAAAAAGTTTACCCAATTTTATAGTTGTGCCTGCTGCTCTATCGTTTAGCTTTCACTGGTTACGTTACATTAATGCAGATATATGAAAATGAACTGTTGCTTGATGACACAAAAGTTAACCCATCAGTCGATAGACAGAAAAATTGTATGTCGACAATTTTAAAAACAAGTTTGCTGAAAAAACATATTTGTTAATGCTAGTCTGGATCCAGTTTTTTGCAGCTCATCTGCATTTTACTTCATTATAAATTTAAAAAGTTACTTAAGCAATTTAAAGCACTTGAATAAGAATCTAGAGAAGAATCATGAATTGCCATGAATTTTGGCAGTGGATTTGGAAGTGGATTTTTTCATCTCCATCATGTCAAAATATCTGTATTTACCACAAATCAGTTGTTTGTTCAATGTTATTTATCAAATGTTAGCTCGCTAAAAAGGTGAAAGTGAACCTGCTAAATTAAAATGATTCTTGTGGCATGCTAGCATTAGCACTAACTTCTTTTTGTCTCTATCTTGTAAAAAATAAGCAGATTATATGTAATGAAAGTAAAGTTTCTATTATTGAGTGAAATCTCAGTATTTGTTAACTCACTGAGTGCCAGTTATTTTCTAAAATCAGTGTCTTGTTCTCCCATCTAGTGGTTAAATTTGACTTTGCATGCATTGCAACATGGTTGGAACTACGGTAAGCAGAATGGGTCAAGTCCCGGGCGGCCACTATCACCGCGGATTCCCAGCCCCCGGCCCGGAGCTCCAGTCATTTTTCCCTAGACCTCCACAGCCCTCCTCCGGTCCGGAGGACTTCCCGACCGTGGTTGGGCATGGGGCGCTTTATGGCCCTTTTACGCTTTTTTGGTGATGAGGATTTGGCGTGGCATAAGTAAGGTCTTGTAAAATGACCAAAAGTGCAGTGCAGGTTTTAGTTTAGTGCCGGGTAAGTAAAACCGGCGTCTCCACCTTGTTTCTCTGTGAAAAGTGAATCGCAAAACGCAGAAATGCATTTTGTCCTATGGGTACTAGCAGGTAGTGCTTTATGTCCCTCTCGGCAGTTCGTAGTTTTTGATAGACCGGAAAGACATGGAAGCCTCCGTATGAGCGACCCGCTCTATGTAAAGACAGATTCTTTGCTCAGACGGATAAGTCAGATTGTTGGCATATATTATTTTACACCAATGAGGATCTGTTTATGAAGACGTTGATTTGAGGTAATAAAATACTTAAAAAATTACAGTGTCCCTTTGAAACAGTGAATAGCTCAAATGAAAGAAGAGACTCTGTATTTCATCATGAAAAAAAGTTTGTTTTTACCTTGTTCCATTCTTGTTCCATTCTTGTTTTATCAGAGGTAGAGGACACTTTCACCAAAATCACCACTTTTTGTACAGAATCCGTTTGTTATGCTCTCTAAATGCGATCGTCTCCACTTCCTGCTTTGAACGCTGTGGCGCATATTAACTCTTTATGTCCTGACTACAAAGCACAGAAGCCCCAACATTGCTCACAGGCTGCGGCAGACCGTGATCAGCGACCAACTGCCAAAAAGAAAAGTTCACGTAGTATTACGCCAATGGCACTCAAGCGTCGGATTTTGAATGATGTTGTATTACTTCAATGGCACTCAGAGTTAAATTGCGCGTCCAAAGACTCACTGTGGCCAAACAAAATGTGATTTAACATCTGTTCACTCCATTAGGATGCAACATAGATATGAGTAGGGTGCTGTTCTGTCTAGGTCTAGGTCTTCCACTGTCGTACAATAAATGTTTCTGTTGCTGTCTTGTGGAGCTGTTGAGTAGACTTGCCTCATGCTTTCCGCACCTGACGGACTACTAGTGTGAACTTGTTTGTTGTTTGCATTTCATTTTATTGAAAATTACATCTTTACACGGGTGTTTTATATTTTATATTTTTATATTTATGTCCTTTACATCTTTATTTTTATTCCTTATTTATGTGTGTCCTAAAGCTGAGAGACTTTTGTTATGCGTGCATAATGACAATAAAGAAACTTGAATCTTGAATCTCTGCAAGATCAGTGAACCCTCATGCGCTAAGACATGTAAATTCACCAGAGCCCCATTTTTTTCTGCAGCCTTGCCTAGATAGCCACTAAAGCATATAGAAACTGTGATTTTAAAAATACAGCTACAGTTTAAGATGTGGCATACACAACAGGTTGTTGCTATCCATCAATGAAGGGTCAGCCATTTTTAGCAAAAAAAACCCCAAAAACAATTAGTATTTAGTTGTTATTAATTCACTTAGGCAGGATAAGTTTATGCAATGTAGATGAAGAGATAATCCAGGAAAATTTCATCCATCGTGAACTAAGGCGACAGCTGCAAACAGATGCATGTTGACCTCTCTCTTCCTGTGTCCCTCGACAGTGTAGTTGCTGTCATGTTGATTTTGGGAAAAGGTGGAGGCTCCCTGTCTCAGGGTATCTCTACATCCCAGCTTGGCTGGATTCGGTCACTGTCTTCTCCTTCAAATGGCTGCTCAAGGTGATGTTTGCTTTTCCTCTGCTGGCCCTCCCGTTCTTACCGTCCAGCTCGGCAGTGGAGCTGCTGCCGCTGACTCCACCCATATCACCCACTCGGCACACGTTGCTAACCAAGCGCAGCACCTTCTTCCTCACTGAGGATGACAACAGGAAGTACATAACAGGATCCAGGCAGCTGTTGAGGGCGGAAAACAGCAAAGCCACCTCGTTAGTTTTGTCGGCCACGCCCCGCCAGAAACAGGAAGTGTCCGTGATCTGTGTTTTTATGTAGAACACCCTGACCATGTGATAGGGGACAAAACAGATGGTGAAGAGAAAGAGGATGAAGAAGGATTTCTTGGCAGTTCGGGCATAGCGGGACGCATTGGGCAGGTCCGGCATCTCTTGAGCTTTCCTCAGAAGCTTGAGGGCGATCTTTCCATAAGACATCACCAGGGAGATAAAGGTGAGCCAGAAGACGAGCAGCAGAAAGATGTTGATGTAAGCTATCCACTTTGCTTCATGGAGCACCTTGTAGTGGAAACACCTGGAAAAAGCAAATACGTCATGTCAGCTCAAAACGGTAAGACTTGATAAACAGATAAGAGACTTTGATCACCAACCTGTCCTGTTGTGAGTCCTTATTTGTCATCAAGATCACCAAAACCAAAGCAAAGGCCACAATCCAGACCCCTGTGCAGAGGGCAGTGCTCCACCTTGTGGACATCAGTCTGCACTGCACCCCCACGCCTCGATGGAGCTTGAGGTAGCGATCCACGCTGATCAACCCCAGCAGAGTGATGCTAATGTACATGTTCATGTAGAAGAGGTTGCCCACCACTTTACAAAGGATGGGACCCAGAGTCCAGACGTTCCCTTGACTGTGGTAGAGTATCCTGAATGGCAGACACACCACTAGCAGTAGATCTGCAAAGGCTATGTTTATGAGAAACACCCGCACAGAGTTCTTCTTAGCGTGGACAGAGAAGAAAACCCACAGAGCCACCAGGTTGCCAGCTAGACCCAGGACAAAGATCACGGTGTAGAGCACCGCCAACGGGCTCTGCAGCGCATCGTGATCCACACAAGGTTGTGGGGTTGTGGTGAAGTTTGTCTCGCCAGCCATTGTGAGAAAAAAGGAGCAGTTTGGAGTCTGGAAGATGGTCGTGGCAAATGTGGTGGTTTTTGTGACCCTCAGTCCTGCACAATGGGAAGGGAACACATTTTTGGATTAACGCTTCTTCACATTAGTGTAGGTTTGTGTGCTCCAGCTTTGTAGATTATTCTAATTGTCTCGGAATTATGCAAAAAACATCAGAAGCACTGATCTGTTTTTGAACGCACCCAAACAGTTGAACAACCAGAGATGTACGACACAGTCAGTTCATATCAAAAGATGAGCAACTGAAATAGCGTTATTCATGGAAGGAAAAGGAACGTGAGCTGGGTTTATACCGTCATGAGACAGGTTAGTTTTACCCTACTGAGGATGTGTTGTTGCAATAGTAATCTTTGTTCTAAGTACACAGCTCTTATCTTTCAGCCAGTGTAACAAATACTGCAAAGAGGAACATGCCAAAGTGCTCACCTAGTCTTTGAAGTCCATTAAAAATGCTTGCTTTTGCTTCCAGTACAATCCCTCAAGTCTAATCTGCAGGAAAGACCGTCCTAAATTTGCTATGCCCGTGAAGTTCCAGATGCTTTCCCTCTGTCATTTTGGATTCAACCTTCCTGCCGTCTCTCAGTCAAATATTGTGGAGTTCGAATGAGCAAGGAGAGTCTTTCTTCTGTTTCCTCTTCTGTGAGAAGCGTTCCCTCCCCAGCTGTGCTGTTAAAAGTATGCAGAGAAATGCTGAAGTGCAGTATGTGGTGATGTTGAACAGAGAGTTGTGGTCAAACCCCCCTTTTCCTTGCTACCACTGTGCACAACTTGGGCCGTGATGGAGAGAAAGGCAGGGCTTGGTGCTTAGTGCAAACCATTTGATTACACATGTGGGCAAGCAGCAGGATCACAGAGCATACTCCAATTGTATGTACACAATACACTTTCCACTTTGGGCTTTGGTTATAATATGGAGGAATCCACTGAGTGTAGCCAACTGTGAAAGAAAAAGGCTCCCAAAATACCAGCACAGCCCTCAGGATAATTAAAGTAAAGGTTTAATTGCCACCCAGTAGCTTCTCCAGCTAAATATATCACCTGCTCTTTAATGTTAATCCTGACATTATATTATCAGATTAGCACGTAGAGTTAATTAAACAGCAAGCATAAACATGGACAAGCTGTAAATTTAAAAAAATTCTAGTGTGTTCGTACATGTACACTTTCATGACTTAATCTGCAGAGGAAGTTTGAGAGATATGATCTTATGCGACCACACTTCCACATGTCACTCTGAGAAACTACTTTCTACCACAAATGTTGAAAGTAGAAAGTAAATATCAATCCATCCTCCAGGAATAATGTGACTTTGCGGCAGCATTTCAACATCTCACAAGCATGTCTAAGGAAATTCAATTTGCAAGTTGATTAGTTTCCCTTGAGCAATTGCTGTTATCTTGTTTAGGAATCAACAAAACTTTAGATATTGAAGAAAATCATTTTCCCTGTGATCCTCCCACAGTGTGGCTTATTTGTGTGTGGTCGTGGCGGCTGATGGTTTTTGGGGGTTTGGGTGTGTCTTTGCACATGTGATTCTTGTTATTTATAGGAGGGTGTCTCTCTTTAATTAGCTTAATGCCAGCATTGAATCATGAGGCTCTCTCGTCTCCTCTCTCGTTGTCAGCCTCACTGTGTGCTGCTGGCGTCCAAAGAGAACTCTGCTCCGGTGAAGCTGGGGGGGTTCGGTGTTGCCATCCAGCTCGGAGAGTCAGGACTGGTGGCCGGAGGTACAGTAAACACAATCACACACTGGAAACAGGATTATACACAGCTTAATAAATGTCTAACGGTTCCCAGTATTAGAATTATTATTTCTTTTATTATGTACCTATAGTTTCGTTAATTATTTGAATATGTCTTCCCTGTAAGCCACCCTTTGTATACAGGCTTTATTTTTATTTTATTATATTATTATGTTTTTACATTTTTTATTCTGGAGGTTTCTGAATCCCAGTTCCAGGTGTTAGGGGCTGCATCTTGGTTTATTTAAAATCATTTATATTTCCATTGCACAGTTAGTGGAGTCACTGCAATTTCATTTCACTGCTGTTGGACATGTGCAATTATGCACATGACAAATTTCTTGTATTTCTAATTACCAAAACATTTTTACATTTCTGTAAAAGTAAATCCACCAGTATGTGCAAGCTCTTTAATCAAAATTATATCTTTAATTAATAAAAATTACTGTGTTTTGTGGTTGTTTGTAATTATGGATTAATTTCTGAGTGTTCTGGCTCAAATCTGGGTCTAAAAAGATGAATTCAGTTGAAAGTCCTCACTCCTAGGGAACTAAGTGGCGCTCAGATATATTTTTTAATAAACACTCATGATACAGAAGCTATAATGTTCATTTTCTGTACTTTTAGCACAATACCTCATGATTCAAATCAGTACTCACAGTAACACATCAAGTACTCAAGTCACAGAGGGAACTTGGCAACATTTGCTGTTTTAGTGACCAATCAAATCAACCTCATTGTTGGGTAAAAGTTCGAACCCCAGTTTCTTCATTTCACAGCCAGCGCATCCACAGTAATGTTGGTTTCCTCTTTCATGTAACCATACAATTGTAGTGCACACAAAGTAAAACACTTCCTTTTTCTAGTTAAGAGCAGAAATTAATATGGAATCAAGAAGTCCTGTTAAGTCCTGTTTAGCATTATTGTGTGATTTGTGCACTTTTACTCTTTATTTTATACCTGTGTTATTCTATTTTAGCTTGTTTTTATTTAATAAAGTAACTCATAAGGGTCACTGATGGAGAATGAGGAGCCCACAGTTTGCTGTCTAGCAGATTATTTTGGTCATATCATTTATCAGTTATAATGTGTTTGTTGTGTTGTTTAATGTCTTAATGTTTTATGTGAAGCACTTTGAATTGCCCTGTTTCTAAATTGTGCTGTATAAATGCTCTTGCCTTGCGCTTGTGTGCATGCTTTTAGATTTCAGCAGTCATGGCCTGGCTTCACTCTGTCTCTGTGAACCCCAGGTCGGGTGGGAACTCCTCACTTCATGGCCCCAGAGGTGGTGAAGAGAGAGCCGTATGGTAAACCTGTGGACGTGTGGGGCTGTGGAGTGATCCTCTTCATCCTCCTGTCAGGCTGCCTGCCTTTCTACGGCACCAAGGAGCGCCTGTTTGAAGCCATCTGCAAGGGCAAATACAAGGTCAGAGGTCATTCAAAGAACCTCCAGTGTCTGTGTGAGAAACGAGTTTCAAATGTTTTGTTCATCCATTTAAACTTCAGGCGACATGGTATTCCTATGGTTTTGTGGAGCACATTAAATGCCAATCATACTGTAAAAGGCTCCCAAATTCCCAACACAAATGACGTTGTTCTCCTTGTTTTCCTTGTTTGCGCACACTTCAAACTTTTTTGGAAGGGAAAACAAGATGTAAACCACCTGTGTGAACATCCTGTTTTTTTAATACCATACATCATTTCGGTTACATGCTTAGTTATTCACTATTGGTATTCACTTATTGTATATATGATGCTATTGTTTTTCCTTACTTGGTCATTTTCTACTTTTGTTATTATTCTTTTTATATGCCCTTTTGTATGCCCTCCTTGTAATGTTGCACTATCCACTTTGCTGCTGTAACGATGCAAATTTCCCCATCTGTGGGACGAATAAAGGATTATCTTATCTTATCTTACCTTAAACCATAATCATGAGCAGCCGACTGGGAATAAAACACCGATGGCAATTCCCGACACTGAAAATATGTCATCAGTTGGAGCCAAGTGCACCACCGCTGCGAGTAACATCAAAATAAAATCACATTAATGCCTCACTATCACTGTTTGGTTGGTACATGAATTTTGTTTGGTTTCCTCTTTTTATTTGCACACTATATAATTAGTCAGAATGCATAGTTGAAAATGTGTCAGCGCCACTTTTCTTTGGCCAGGCATGTGTTTATTTTTAGACAAATCCCTGAAACGTCTTCATATTTTTGTTGGTGTGTAGATGAATCCACGACAATGGGGCCAAATCTCAGAGAGCGCTAAGGATCTGGTGAGGCGCATGCTGATGCTGGACCCTGCTGAGAGGATCACCGTCTACGAGGCTCTTAACCACCCCTGGCTGAAGGCAAGTGTTTAAAAAATACAGGTTTTCTACTGTCGATTTTGAACATTTGTCACTTCATCGTGTGAACCTGAATGCATCATCCTCAAGGGGGTGGGTATTGGCAAAGACTTCACAATACGATATGTATCACAATTAGGGTTGCAACAACGAATTGATAAAATCGATTATTAAAAGTGTTGGCAATGAATTTCATTATTGATTCATTGTGTCACGTGATTAATATGTCAGTCACTGGCACATCATGGAGCTTACTGAGTTGACGGACTGAGCGGACGGATGCACACTCATGTGGAGCAGAGCCTGTGTTTAACCTTACAATATAAGCCTCTGTTTATAATGTAAATATAATGTTTATAATTTTAACATGTAGCTACTTTATTAGCTCTGTTGCTACATGGACGAAAACGTCTCTCTGGTTGTGGTTTAGATAAGCCGTGTAAAGCACATCTCAGTGTCGGAATGACAGTGACTTGTTTACTGGTCAAGGAGAAAACAGCATGAAGGATGCCGTGTTGTGTGTGAATGATTCCTGCAGTAAGTTACTAGCTCTTAAAACACATCTTTTTTACCAGCCAAACTAAGCATAGCGCAAACATAACCAGACCTCCGGTCGCTCTCAAAGTAAGCTTTCGCAAGCTTATCCTCATAGGGTCGCGGGGGGGCTGGAGCCTATCCCAGCTGTCTTAAGGCACATACATACATATATGTGTGTCTGTGTATACATATATTGTTATATCTATACATACATATATGTATACACAGACACACATATATGTCGTTTTTTTTTTTTTTTTATCCGATTAATTAATCGGGGGGGATTGATATTAAGAAATTAAAAATCAATATTGACTCAGTAGGTTATTTTGTAAGTTGGTCCTGGTGTGTTCACTGGAAGTCGGAACTTGGAGCTCAGATCATCTTCAGATCAAACCTCAAAGTTTAGTGCTTCCAGCTCTACCAGCCTTACAGACGAACAACATGTAGCTACTGTTTACGTCAGCTGATAGCATGAATTCTATGTCAGGTTGGTGAGATTAATCTGACTTTCCGTCTTTATGGGGGTTCTGATTTAAATTCTGACTTGGAGCTTGCAAATTCCAACATGTGTACAACGGAATGCACCATGAGTCGAAAACACAAACGTCAGGCTCCCAATGCTGCTGCAATGACATTAATACTCTGTTTTACCGGCGATGTTTGTCTTTTTATGCTGGGAAAGTGGAGGGGAAGGATCAGTGTCTCTATGAATCCGCCCATATTGCCATCTGGGAGCATGGTTTGGAGACACTATGGCTACGTTCAGACTGCAGGGCTTGATGCCCAATTCTGATTTTTTTGTGAAATCCGATTTTCTTGCGAGGTCGTTTACATTTCCAATTAAATGCGACTTGTATGTGATCTCCATTGTGAACTTAAACGCCTCACAAGTGTCCCGCATGTGCATTGGAGGACGCGACGACGTCGCATTCAGCGAGCGTACTCAGTGTTTACAGAAGTAAACATGGACGCTAGCGGTGGAGGGTACCCAGCCCGGTTCCGATAAAACCCCTCCAGATTAGCCTGAATAGAGCTATCCCCTCAAATATTAATTAACTCAGAAACCTTGTTTTCCCTCCACTAACTACTCTCCACATTATCGTCTGTCATGGTTGTTGTTTTTCTTCCCGCTGCTGCCTACTTCCGCCACAGAATAGTGATGTTTGTAGCTTGTTGATGACGTGTAGGTCGGATGAATGCGGCCTGGCCGTTCAGACTGAAGTCGCGCGTCAAAAGATCGGATATGTATCGGTTTTAGGACCACATATCCAAGTGGCCTGGGTCGCATTTGAAAAAATCGGATCTGTGCCGTTCAGATTGTAATTAAAAGATTAGATACAGGTCGCATACGGGCGAAAAAATTGGATTTGGTCACTTCAGGCTGCAGTCTGAATGTAGCCTAAGGTGTCTGAATTTGGCACAGAAAAATTATTCATTTTTTGATACCCGAGCTTTTTAGTCAGTGCTACAAAAGTATCGAAGTTTGGTACCCAGCCCTAGATAAATTGCCATATCGATATTTTTCCCAACCCTACCATCCTCTTCAAAACACTGTTTATAGCTGCATTATGACATTATTTTCAGTTTAACATGTTGGATGAGATCCTCACTGCTTGCAACCAACAAAATCCAGTGAAGAGATATTTCCTGCTTTGTTGCGTGGGAAAGACAAAGTTTTGGCTACAGTGAAAGTTTTCACCTGTTTTGAGACCACGTAGCCTGAAGCCGTCATGTAATGATCAGTTGCTTGGGTGCCTCGGCTCTTCACACAGAAAACAATGACAGAGCGCGGCCGCACAGCGGTGTCGCAGCTTGTCATCTTTTGACAACCGAAGCTTTTATTGTGTCTTTTTCTGTGGACAGTGATGGAGTGGTACTTAAAGATGACAACACACATCACACACACTACAAACCCCATGCAGTCATCAGTCAGAAAGCTGCAAACCAAAAAGAGGAATTAGGGTTCATTTACTGGTGCTCTTCTTGCTGAAACCCAAAAATGTTACTTGTGTTTTTACTGTGATGCCACAATTTGGCCACAAAGAACCTCATTATTTTCCTCTAAATGTTGTGTCTCAAAGAATAAAATCTTTAAAATAAAGCCTAAAAACCTGCCTTCTTTTTCCTACTCTGTAGGACTTTGACATTTCTAAAATGTAAACTGCACCACAAATAAAATGTATTATTATTATTATCAACAACAGGAATCCTGTGTTTCCTTAAAAAGTCTTAAAATGTCTTAAAATAAAATTTTCAGATGGTGCTTTTAATGCCAATATCCTCCTGCAATATTGCACGCTTTTTTGTTCACAAAGTTCACTTCTTTGTTCTTGAAAGTTGTGAAATTAAAGTTGTAGAAAAAATTAATTGTTATGCCTTCAATTTATATCATTGTTGAGATTAATTGGTTATCAGATTTTTTTTCCTGCTAAAAATCAATATCAGCATCGGCCTCAAAAACTCCATATTGGTCGAGCCCTACAATAAATTGAATAATTTCGACCAAATAAATTATTCTGACATTTTTGGGTCTTAAGCATTTACTTGTGTAAGTAATTTACTTTTTTTGTCACATTTGCCAGGAGAGGGACCGATATGCCTACAAAATCCACCTGCCAGAGACCGTCGAGCAGCTGAGAAAGTTCAACTCCAGGAGGAAGCTCAAGGTTCGCAAACACAAACTGTTGCCATGACGCCATCTCTGTGGTTCCAGTGATGTAGTAGATCTTCACAGTTGCATATGTGATTGTGTTTTAGGGGGCAGTTCTGGCTGCAGTGTCAAGTCACAAGTTTAATTCCTTCTACGGAGACCCTCCCGAGGAGCTCCATGACTTCTCTGAAGACCCCACCTCCTCAGGTAGGACCAGAGACGCTCAGAGTGAAGCACCGAGGTGCTTGGGGCGGGGTCATTGAGACCAACAAGACCAGAGTAAATACTGCCTGGTTCAATCGTAAATGTATTGAAAGCACTCCCATGACACACAGAAGTTTTTCATTAATTGTTGCTCACTGAAATCCAGATCAATAGTGTCCCACCAGTACTGTGATCGTGGATATGCCCAGGCAACAGGCAACCTCCGTCTCGCTGGCAGCCACAATACAATCTGTTCTCAAATGGAGCCACCGCTCGAAGCGATTACAACAAAAACAGATAGCCAGTAACAGTCATATGGTGTTGTATTTCTGCCACATCCCTGAGCGAACAAAGACAGATTCTTAGCAAGCAAATGCAGATTTTAGCGCAGAAATATATTCTGTGCTTAGTAAATTTATTCTCAATCACTGCTGAGTGTCAGTGTTTTTACGGGTGTTAAAGTTACCCCATTAATGCAGATTTATGTATTTTGTTTATTTATTTTATTTTTATTTAACTTAATATTTCAATCTACGGAAGTTTTTATGGATTTACAATCGGCCCAAAACATGACTTTTTAGGGTAAAAATCAATTAAATTAATCAATCAATCAATTAAGAAATTAAAAATTAATATTATATCAGAAGAAAAAGGATATTTCTGTATCAATATTTTTTCCCACCCCTACTTGAAACTGGCACATTTTAAGAGTATACCAGTTTTATGTTTGTATATACCACCCCGTTATTTACACCTGCATATAACATATATCTATTTATCTTCACTTTTTATCTCACACAGTGTAAGTTATGTTGCGTTCAGTTGAGCCGCTGCTAGATTGTTATTTCTTTTTTCCATATTTTATTATTTCTTTACCTTTTGTGCTGCTGTCTGTCACATTGTATTTTTGTATTCTATGTTGGTACAAAGTGAACGCTGTAAACCAGAGTCAAATTCCTCATATTTAAAAACATAAATGGACAATCAAGCTGATTCTGAAAGACAGCAATTTAAACCAAACACACAGGGATCTGAGGATTGTTTGAGCAGGAAATACATCCTCATGTTCTTTTCTCCAGTCTGCCATTTTGTCTCGTTACTTTTGGTGTAACATAACAAAACCTAACTGCATGAGTATCTAGTTGTTTTTTTTTATTGTACTTGCAGTAGCAGAAGTGTCACAAACAGACCCAGTCTTCCTGCTGGGGACTGAGGCAGTATTTTAACTGCTGGCAATTTTGGCAAACTATTGTCAGTATAAAAATAAATGAAATACTAACATCTCCTCAATGTGTGCATTGGCCTGTATAGCATGTGTTCTGCACTCCCTGCATAAATACATGTCAGTGCAGGTTAATAGACACTTTAAAAGCACAATGTTAAGACTTTGCAACAGGTTTATCCTCCTATTTGTGCTGTATATGGACAAAGATACATGTCTGTCTGTTAATATTTGCTAAACGTTGATATTAACACTCGTTTCTTTGCTAAATGTGTTTCTATTAATGCTTCCCACCTGCTCAGGACTACTAGCAGCAGAACGTAGGTATCCGCTGGTTCTCAAACTGTTGTCTTTCTGTGTTTTGAATGTTCACATCCATTAGAATAATTACAGAGAAGCTGAATGATTCATTCAATTTTTCAGTGCATGTGCATGCTCTCAGTACTGCCTGATTGATGGACTGTTGCTTTACTGTGTGTGCGCGCGTGTGTGTTTGTGTTGCAGGTGCTGTGTCTCAGGTGTTGGACAGTTTAGAGGAGATCCATGCTCTGACAGACTGCAGTGAAAAGGATATAGATTTCCTCCACAGTGTTTTCCAGGATCAGCATCTACACACGCTGCTCGACGTAAGTATCACCCGCCAGAATGAATCCACCTTTACGAGTCATTCATTTTTATTTTATTGTGATTGCTTTTCTGCTTTATTGATAATTAAATTAACACAATGATGATTTGTCAGATGCGCAGTTCATAAAAAGCTTCCCAAATGAAGTGCTGTGTTTTTATTTCATGTTTGCAGGAGCGGTAACTGCAGAGTAACAGGGTTGATTTGCATCAGCAGAGATGGTAAAAATAGAGAGAAAAGTATTTGCACAGTGTCTTTTTGGCCTCAAAATGATGTTTACCTCCAGTGTGAGGAGAGGCACGATGACAATAAACATCCAGGAGTTTGAACAGTGACTCAGTCAGCTTATAATGCTACATGCAGGACTGACAGTGTTAGAACAGAGAGAAGTGTTTTTTTTGTCTGCATTGTCATTGTGGTTAACTTTATGAAACCAGGCTGCTGCGAAATATATATATATATATATACGTATACACATATATACGTATATATATATATACGTGTGTGTGTATACATACACACACACGTATATATGTGTGTATGTGTATATATATATACATACACACATATATATACATATATATATGTGTGTGTGTGTACATATATGTGTATATATATATATATATATATATATATCTCCTTTATAGTCCACAAGTTCTTCTGAGCTCAGTCTAACAATCTAAATGTTGTCTCCTGTCTGCCTCTTGAACACTGGATAAATATTTCTTTCCCTGCATACAAGAGAGGAAACAGTCCCTGTAAAGTCCAGTAAATGTAATCAATTATCCCCTTCTCTTTCTCGCTTTCTAAACCTTTATTTTGCCGTCTGGAGCTCCACAGAGAAGCATTTTTATTGACTGCTGCACAGTTGGGCACAGCTTGAGAAATATTAGATGTGAAATCAAAAGCCAAGTTTGAGCTCCTGTTTTGCAGACTTGCTGTACAAATATAATGATTGCTCTAGAATACAAAGCTGGGGAAGACCATATGCACGTCACACAGACTGTGATTGTGACAGGAATGTTTTTTTCTGAAACTCTGTGTGAGGATAAATATTAAACATGTTGGGAGCTTCTGGAAAGTGTTTATCAGTTTGGATCAGGCTCCCAAGACAGTAGTTTGTGTCCTTGGCTGTGACTATTGTGGTTGATATTCACTAACCGGCCTCTTTATTAGGTACACCTTGCTAGTAAAAGGTTGGACCCCCCCCCTTTTTCCTTTACTGCCTAAGGTGCTGGAAACATTGCTCAGAGATTTTGGTCCATATTGACATGACAGCATCATGCATTCGCTCCAGCACGTCCCAAAGATGCTCAACTGGGTTGTGATCTGGTGACAGTGGAAGCCGTCGGAGTCCTGCAAAGCGGTAAACTTGACTCGAGACTCTGGGATGATGAGCTGAGGATCACAGCAGCTGTCTATTAACCTGCAGCTCAACAACTGCTTTACCACATCAGCACCATATTGGGTCACAAAACAGTTTCCCAGCAGCTGGTGGAGAGGCTAGACAGCATTTTAGATTTCTGAGAGATTTTGTCTGTTATTATTCCCTTAATCCATTCAGTTTACTCTGCTCTCTCCTTCTATGTTTCTGGCTACTAAACAGAAGATTTGTTGGCAAGACATGAGAATTTGCAAGAATGTTTTTCCAACATTCAAGTGGTTTAAAGGAGAAACATTGATTCATTTTCTCCTTCTCTGAGGCATTCAACAACATAACATCATGCATGTTATGTTGTTAATAATAAAGACACTTGTTTGGCAGCTTTTTCTTTGATTGAGAACTAAATTTCAGGATTGTGGTCTAAAATTTGGTTTGCTTTGTTAGTAAGTCAGGTGCCGGATTTTGACAAGAAAGAATGTCTTTGATTCTGCTACACTCATGTTTATCCTTTTTAAAAACTGTCCACTGTGACTCTGGCAGTACTCTTTTAAGGGCATTTTTACATCTGTTTATTATATCTGTGTGGGAAATCAGGCTTGTGCATGAGAGCCCAGTTGCACAATGATTGAAATTGAAAGAACAGTACGATGCCTACATGCAGATATGCATTGTGGTCCATGCAGCTGGTTCAAAACATTGACATCTATGTGCAGCATCTGTGGTTAACAGGGTTAACAGCAGTTAAAGGAAGGGAGATAGCTAACGAGTGACTTTCGTTGCCTTCCTGTTCAGAGCTCACCTGGTACAACAGCTGGATTCCCATGATGTTACGAGATCAAACGAAAATCCATCTCGTCAAACAAGTAATGCACTGAGCGTCCTGTGAGGAGGTACTGTGATCTCTTGAGGTCAGAGGAGACCCTGCAATAGCATCAGTTTTCCTTCAGTGATAGAAGGGCAACAAACGGTACTAAATCGTTTTCAGTTTGGAAATGACTTTTTCAATCTTCTCCCTGGCTTTGGCAAGAGTTGACAGTTGATCTAATCACCTGCCCCTTTTCCTAAACTCTTTCCAATGGCGGCTTCTCTGATGTCTTAGTGAAACAAACCATCCAGCAAGTCGGGTTAGTTCAGAGGTAGCTCTGTGATTCAACCTTGTGTTTAGGATTTTTTTTATGACCGTTAACCGACGCCCTTTAACGATTAATAACCGTTAACCGATAAGATTTAAATGCCCTTCCATGCTGACATTCCGTCATTCCGACATGCTGCCATTCCGACATACCACCATTTAGACATATTACCATCCCGAAATACCGCTATTCCGACACACAAACGTCCCACCACTCCGACAACGCTTTCCATGTAAGGAAAGGTTGGAATCAGAGAGTCACTGACTCAGCGCTGTCCGGTGCTGAACTGCAGATTTACAATGACGGCAAATAGTTAGATTACTCATCTAAAATGTAAAAAAAAAAGCTACAAGCTTTAGATATAATTAACAGTACTGTAGGCTTCAATCGTCTGCTATTGCTTTTTAAATTATGTCGAGAGCGAGCGCGCTGGTGATTTCTTTAATTGTGTGTTCTGCTTCATTTCCAAAATAAAGTTTGAGCTTCTGAAATCTGATTTTTAAACAGTTCTGATGGAGCTCAATGTTTATCTGGATGATGCGGCTTCATTCCGAACAATTTTACTGTAAACCTGGACGACCCGCGACGTGTCTGGAGATAAAAAAAATAATATTCAATGTAATGTGTGTTTTGTGTGTAATTGCATACAAGGATACACACCCTCCCCTACTGTACAACACGAAGAAGACTGGAATTAGTCAGTGACTTCAGGTGTCATCTGCAGAGCCGTCATTGATATCTGTAATATTAATGTTGCATATGATGCCAGCGTGCATGGAGACACACGGGCTCAATGGAGAGCTGCGCTCCAGCTGGCTGCTGTGACAGGTCACTGACACTGTGTTTCTGCTGACAGTCAGTGATCCCTGAGATTCAGACATGAATCTAACATGTTTCACACGAGCCCGAGTTACATTAATACGTGTACTAGACATATTATATTTCCCGTTTCAGGAGTTTTTAATAATAGATTGGAGGGATGTCGGAATGGCGGTTGCCTCCCCTATTATTTTATTTTTATTTTTTTGAGTACTGTGACCCATTCAAAAGTGCCGTGACAAAAAAAATTCTCATGGGCTTTATTTATTTATTTTTAAATGTGCAAAAACAGCCAAATAAACATCAACCAAATGAACAAAAACAACAAAATATCAGGATTTTTCTCATCTCAAACACCTGCAGCACTGCTGAACAGAATTAAACAGAGAGAGAAAAAGGACAGCGCTGTAAACGATTCAAAACAGATTGAAATTTGTTTAACTTCAAATAGCCTGGTTGTCAGACTTTCTAATGAACAAAAACAACACCCTTTTAATCAAACTGTCCTGTGCAGCATACAAAGTTATATCTATCTATAAGGCCACAAAGTCATCCCGTGTAACCAAGAAAATAAGTCTGACCTGTATATCAAAATATTTTAAATAAAATAAATAGCCATAGCCACCAGAAAAAATATAAATATAGCAACAGCCACCAGATAAAAACAAAACTTTCATACACATGAATCCACTTGGTGCTACGAAAAGCTCTCCTTTTTTAACGAGGTTCTCAGCCCTCAAAATAAAATAAATGGGCTAGGCCACCCTCAGTCTTCTCTCGCCATACCGATTTGTTTTTTTTTTACTGGTTTTTATAAAGAAAAAGCAGCATGTTGACATGCTCTGGGGTCAGCCTGGTGCGCAGCCTGTTTACCGTGAGACCCGCAGCGGAGAATATGCGCTCAGATGGGACCGATGTCCCAGGAATACACAGGTAGCGCCAGGCCAGAATAGCCAGCCTCGGGAAGCGCGTCTTTTGGATTTTCCACCACTCAAGGGGATCAGTGTCCAGTGATGGTAGATTGTCTCTCATGTAGGTGTCCACCTCTGCTTCTAGATCATCTCCTTGTTCAGGAGAGCTGTAGTCATCTCCCAGGAGCAACGTCATGGCACTGTCCTGGCTGCGCCGGACTCCAGCCTGGGCAGCAGGCACCGCTTAATTCATAACAAAACATTGCGTAATAACAACAAGACGAATAGCAATGATAATAATAATAATAATAATAATAATAATAAAAATAAGACGAATAATAATAATAATAATAATAATAATTAGCTCACCCCCATGCGGTCACACAAGGACTGTCGCACCTTCGCCTTGAACTCTTTAACTCTCGGGCTGTCATCTTCAGCGCTGACCAGGTGTTTGTTGATGAGGCTGAAGGTGATGGGATAAATGTTTGAAACTGACACCTCCTTTTCTGTGGACATGACAGTGGTCGCACATTTCAGCTTCTCCAACACTGGCAAAATCTCCTCCATTATCTGCCAGTGTTCATCTCTGATCTCCAGGGTTCTTGCTTCTTGCAGTTTTGTAACTGCTCGGTCGGACAGAACAGCTGTCACTGCCCACCGTTGTTCAAGCAGTCGTGCCATCATGTCACACACAGAGTTCCATCTCGTTTTACATGACTGGATAAGCTGGTGCTTCGGAAGTTGCATTTGGTCCTGTTTGGCCTCCAGTGCCTTGCATGCAGGTGTGCTGTGGTTGAAGTGCCTGACAAGCCGCCCCGCTGCAACAATAACACGATGCACAAACACATTAAATCCGTCATTTACCGCCAGCTGCAGTGTAAGTGCAAAACAGCGGATCGAGTCCCAGCTGACCCGTCCGGGAGAGTTGGCTGCCACGATCTGCGCGTTGTCGTGGACGCATGCGGACACTTTCCCACTAAGTCCCCACGTCTCCACTGCATCAACCAGTTTAGCTGTGTCTACCTGGCATGCTCTGCGTTAACAAGACAGCAGAATTAACTTTCCAGTACTCATCGATATAGTGACATGTAATTGTCACGTAGCTCTCTGTTGTGAGCGCGGTCCAGCAGTCCGTTGTAATAGCCACGAACTTAGTACTTGCAAGTCGCGTTTTCAGTTCCTTTTTCCTCTCCTCATAACGAGCCTCTAATCGTCGGGTAATGGTCGGTCTTGATGGAATTTGGTAATTAGGCTCGATATAGCCCATTAGCTCCTGGAACCCTTCACCACTGACCACACTGATGGGCAAAATGTCTATTTCCACCATTGAACAGATTTTTTCCGTTATTTTCTCAGACCACCACGCGTCACACTTTCTCCCGGCCATCAAGGAGGGCAAAGTTCGCTGCGATGGTCCTCCATCGTCTGATGCTGGATGCTTGTTTCTTAAGTGGTACTGCATTGTACTCGTACTGCTGGAGTATTTCAGTGCTGTACCGCATAATTTGCAAATGACCTCCTCCCCTTTCCGGTCCGACACGCCCCCATGAGTTGATTTGAATTACGTAGCTTAAAAACAAAATTGACCGTTAGTATTAATCGGTTAGAGTTACTGTTATCGGTTAACGGTTAAACGGTTAACCATGTGCATCCCTAGTTGCGAGGAAAACATTTGAGGGAGTCAGAGTCAGAGGAAGGGGGATCGCTAAAGAGAGGTTGTGCTAAAGGCTCCCCCAGTGGCTGAATAGGTTGAAGAGGGTTGGAGGAGACTGGTGGTGATGCTGCAGTGTCAGTGGGAGCCTGGGGCTGCAGATGTCTCCTTTCAGCTTCACTTTCACAGCCTTGCCTCGCACCGAGAGGAGAGGGAGTCAGAGGAGGACAGAGGAGCACAGTGAAGGAACAATGACGCCTGTTGTCAGGCCTTATGGCATTCACAACAACCACAGCCTCCATCAGTATCTGTGCGGCTGAAAGTAGCCTCCACACTCTGAAACACTGCAGACACAACGTGTGGATGGAGCCCCCGGTTTAGATTACTAGCTTGTACTCTTTTCCTGACAAACCACTTACCGTCTCCTGGGTGAGTGTTTTCTTCCCGCTTTTCTTTCTGATGTGTTTGAAGGAAGAGTGTTCTCTCAAGAGATGCCTCAAGCTAATTGAAAGTCAGCACCCCGGAATCCCCGTGTGTGTTTTTAGCATTTTGACACCTATAATGAGGCACTTTAGTCAAGTATTTTTTTCCTTGTGCTAGTGTCTGTAGCTCCTTTGGCTTCCTGACAAATAGAGGCAAGTTGCCCTTAAATAAATGTCTGAATTTACTTGTCACTAATAAGAAATTATTATCTCTCATCATAAAATAAAAGCTGCTTCTTTGGCTTTTGGCACACAACAGACGCAGCCACAAAGGCGTGATGCTTTCAAATATTTGAGCACTGTAATGTGCTAACCTGGTTCTCTCATGTCCTGCCTGTAAATGTTGGAATAGTTTTGCTGAATTTTTGTACGTGTACTGTATTTCATTTTCAAATATAAGCACTCAGAAGTCAGCTCAACTTTGTTTAACGCTCAACGGAGGCAGAAAAATGTCTTCCCTGGAAAGGAGTGCAGTAAATGTTCAGAACGTGCTCGGTGGCTACAGACAGCATGTGGGACGGCACGCGCTGGTGGCTGCTGAGTACGATTCAGTCCTCGGTCTGTCTAGTTTATGATGGTCATCTTATAAGGATTTCCTGATGAGTATGTAGTGATTGTCTTTCAGGCACGAGGACTCACACTTGAGACGTTTCGTCATTCCCAGGACTTCTTTATTTTGTTCTAGCAGTGTCACAGAATCAGCCTAACAGAAATATACCCATTTTAATTTAGATATAAACCCACAATCCCTTTTATTTCCCTTCCCTCCCTCTGTCTGCTGGACCTGGCATGTCCGTCTGGATGGGCTGCTTTGAGTTACACTAATGGATCACTTTACAGAAAAATACCAGATGCGTTTTACTGCCATTACATTAACTGGTGGTTATAAGTAGGGTTTTTTCCCACTGTAATAAAGCTGTAATGGAAACCACACTGGACCTTTTCTTCAAAGTAACATTAAAGTGCCAGATTTTTTATTTCTTTTATGCGTATGTATATTTTATAGTGAAAACAACAACAAAAGTGCAGGAGAGCAGCATCATTACCAGGCACTAGGGGTGGGTATTGGCAAGAATTTCACGATACCATACGTGTCACGATATTTGACTCACAATTTGATACGTTATTGCGATATATTGAGCTCTTTTGCGATATTCTACATAGTTCACTGAAAAATTTTAAATGCAGCTTAAAATACAAGTTGCATATACTTCATATGCAGATGTTCATACATTTATATATGTATATATATTTACATATACACATACATATATACATATTAACTGTATATAGTCAACAGTAACAATATGACTTCTTTGGGGGGAAAATCAATATTAAAAATTAAAAATCCATATTATATCAGAAGAAAAAGTATTGCGATATATTGTCATATCGATAGTTTTACCCACCCCTACCAGGCACCGTGACAAACATTTTCTATTGAGGACACCATGTATGTATGCAGTCCTACATGATTTATACAGTATATGATTATAGAGTACAAATATAGAAGTGTGGTGTCGAGCAAAAACTAGGTAAAGGAGATTTCAAGGATGACAGGGTGACAGCTATGTTATCCGATGATAGTCAGAGCATTATATAGCAACAAATAACTAGGTGCTATGAACACATATAAAAGAGTGATAACTACCTGAGCAAGAAATGAAGTCAGTCTCCCTCTGTGTGCGTTGGAATCAGCACTTCTCTGTGATTTGTTGACATAGCCGTTTTCACTATTAGCACCGCAAGCTGTCGGCTCACCGTTGCCATGTTGAGAGCCAAGCAGAGGCAACATAAATACTCCCAACCAAGCTGCAGAAATAATCATCAAATCATAGCTATTTTTTCATTATTCATGCTTCAGGTTCCTTCAATTATTGGTGTGCAGTAGCGAGACTTTTCAAAAGTTTTCCTCATTTGTATGATTCATCATGTCTCACAGGAGTGCTCTGTTGAAGCTTAACTGTTACATTCAATACTCAGATGTACACAAGCTGGATTATGAAGGCATTTTAGGTTTATGTTGTTTTTTTATCTGCCACAGGCTCTGTTAAGATGCCCAACACTTTGACTGGTGGTAAAAACAGGAGCGCTGGGTTTCAAGGTTGAGTTGAACAGTCTGGAACAAAAGGATTGTTTGCCTGTGATTGCTCATGAAGAAAACAGCAGACACCTTGCTCACACACACGCTTGTGTCTTTATACAGTAATAGTTGTTTTAGATGACAGCGGTCGCCTGCAGACGCCCTCTGCTTTGAGTGGAGCACACAGCGGCTGCCTTTGTTCAGTCTGTTTCAGGGCCATTTTGTCCACAAACATAAAGTCTCTTAAAAACACCCACACTCCTCATCTCTGACTAGGCCCATACACGCCTGTCTAGGCGCAGTTTATTAGTCAGCTGGGATATTTTTCATACAACCAGAGCTTCCGTCTGTCCTTCAATCAGAGAGACAACAGTTCCTTCTTGTTAATGGCAAAAAGTCGAGAAGAAGCATAACAGAAAAAGCTGCACTGAAACTAAACCAAGCAGAGAGATGAGGATCATAAGTGCTTTGTTTTTAACCAGTTTCACTTGACAAATACCAAACTTTTAACCACATTATGTGTCCACACACTCAAAGATAGATGTGGTTGGTGCCACATAATAGTATTTACAGTAAAAGAGCTCCTCTAAACAGCATGTGATGGGAATGAAAGAAGAGGCAACAGAGTAAGTAGGAAAGCTGTAAAAGTTGTTTTATAATTATATTTGAACACTGCATTTTCAATTTATTCTCACTGTTTTTTTATTAATCAAAATAAATGACTGTAGAGAAAAGGCACTCAATAATATGTCTTTAGAATGCATGTCTGTGTGTTAATCAGTCATTGTTGCAGCTCTACTCTTAAATAACCTGATGGTCTTGGATGAGATTGTTTCTGTTTAGGGTGAAGTTATTTTGCAGCACATTTAACATTTGGAAGCTTTTAACTTGGTTTGTTAGAAAGTTTTGAAAAATGATTGTTATTTAGTTCTTTTTCCACATCAAAACAGTTTATAGTTTTGAAACTATGGGTGGGAAAAAATGTTGCTACTTTTTGTTCTGATATAAATTTTTAATTTCTTAAGATAGATTTTTGTCCCCACTAAATAAAATGAAAAAAATAATCTACGTAAATGCGGTAACTTTGATCACCCTAAAATAGATATAGGCATGTATATATGTATGTATGTATATGTTTCTATATAAATCTGTGTGTGTGTGGTATTTTAAGCTGCATTTTAAAATTCTCGGTGATCTATGTAGAATATCACCATACCATATATCACAATACCATAGTATTGCAATAATGTATCGTATTGCGATACTTGAGTCACGATATGTATCGTATTGTGAAGTCCTTGCCATACCCACCCATATTTGAAACCTTTTCTGAATTTTCCACAGGCATAAATTTATCAGTATTCATGGGTGTCAATATCAAACAACATCAGCTGTGATCCAACTATCTAACTATTATTTCATCTTCCCGTCATCATTCAGCCTTTCGACATTGACTGATCGACTGATTTTTATCTTTCGTTTCAGCTCTACGATAAGATCAACACCAAGTCGTCACCACAGATCAGAAACCCCCCCAGTGATGCCGTGCAGAGAGCCAAAGAGGTGAACGAACTCTTTCATACCTCATCGTGATTTGCTGCTGCTTCTCTCTTTACGCTCACACTACTGTATTAATCCCTGTCGCTCACTAAAGCTTTTACATCACTGCTTTGGATCATTGTGCTCACCTGCTTTCAAAGTGATGTCTGGTACAACCAGGTGTGTCCCAGGTGGCCTTGAACATCGTGCCTTAGAGATGACCTTTATTCAGAAAGTCTGAGAATGATTGGAATTATCAAAATCATCATCAAAAGTGGGGCTGTAGAAGTATTTAACAGTCTCTTTGATGAAATCTTGACCTCACACTGCTCATGTATTACAACTAGAGTGCTCTCTTAAGCAGAATACAACTCTGGCGGCCGGCCATTTGTCACACCTTGCGGTTAATATTGGATCAATGTAATCCTGAACTGTCACAAGAAACCCCAGTTACTGTGAAGTGAAGGTTTAAAATGTCATTTTACAGTTTAAGAAAGCTTTATTATGCCAGGGAGCACAAGAGCAATTTAATACGTCATTTTCCAATTTTAAAGTCCCTGGGATTTGCTGGTAAAACTCAGTTCAGTCAGTTTCTGGAATATTGACCTTAAAGACAAAGCTGGAGAGAGTTTTTGCTTTAGGGCGTCTACAGTGGAGGTTTTGATTTGTTTCAAACCATTTGTGATGTAGCAGGATGATGTCATGGTCTCATTAACTGAGTAGACTGGCTGTGATGGTGAGTGGAACAACTAGTAGAGGCTTTGATAGATGTGTGCTACTGGAAATGAGACGATTACTGACCAATCACTGACTTACTGCACTGTTAATGCTCTTACAGACTTGCTTGGTTGCAACCTCACCCTAGATGCCACTAAATCCTACCTACTCATCTTTTAACTCTTTGAGGGCCATTGATGTAATACTACGTCAAAGTGGGGTTTTTTTGCAGCGGGTCGCTGATCACGGTCTGCTGCAGCCCGTGAGTAATTTTGGGGCTTCTGGGAGATGAAGTCAGAGCATAAAGAGACGGTATACACCACAGAGATCAAAACAGGAAGTGGAGACGATCGAGATTAGAGAGCAAAACAAACAGAATCTGGACAAAAAGTGGTGATTTTGGTGAAAATGTCCTCTACTCTACCTCTGATAAAACAAGAATGGAACAAGGTAAAAACAAACATTTTTTTCATGATGAAATATAGAGTCTCTTCTTTCATTTGAGCTATTCACTGTCTTCAGAGACATAGTACAAAATATTCTGTGGGTCTAGAAATATGACTGAAAAATGGGTAAAAACGTTGGCACAAGGCACTTTTGAAACGGCTGGCACTCAAAGACTTAACATACCATGATAAGGACATGGTCCAATGCTGTGCAGGGTCTCAGATCTGTGCCTAAATACTAGGGGTGGTGAAAAAAATACAGATATGGCAATATATTGCAATACTTTTTCTTCTGATATGTTGATTTTTAATCTATTAATATAATTTCCCCCCCCAAAAAAGTTGTTTTGGGCTGATCATAAATCCAGAATGACTTCCGAATGTTGAAATTAAAAGTTAAATAAAAAAAATATTCTGCATTAACATGGGAACTTCGACAGCTCAACACACACATATAGTATATGTATATATACATACATACATACATACATACATATACCTATAGACGTATGTATTTACTGTACATATATACAACTTATTTTAAGCCTCGTATTAAATTTCTCAGTGATCTATGTAGACTATCGCAATATTTCACAATATCACAATAATTTATTGTATTGTATTGTTGGACATTTTCGTACAATTTTATATGTAGTGTTAATGTGTTTTCATTGTTGTTATTCTGTACACATGGCATCAATTTAAATTAGCAATTAACTTAATCCCCGTGCATGTTTTATCAGAGGTAGGACACTTTCACCAAAATCACCACTTTTTCTCCAGATTCTGTTTGTTTTGCTCTCTACTCTTGATCGTCTCCACTTCCTGTTTTGATCTCTGTGGTGTATACCGTCTCTTTATGCTCTGACTACATCTCCCAGAAGACCCAAAAGTACTCATGGGCTGCGGGAGACCGCGATCAGAGACCCACTGCATAAAACACTTGGACAGCAAAACTCGTCAATGGCACTCAAAGAGTTAATGCAGAAGCTGACAGGAATTAAACTTGGCCCAAAGCTGTTGCTGTGGCAACATAATGGCACTGAAATGCTCCATATAAGGACAAAGAGTCCAGACCGTCTTGCAGCAACACTGAAATTATATTGACTCAAGACAAAAAAGGGAGAGATTGAGTCGTTCAGTGATTTATGTTGAGTTATTGAGTCAAACTTCAGCGACCTCTGGAGGTTTGTTTGTTTGTTTGTTCGTCATCCAACTCCCTGTGACTCGGGATCATTGTCAGCAGTTGTACCGCAGCCTGTTTACACACAGCTGTTTTCATAATGAAAAATCTCTGGCCTCAGTGTTTGACCTTCCTCATTAGAGATGCTGCTGGATATAACACACACGCGTACACACACACACACACACATACACACACACACACACACACAGAGTGGGCTATTAGTGTGGTTTGTCTTTCTCTACCTTTTCAGTGTTGCATTGTGGTCTCAGAGGTCTGACCGTGAATTCACATTCACACTGTTAGCTCTGCTTCATGTGTTTATCTCTCAGTGTGCTCGTAACACTCGAGCAGGAACTGGTGCTTAACAAGGTTTGTGAGGGCAATGCTGTGTGTTTTTGTGTTTTGTGCTTTGTTGAAGTGAGCAATTAAAAAGTCTGAACAGTGAGGGAGTGGGTGATGGCTGGCGTCTTAAATCCTAGTGCTGTTAAGACTCAGAAAGGCTAGCTGAGCTCTTTTTTTGTGGCTTCAGTTCATGTCAAAGAGACCTGGTTAATTAACACAGCTGTGGTACGCTGTGTCCGAGAAGTCTGCTTCACATTTTCCTATTTAAATCAGTCGACATGGATCTAGAGCTGCGGACAGACCCCAAACAGATGTGAGGCGGACTTTTTTTGTCTTTTATTAGTTTTCTAGTTGTTTCAACAAAGAGATAATTCATTACAAATTGATTACAAACTGAGCTGCATTTTTCAAGTATCTCAGTCAAGCAGTTTGTCCCGACCAGCCTTCTTGGAGTGACCCATGCATGTAATCAAACACAGGAATAAAATCATTAGCCTTTTAAGTGCAGGGAAGTAATAATATCTTCTTCAGGATTTAGGAGAGCTCAGGTTTGTCTTCACCTCACCATCAGCAACAGCTAATTTACTGTCATTTGCTGTGAGCTATTAAATGAATCGCCAACTGTTTTCATAATGTCTTTTGAGTTTATTTTGTTTTGTTTTTTTTGCGGAAAAAACTCTAAACGAAATTCTCTAATTCCAGCTTCTTAAATGTGAGTGTTTTCTGGTTTCCTTACTCCTTTATACCAGTAAACTGAATATATTTTGGAGCTGTGGACAGAATAAGACATTTGAGGTCATCTTGTTGTTTTTTTTTTTTAAACACTGATCAACATTTCTGGAAACAATTTGCTAATCGATTAATCTAGAAAATAATCTTCTGATTAATCAACTATTAAAATAGTCATTAATCGTGCCTTCATGGCACCATAACTCTTTAACACTCTGACGACCTGCCGGTGAGCCTTTCTAAAGTTGTAGGTTTTTTTTTTCTTTTTTTTATTGAGAAATACAGTATATTGAGAAAATGTCAATGGCAAATAAAATCCACAGATTTTTTTTCTTTTTCTAAAGTTGTAGTTTTTAAGCTAGAGAGAAGAATATAAGGGTGTTTTCACATATAGTCCCCTTTAAGCGAGCCAAACTCAGTCCTCTGTAAGTGGACCAAAAAGTGGACCAACAGAAAAAGAACTCAGTTCATTTTGTGTTCATATTGTGAGTTTATTACAAAGAGGACCAGGTTCTCTTTCTGGTCCAGTTCAGCTTTGATGGGGTCTCAGTCCCCTTTCTGTCCACACGTGGTCCTCTAGAGCTCTCAAGCCCCCAATTCACTGAATTCTGGGTAGTTTTCACTTGGAACAAAACGTCTGCTGCCGTGCTTTCCCTCCTGTGTTTTCTGGTTAAAATTGCGCATATTCATCGGGAAAATAAAGTTATTCAGATTACATATGAGCACAAAAAGCTGCCATGGATGCATCCGAAATTCCATACTAACATAGCTATTGAGTATGCTAAAACAGTATGTGAGATTTTTAGTATGTCATACTAAGAAACCTTAGTATGAATCCAATAGTACGTGAGGTGCAATAAATATTATAAATATATGTATATTATAAATATTACAGTATGCAAGCACTGGACACTACGTTGGCATAAATGCAATGCAGTGGTGACGACAACAACATGGACAATCGTGGTTATTAACTTATATGATAATAATATATCAAGGATGTATTATCAGATTATTATTATTATTAGATGTATTAATATCGCAGCTTGCCTGTTGAGGTGACATTGACATGGGTTACCACGGTTACGCGTCTCCAATCCAACCGGCAAGAGGCTGCGTCACTTCCGCACACAGTATGTTGAACAATAGTACACATATTGAGTATGTAGTGTAAAATCTGGAATTTCAGATGCCCACCCTGTTTTGGGTTCTCTACCGCTGAGTTTTTCTGGCTACAGTCACGTGACAAATCTACGGCAAGCAAAGGCAGTTACAATCCAGTGAAAAAGGCAAAGAGAACCCGGTGTGCTTTGTGTTCACAATGCGCAGATTAGACGAACCGTATCGCTGACTTTTAGCGAACCGTACTGAGACCACGTTCTCTTTCAAAGGGTTCTGAGTATGGTTGTTGTGTTCACATATGCGCAAAGAATACTGTCGGAGTTCGTTTGAAGGGCTGAAAGGGACCAAGTGTGAAAACACCCTAATATAATAATACACGTTAAATTGCTATTCTATTCTTTTTAATCTATAGGCACTTTTGCCACTGAGAATATCATTTTAGTAGAGCTGCCCCTTGTTAAGACAGTACACGCGGCACTGTAATTTTACATACAAATACCTTATGAGACAAACTGTAATTTTTGTCATAAATACCTTCACACAAAATGTGAATATTTTGCAGTGAAAAAGAGGCATATCTTTTTCAGAACGACATACATTTTCTGAGCTTTCATACAGCCCTTGACATGTAATATTTAGAAGCAATTATTTGGCATTTTCATGTGTGTGTTCATCAGTCAATCGACTAATCAGTAGTTTTGGTCGACCGAGATGTCTTCAATAAAGTAATCGTTTTTGTAATGATTCGTGATTCATTTCCAAGTAATCTCTGAGCTCATCTCTTTGTCGCCTTTGTGTGATTCTTTGTGGAAAAACTCAGCTCTACAGATCTGATGATTCAGTCAATTGATCGATTAGTCAACAAAATGATGTTAGTTGTCTCACCTCTAATATTTAATCCCAGAATCAAAGAGACAAGTAGAATTCAGACTTTATTTTTTTTTAATCCATGAAAACTTGAAGTGAAGAATTGCACTGATGCTTAAGGACTACTTGCTCAGGACTGCCTCACTACAGTTTCACGTCAAATTAACTCATCATTTAATTTTGGTACTGCCTTCTGGGATGACCTCCTCCTCCTCTGCTTTACTTCTCTCTCAACTGATTCACTCTGGCTCACACTGAAATGCTTTGAACCAATCAGACTGCAGCTTCCAGTGGACTCTTGTGGGTTTTGTGGCCCTGCAGAGCAGCGATAAGACGCTTCAAACTTCCAAAAGCTTTGTTCTTCCAACTGCACTAATACTCGTCTTTACCTCCAAATTCATCAGCTGAATGAGTTCTGTTAGCGTTAGCACTAACCTTCCTCTGGAGCATAGTTAAAGGCTTTGGCTGTAGATAATAATCTCACAAATTCACAGCTCATTCAAATTGGCCGCCAGGGCCAGGGTGGAGTCTCACTTTTCCCCCTGACTGTTGCCATCATCTGTGACATCACCTCTGAACAGGACGGTCAGCAGCTTATATAACCTTCTTCCTGTCTTCCTCCACTTAAGAGTTCCTCCCAAGACGACACGAGTGGCGCTTTGAAACACCTGGAATATGTAAGCTTTCATCACACCGCCATGGTGCCATCATCACAGTATTAATGAGTAGAGCAGGAGGCAGGACTGGAGCTGGTTTGAACTGGGGGGGATAAACTGTTTCTGTATTTAGAACAAGCAACATCATGTATTTACAGCACTTCTGACATCTGAACACACAATATGAATGACCAGTGCTAACAGCAAACACATAGATCTGCTGTCAGTGCAGTAGGTCTCTACATAATATTATCACCTCTCAGGGAACTGAAATGATCAATAAAGCACAAATAAAAGCAGGAAGGATAGCTGTAACCCTTGATATCACATCTGAAGGAGCAGAAAACAGCAATATACTGGATTTATTTAACATTTTACAGGTAACATGAAAGTGTGTTTCACAACTTTCTGCAGTCAAATGAATGTTTTTGATTTATAATGAAACATTAAAATCCTCTTTACAGGGTGGAAACCAGTGTGAGGCAGTGTGAAAGATATTGATAAAATATCTTCACAATGATCAAATGCATCAGTGCTTTAAAGTTATATTTATATAAATGTAATTTTTGTGTCTGTCTGACTGACGGGCAACAGTTTCTGAAACTGGTCCAGTGTTGAGGGTGTGATCTGTCTAACATGATGGGGTTTGTTATGATGGAGAACTGAAATTGCAGCTTATTTAAAAGGTTTTCACTGTCATGGCTGAATATTTGGGTGAGGTCTTTCAATTCAGTGGCTTTCTGTATTTATTTGAGTATACAGATATTCAGATTTCACAAGACTTGTTCTTGAGTGGGACTTGGACACAATAACAAAGGGACCAGATCAGGAGGAGAGTAAAAAATGCTTCAGTTATGTGTAGAATCCTTTCCTTAATGTTGTCAGACGCTTAAAATAACAGCTAGAGCCTGTCAGTGGTAAAGCAGGGTTCCTGCAGTTCGTTAAAAACAGAAGTCTTAAAATCTCTTGAAGTAAAATCAGGGTAATTAAGATCTTAAATTGTCTTAAATTTACTGAAAATTTGCTGTAAGTATTAAATTTTCAGATGGTGCATTTAATGTCAATAGGAAAACATGGGATACAGAGATTTACTGCAATTTTGCACATTATTCTGTTCACAAAGTTCACTTCTTTTTTCTTGTTGTGAAATTATAGATGCACAAAAAAGTTAAGTGTTATGCCTTCAATTAATTTAGTTGTTGCATGTGTTAAAGGGCTGAAAAAAATTACAAAAAAATTATTATCGGAGATTAATCAGTTCAGATTTTTTTCCTGCTAAATATCTTTATCGGCCTCAAAAACTCCATATTGGTCGGGCCCTACAATAAATCAACTATTTTCTACCAAAGAAATTGTGATGACATTTTTGGGTTTTAAATTATATTTGCTGAGGTCTTAAAAAGTGTTACATTTGACTTTTAAAATGGTTCAAGAGCCCTATTTAAAAAAAAGCACTCTTAGTGAACATTACACTGATGCTGATTACTTGCCCTCAGCTTGTTTCGCAGCTGCAGCATCCTCCATCAGCTCTGGATCAGTTTTGTCCCCAATAGTCACTTAAGATCATAATAAGAAATAGTCAGGTTGAAACATACTGAAGGTATTTTAACGTGGCAAAAGCAGCATGAGAATGAAGAATATCTCTTAAGTGACGAGTGTTGACTTCACACTCATCTTTACGTTCTCAAAAGCAAAAGCAAGCTCTTTTCTGGTAAAGAACAACCCCATTTTTATCTTTAATTTCTGTTCCAGTCACTCCACATGCTGTTTATAACAGAGGCTGTGGATGTGTGCGAATGACCAGGATGCATTTTGTCTCATCAGCATTCAGCACAAGCATATATAACAAGTATATGTGGTTATTATGGTTATATTCTCTGAGTGACAGGCGTACTAAAGGCAGAGTTTCAGTCCTGCTCTCACACACACTCAGGCCTCACCTCTACAATGCCACATTCACCAGTCAGGCGCAACATAACTGGAGTTGACATCACGTCAAAAGGCCAGGAGGAAGGGCAGAGCCTTGACCAGCTTCCTCGGCTCACTGAGTGATGTCCAGAGTTGGGCTCACATTGGCTGTGGAGATGTTGGAGGCGGTGTCAGGGCCAGGTTTAGACGGAGGTGGGGGATGTGAGGGTTGCTCTCCATATGCTGTCTGAGATGCAGCAGGTACAGCTGAGGTATGAAGTGTGTGGGATAAAGACAAGGATTAACACCCGTGGCTGAAAAAAAAACAAACTGCTTTTTCCTCTTTCTACACATTCAGGTGCTGGAAGAGATCTCCTGCTACCCAGAGAACCACGAAGCCAAGGAACTGAGACGGATACTCACCCAGCCTCATTTCATGGTGAGTCCAAAACAAAAATAAAAAACACACTGCTCATGTCCGTCAAACCTCTCTGACGACAGACATAAGCTAAAAACATCTCAAATAAATGTTACATCTTTTGGTCTTTACTTAACATTTGAATCTACCTTTTTAACTCAAAAACATAATTTAACTAATTCTGCTGGAATATGTGCATGTTTAGGGTCTGAGGATCTGAGCAGCAAGGGTTAATCCAGTCAAGGGAAAGTCACTGTTGGGCTGTCAGCGGCCTCCTAAGTTAATCCTATCACATTAGTGCATCTGATTTCCACCTCTGATCAGCGGTCTGCTCAATATCAGAGAGACAGACCAACAGAGAGGGTGATGTAAGGGGGGGGACAATGGAGAGAAAAATGCAACAAAATGAAATGATAATGACCGAGAGACGGTCAATAATTAGGATGAATGGAAGGATCCAGGCTGGAGTGAGGAAGGAGGGGTGGTGTGGATGGAGGTCAATAAGGCATGGTCTGATGCGATGTGCCGTGTTGGGTGAGAGGCCCGGCTGCCTTAGAGCACTACAAGAGCATAAAGTGACGGAGGAAAAGAGGCACCGTCAACTTCTGCATTCCAGCGAGTTCAAGGCGAGCATGTGCGGACTGATTTAGTGTTTTAGTGAAAGGGATTTCTTTTCATTCCTTTACTAGTTTTGAGAAAGCTGTATTTTTTCTGAGAATGAGATGAGAGGATCATTACAACTCTTATGTCTCTTCATTATGTGCAGTAGCGGCAGAGGTCATGAAATCTGCGTTATCAGTGGTTATGTGCATCATAGATATGGGGTCAGTAGGAGCCTGCTACACCTACTGGTAGGTTTTATCATCGACTCACACAAAAAAGGGAATAAAAGAAGACAGCAATAACCTTAATGATTATGTCAGGAGGTATCCCATGTGAAATGAACAACATGTAGTTGTTTGTCTGTAGTTTATGTTTCAGAGAGTTATTTGAAGTCTTTTCCCCCTAAAATTAAATTGAATGATTACGTTTTCTTTTCGTCTTGTTGTCACCTTGAGATTTCCAGTTGCTCGCTGAGCCAAGGCGACCAGCTGCTTGCTGCAGCTTCATATTCAGCAGACAGAAGTGTTATTAATCATTTAATTTAAACATTTCACCCACTTCCTTTGTGCCGTAAATGGATCCTTCATGTTCCCACGAGATTGTACTCATTGTCATGGTTCTAAATTCATTACATTGTACCATCCACATTTATTTCATAGCTATAGGTTTAAGCTTGTCTTCTGCCATTTCAAGAAAACAAATAAGCACATTTCCGACAATGCTGAACTATTCCTTTTAGATTAAAAAAAAAGACACATAACCGCTCGCTTGGTTGTGTCCAAATGAAATAAAATCTTCCTCCCAGCACCTCTGAAGCTTGCAAATGAACACAATATATCTTGTTTGTTTTAATCCGTACAAAAACAGAAAACAGTGTTTTTAAGAGGAGCTCCATTCTGTAATTATTTCTTGTTAATTAAATTTCTTGTAGTTAATCCGTCTGCTCGGCACTTCTGTGCAAAGTGTTGCCGGCTACAGCGCCGGTTGCCCGGCAACCTCCCTATGCCAACAACTCCATTTGTTTACCAAGAGACAGTTTGAGCACATAACTGGCCTCTAAGAGTCCAAATTGTCATTTGTGTTTGTGCATGGATTAAAAACAATCTTATTTAGCTGATGAGAGCTACCACTAATTCAAATGTGTCATTTAATTAATGTAGCTTAAGAGTAGAGATTGATTTAAATGAAATTATGGCACCTGTTAGGCAGATATTTGACAGTGACAGTCGACTTCTTTTCCACTTCTTCCAGTCTGTATGCTAAGCTAAGCTAAAATAAGCTAATCACCTAAGGCTAATCAATGTAAGGTACAGACATGAGAGTGATGTAAACCAGTGGTTCGCAACCTTTTTCATGTTGATGTCTCCTATATTAATACACATTACCTTATATAAAGACAAGGATGGCAACTAGTAGTTGTTTAGTGTGAAATGTCAAAACGTTGTGAAAAATGTCCAAGATGTTGTCCTTGAATGTCTTGTTTTTGCCATAACTCACAAATACTCAGTTCAGTGTCATAGAGGAGTAAAGAAACCAGAATTATTCACTTTTAATATATATATTTCTAAGAAAATAATATATTCAAAGAATTTTTACCTCTTAAAATATCTATTATCAAATTAGTTGGTGGTTATTTCAACAGTATAATCATTCAGCAATACAGTATATCAGCAATGATTATATTACCAATATAATCCTTAAAGCTCAACTACAGTGGAAGAAGTGAAGCCTATGATCAGAATATTCAATTTTATAATGTTTTAAATAGTGAAACTAGACAATTCCTCATTTGGCTGGGGAACCAAAGAAATCTCATATTTGTTCTAAATGTGTCCCAGTTTGTTTTACGTGAATGACATCAGCTGACAGGAAGTAAACGAAAGAAAGTGAATGAGCTCATTTCCCAAAACGTGGAAATAACTGTAGAACAGTGACGGCGGTTTAAGACAAACTGTTTGAAACCGCCTGCAGCAACTCATTTCACTGAACAATGACTTTTACTTTTCTCATGCTACGTTACAATCAGGATCTGTGTGTTTTATTTTATCATCCATTTCATCTTGAACATCCTCTGGCTCATTTTGAAGTTCACAGCTGTGTTGAATGCTGCAAGTTTTTTTTTTTTCTTTTCAGAGAATTCAACATCAGATAATCTGAAGATCTGTTCTCGGTCACTCTCTCTTACGCTTTCTCACTTCAGTTAATAAGTTAACCCCTTAACTCTGCCCTCATTAGAACACAACCTTCACGTCCTTAGGTTATTATATGTGTTGTGTAGTTTCACATGGAGGGCAGAGATGCTGCTGCCTCTGATCTGCTCTCCTGCTTCGGGCGTTTGTGTGTGAGTCATTCAACTTAATCTGCAGTTACACAACACAGAGAGGCTTCACACCTGATGCCTGAGGAACAGGGAAAGTACCTGAAACTACCTGAAGCCAAGTTACAGTTTCAAACCAAGTACTAAAGCGCTGCATTATTATTTTTAAGGTTCCCACAGTTTCTTAAAAAATCTGAAAATGTCTTAAATTAAAATCCATGCAATTAAGGTCTTAAATTGTCTTACATTTACTGTAGGTATTACATTTTTGTTTAATGCCAGTCGGAAAACACAGTATTGAGAGTCTTAAATTAAAAATGTCTTAAATTGAAATCCAGGTAAACAAGGTCTTAAATTGTCTTAAATTTGCTGTAGGTATTAAATTTTCAGATGGTGCGTTTATGCCAATAGGAAAACACAGTATTCAGAGACTTACCGCAATTTCGCACAAAGTTCACTTCTTTGTTCTTGAAAGTTGTAGAAAAAAGTTAAGTGTTATGCCTTCAATTTAAATCGTTGTTGCAAGTGTTAAAGGGCTGAAAAAAAAAAACTAAAAAAATATTATCAGAGATTAATTGGTTATGTTTTTCTTTTCCCTGCTGCTTGTCTGCATCAGCCTCAAAACCTCCAGATTGGTCAGGCCCTACAATTAATTGACTATTTTGTACCAAAGAAATTGTTTTGACATTTTGGGGTTTTAAATTATATTTGTTGCGGTCTTAAAAACCTCTTAAAAAGTATTAAATTTGACCTTTAAAATGGTACAAGAACCCTGATTTTGTTGAGGTGGATTTTAATGAGTTTTGTATTGTCCTTGTAAACCCTATGGCATGAAAATCCCATTAAATTAGCAGTTTCTGCCTGTCTGGCACCAACAACTCTGACACCTTTCAGTTCGTCTTCACCATGTCAACCTGCTGAAATCCACTGAGTTGCTACTATGCGATTGGCTAATTAGATATTTGCGTTGACAAGCAGTTGAGCAGCCTAACCTAAGCACATTGCTCAAATGAAAGAAGAAACTATTTCATCATGAAAAAAATGTTTGTTTTTACCTTGTTCCATTCTTGTTTTATCAGAGGTAGAGGACACTTTCACCAAAATCACCACCAGAATCCATATGTTTTGCTCTCTAATCTTAATAATAATAATAATGCATCATGCTTATATAGCGCTTTTCATGACAGATAGATATAGAGCTGTGCGATATGGATAAAATTCTATATCCTGGTATAGCCAAGTTTATATCCTGATAACGATATATATTGCGATATAGTATTTTTTTTCTGATGTGTTTTTACTTTCCATTGCGCTCTCCTCCGTCTCCTCTGCGGCGTAATCCCTTATATGATTTTATTCTGAAGGCTTACTTTGAGAGCGACCGGAAGTCCGGCTTTGTTTGCGCTGTAGCCTAGTTTTACTGTGCAGTTTGGCTGCTAATAAAATTGTTTTTGTTTTTGTTTTAAGTTGTTTTTGTTTTAAGCGATAATAAATCATTCACACGCAACACGATGTCCACCATGCTGCTTTACCTCTGCTTACTTCCGAGCTACAACTATTTTTGTTTACTTCCGAGCTACAACTACCACAAACCTGTCCTCACGGGTGACGTGAACATGCTACCACAAAGCAATAGCGTTGCTGCAGTTACAGTAGCTGTCATATTATTATGTCTATGCTTCATACAATACACGTTTTGACCTCGCATGATACATTTGAATTATCCAGTGTCATTCTGACGTTGAGTTGTACTTGATGCGGCATATCTAAACCACAACCAGAGTAACGTTTATGTTAGCGTAGCAACAGAGCTAACTAAGTAGCTACATGTTAAAATTACGATATAAACAACAGAGGCTTATATCATACGGTAGACATTTTTCTACCGCATTACGATATATATCGTAATATTGCACAGCTCTAGATAGATACATTATTCATTCAATCCCCATTCACACTTGGTGATGGTGAGCTACATGTGCAGCCACAGCTGGCCTGGGGCAGACTGACAGAACAGACCGTGTCTACAGCCTACGATTCATACACATTCAGGGGAGACAAGGAGGGTTAAGTGTCTTGCCCAGGGCAGACACTTAACCCTCCTACCCACTTGATCTCTGTGGTGTATACCGTCTCTTTATGCTCTCCCAGAAGCCCCAACATTATTCACAGGCTGCGGGAGACCATGAGCGGCGAATAACCACTTTGATGTCAAAATAGGTCAATGGCACTCAGAGTTAAAACACATTCAGGGGATTTCTTATAACTCTTCGGCACCTTTAATGCAGGACGTCGAAAGCATAAAGGGTGTTTTCTGGTTTAGATTTATGCGTATAACCATTGTTTCCTTGTAAAGTCTGAGCCACTCTAACTGCACTGTCTGGTGTTTCAGGCTTTGCTGCAGGCCCACGACGTTGTGGCCCACGAGGTTTACAGTGACGAGGCTCTGAGGGTGACCCCTCCGCCCACCTCGCCTTACCTGAACGGAGACTCCCCAGAGAGCACCAACGGAGACATGGACCTGGAGAATGTCACCAGGGTCCGTCTGGTCCAGTTCCAGAAGAACACAGATGAGCCAATGGTAGTCAGTTTGACACATTTACTGTTTTGATCTTTTTGTTAAGACTGTCTCACTGTTATCATGCATCATGCATCAAGCATGTTTGTGTGTTAACCCATGCAGGGCATCACACTGAAGATGAACGAGTCAAACCACTGCATTGTGGCGAGGATAATGCACGGGGGGATGATTCACAGACAAGGTACGCTCCTGCAGCCTGAGTGTATACATGTGAGCAGTGATTTATAGATGGCTTCCTACAGGCTGTATGACTCAGGTTCACTATTCATATAGAGCAAAAGTAGTTTGAGCATTTCATGTATACTGATTTACTTCTAGTGTCAAAATATTGCTTGGTTGCATGGCCATGCCATTTTTATACAGTATTCTTAATTAAATAATTAGTTTGGTTGATAAAAATCATTAAAAATGTGCATCACTGTTTCCCAAAACCCAAGATGATGATGGTAAATGTCTTGTTTTGTCCACAGTTCAAGTATATTCAGTTCTCTGTCATAGAGGAGGAGAGAAACCAGGAACTATTCACGTTTAAGAAGCTGAAAACAGAGAATTTAGACTTTTTTTTTCTTTAGTAAAATTACTCGAACCAATTTATTGATTATCAAAGTAGATTAATTTGGTAGTTAACTGATTCATTAATCATTGCCACTCTAAAATATGCAGGAAACGACATGTCATTATTAATTTAAATCTATAGGAAGCAGAAAAGAACAATAACATTTCTTCTGCTAGTTTTCACTTTTGCTTTTAAAAATGAAACCCTGCCATCATCTTAAATGAAGGAAACAATAAAATCTGCACAGGGTGCAGTGTGCATCCATTTTCCCAGACTTTTCAACAGCTGGTTCGTCTCTGCTCACGTGGTTGAAGGCAACACTTGCTCTACTGTTGCATTGTGATGCCAGCATACCGTTAATTAATCCCCAGTTGATTTATTGTGTGGTAATTGGGAAACCATCCCCATTACAAAGGCTGCTTTTCAAGTTGTGATGGGGGAGGAAAAGAAGTGCAGCAGAGGCTAATGAAATATCAGTGAGGCTGTTAAATGAGGAGAAAGGGTTGATTGTGTCTTTCTCCTTGTTTCCTTTCAGGAACGTTACATGTAGGAGACGAGATCAGGGAGATCAACAGCATCAGTGTGGCCAACCAGACTGTGGAGCAGCTGCAGAAGATGCTGGTGTGTAAGTGTGTGTGTGTGTGTGTGTGTGTGTGTGTGTGTGTGTGTGTGCGTGCGTGCGTGTGTGTGCGTGTGTGTGCGTGTGTGTGTGTGTGGGACAGGACGTCTGACAAACTGTCTGTGGCCCTTAGACTCAAAAAAAATAATCTTACTCTCATCAGTCCACAAATTTTTACGCCATTTCTCTTTAGGCTAGTCAGTGTGTTCTTTGGTAAATGTGTGCACACGTGTGTGATCTGTTATCGGTATTGGTTCCGATACTGAAGAAAAATCTAGATTGGGTATCTGTAACAATGGGCAGTTTAATTCTATGCTATGCGCTTTGAGTGACATCATAATCATAGTGAGCTACCTTGATTAATCTGCATTAATGCGCCGCCTTGCGCTAGGTAACTGAATTAACCTGAAGCGTTGCCAGAGCAGAACTCCATTCAAAAAATCAAGGAAACTAACAACACAGTCGTAACTAATGGTCAAATATGCTGATAAAATTAGATTCACCATCTCTGCTGAGTCTGTCCAAGAGTCTCAGGTGGATGACTTATGAAGTCAGATGTATATATGTATAGTGTTTTCCACACAATGAGACATAGTTTGTGAGGTAATTCAGCACTGAATCTGCATCGTTCGATACTAAACCTCCGATATCGGCTTCGTATCAGAAGTGAAAAAGTGGATCAGTTCATCCCTACTAAAGAGATTTAGTAAATGTCAGTGTCTCTACTGTGTTAATCAGCCAAAGACAATCTCTCACATCTGTGTTCACAGAGGGAGATGCGAGGCAGCATCACCTTCAAAATAGTGCCAAGTTACCGGATGCAGGGCTCGTCATGTGAGGTAACATCTTCTCCTCCTCCTCCTTCTCCTCCTCCTCTTCTCTTTGCTGCTGGGTGTGAGCTCCTGATATGGTCACTAACTGCTCGCTTGGTTACTGAGCGTTTGTTGTTGTGTATGGGGTGTGTTATGTGTGTTCGTTTTGCGGTGTTTCGCATTTTCAGCACACCAATTTCACAACCAAGATACCGGAACCACCACCACCCCCATCCTCCCTCACTTCCTCTGAACACAATGAGCCTCACCTCTCTGTGCACTCCTGTCCTGTGTGCACACACTGTAGGGGTGGACAAATTAATAGAAACACCTTATAGTTCAGTGTTTATGCAGTAAATATTCTGTCAAAGCTCAGAATGTTTTGGCCTGTCTTAATTATGATGCCTTAATTGCAAACAGTGCTACTCAGACCCAATGAGAGGTTTATACACAGTTGTGTTCAAAATAATAGCAGTGTGTTTAAAAAGGTGAGTAAACGTCAAAAATCTTCAAATAAATTGCATTTTAATGAACACAAATGTATTGGGGACACATTCTATTTCAAAGCAAGAAAATTGGAAAAAGTAATTGAATTTGATAATATTTTACAGAAAGTCAAGAAATACAATGTTCAAAAATAGTGTGTTGACAACTGTCTTTACAAACTCAAAAATATACTGTATAAACCAAGAAATGCATGAAGATTCAAATTTCCGGATCATCATAAACTAATATTTGGTTGCATAAACAGGGGTTCTGATACCTGCTTCACATCTGTGGTGCATGGAATCGACCAACTTCTGGTACCGGTCAACAGATATTGCAGCCCAGGACAATTGTACTAGTTCCACAATTCCTCTGCAATTCTTGGTTTTGCTTCATGGACAGCATTTTTTTTATGTCAGCCCACAAGTTTTCTATGGGATTAAGGTCCGAGGATTGTGCTGGCCACTCCATTACTTGAATGCTGTTTGTCTGGAACCATGATTTTGCTCGCTTGCTGGTGTGTTTGGGGTCATTATCTTGTTGAAACACCCATTTCAAAGGCATTTCCTCTTAAGCATACGGCAACATGACTTCTTCCATGACTTCTTCTGATATACTCAAACTGATCCATGATCCCTGGTAAGCGATAAATAGGACCAACACCATAGTAGGAGAAACATCCCCATATCATGATGCTTGCACCACCATGCTTCACCGTCTTCACTGTGTACTGTGGCTTGAATTCAGTGTTTGCGGGATGTCTGACAAACTGTCTGTGGCGCTTCGACCCAAAAAGAACAATAAGTCTACAAAATATTACGCCATTTCTCTTTAGGCCAGTCAATGTGTTCTTTGGCAAATTGTAACTGCTTCAGCACGTCTTTTTATTAACAATGGGACTTTGTGGGGGCTTCTTGCTGGTAGCTTGGCTTCACATAGACGTCGTCTGATTGTTACAGTACTCACAGGCAACCTTAGATCATCTTTGATCCTCCTGGTGGAGCTGATCTTTGGCTGAGCCTTTGCCAGTTTGGTTAATCTCCAATCCAACTGAATATTTGTTTTTCTTTTTCTTCCTCGCCTTTCTGGTTTTGGCTGCCATCTTTGATATCATTTTAGCCGAACAGACTATCATTTTCTGCACTTCTTTATAGGTTTTCCCCTTTTATTAATTTCTTAATCAAAGAACGCCCTTCTTCTGAACAGTGTCATGAATGACCCATTTTACTCTGTTTTTCAAGGACAAATGCACAGCCAGCATATGCAGCATCAGTTGCCTTGATCCTTAAGTAAGGGCCACCTGTTTAACACCTTTTTTTTTTCACAGAATGAATGACCTAACTAGGGCGGCACGGTGGTATAGTGGTTAGCACTGTCGCCTCACAGCAAGAAGGTATTGGGTTCGACTCCCGGGCCCGGGGCCTTTCTGTGTGGAGTTTGCATGTTCTCCCCGTGTCTGCGTGGGTTCTCTCCGGGTACTCCGGCTTCCTCCCACCATCCAAAAAAATGCATGGGGATTAGGTTAATTGGTTAATTTAAATTGACCGTAGGTGTGAATGTGAGTGTGAGTGGTTGTCTGTCTCTATGTGCCCTGCGATGAGGTGGCGACTTGTCCATGGTGTACCCTGCCTTCCGCCCTAAGACAGCTGGGATAGGCTCCAGCCCCCGCTACCCTATGAGAGGATAAGCGGTAGATAATGGATGGATGGAATGACTTAACTAAGTGAACTCAGCACTCCTATTTTTTTTAAACACGCCCCTTTTCAGTTAATGATTCGGTTTCACAGAATCAGCAGCATGCACGTCATGCCTGTTGGGTCTGGTGGTTTTGTAACCCTTTACTGAACTTTCTAGAAATTTACTGACAGTGTAGAAGTTGAAATTCTAACAAAAACAGTGATTTATCGTGCTAGTGATGTGAGACTGCTATTATTTTGAACACAACTGTATGTCATATGGAGGGAGGCATCAGTATATCATATTTTAATCAGGCAAAATAAAGTCCTAAAGATACAAACTGACCAGGAAGTTAAAGCTGCACTAATCAATACTTTAATTTGAATAGTGAGAAACGATTAACGCCCAGCTCTACATTTCACCTCCCCAACATAGAACATAGTTAACATAGTGGATATGGAGGAGACCCAAACAGAGCAAAGAGTTAATATGACAGAGACAATTTTTTTTTCAAATGTTTCTCTGTGTGTGCTGAATGTTTAAACTAGGGCCCGACCAATTCACCAGGCAGACGACTTAATCAGCTTATTATAGCCCTTTTCTAAATAATCAACAGCCAGAAAGAATTTTTCTGATTAAATGGTGTCCTAGCGCTCCTCCCCAGTGCCGCTACACTTTCGTTTTATGCTGTCATGTCCAGTGTAAACACACCTTTACTCAGGTTAAAACGAATTATGACCATGTGGTTTATTCTTCTCCAGTAACCGTCATGAGGTCATGTCACTCTTAGTGTAACTTTGTGAGCAACATTAACATACTGGATGCTCACTGGTCATGTTTGGATTAACTGATGTTGGTATCAGACTGTTTGTGTGACCATTATATTCAAAACGAAAAAAAGACGGTAAAGAATGATGGAGCAGAGAAAATGTGATTTAATGTTTACGGGCGTCAGAGACTTATTTCATAACTCATTTTGTGATGTACATTATTCTTTGTTTTATGTCAGAGATTTACTGCAGAGATTTTGCATGTTATTTCATACTCAAAGTTCACTTCTTTGTTCTTGATAGTTGTGAAATTAAAGTTGTAGAAAAAGTTGTTCCTTCCATTTATATTGTTGTTGCTAAAGGGCTGAAAGAAAATTATTAGGGATTGACTACAACAAAGGGTTACATTTTCCCGAAACTACGAAACAAAATGTCCTATGAACCAACTCTACACACTTTCTTTGCAATACAACAAACACTGCGAGCTTGAGGAAATGTAGTTTTACTGCAGTGCTATTATTTTGTAAGGTGTTTCTGTTATTTTGTCCACCTTTTGTTTAAACAGCTGTTGACACAAAAATCACTCACATGCACGCAGGCAGACAATGAGCCTCCTGGGTCACAGTCGGTCCCAAACACATGGATGAAAGTGGATGATCAGAAGACTTGAAACGCAGTCAAGAGTAGAAACCAGCAATTCAGATCCAAGAAGGAGCAACAATAGCTGCACTGCCCCTCGCCATGGACTAAACCAGTGGATCTAAGAGGGGGATTTCCTGTAATCTGGCACCTAGCCTTGTAAAACCTTGTATGTTTCTAGGTAGATTATTTTAAAATGGATTGAAAATGGAAACTGAGATGTAAAGATGGCAGTTTCTCGATTTTGATTAAAACTGAGCGACTGCTGGGCCGCAACACAGCTTTTATTCTGGAAAGTCAGACACTCAGACCACAGCTGTTGCAATTTTTAGCCAGACAGACAACGGATGACCAAATATAACTCCATAAAGTAAAAAACATCAAACGTTTCGAACCAGCAAAAGAAATTTGTCGTTTTGTTTTTTAAATCATTAATTTGTTATATTGCTCCACTCATAATTAGTGTGTGTGTATCTAAATTTATGCAGAAACTTCATTTTCCAGTTGTCTCATATCTTTTGATCTTCACATCCAGTTATTGTTGTCATATTTGAGATAAAAATAATAAAATCTCAGCTTTTCTGGTCGTCCAGCCCTCACTCACACATATTTAGTCTTTGGGCTGCGATTGTCTACCTTAGGATGACCTCATGGTCTCTCAGATGAGCATCTACTGTTAGTCTGCTGCCCCCCTGTGGTGATGTCAGGACGTGCAGGCTGGAGGGCAGCCGATGATGTCGTCCCCCACGTCTTGTTGACGCATTTCATTGCGTCAACACCGTGGTGGGCCTCTATTGTGTTCTGCAAATTGACCCTCTCTTTGCCGCTGGCTGATGCCCAGAAATGTGTGTGTGGCCACACAAGTTCATGAATGCTGTGTAAGGTGTGCGTGCGTGCGTGCGTGTGTGTGTGTGCGCGCGCGCACGCATCTATGTGGCACTGCTGACCTGTGTGTCTTATTTCAGAAAGAGTCCCCCACCACCTCCAGGCAGTCCCCTGCCAATGGCCACTCCAGCATTAACAGTTCTATCTTGGTAAGGACCCCCGCCCCCCCCCCAGACAAACCCCTCAAACAGACCCACAACCCTCCCCCATGCGTCTCATTTGTCACGTTAATGTGTTGTGGTATTTTCTTTTGTACATGACTGTTTATTTCTGTAGCAGTGGTAGAATTAGCTGTAGGCGAGTCAATACCGCGCCGTTCTCCCTAAGGCCCGTGTCCGATATCTCAGTTAACAAATTGGTGTGCCTCATAAAGCCTGCTGTGCTTCCTCGCTGACATCACACACTGGGCCTCCTGTGGTCACAGTGGGACAGGGTGGACACAAAAACTAAACCTGATCAGGTTGTGCAGCTCTTTGTTTCTCTGGACCGACGCTGTAGTGCTGCTGCTGATGCTGCTGCTTTGCTTGCTCTCTGCTTGCTTTAACGGACGAGACTCACTGATGATCTCTTTTCTGCTTTCCATCTTTTTTGCAAGAGCAGAAGCTAGATGTGCACGCATGGTTTGAGTCTCTCAGGATTTCCGACTGTTTTGGCTCAATAGTTGTATCTTGCTTAACAATGTTTTTCTGTCATCGACTGTTTTCTTCCACAGGATCTGCCGTCTACCATTCAGCCCAAAGGTCGACAGGTGAATAACAGCCGCTTCCTCACTCACCTGTGCTCACTAGCTGCTTAGACAACACCTGCACCCCTCAGTTTCTCCCGAACCTTCTATTCTGCTCCACGAAACTCATCAGTATAGATTCATTCACTAGATAGTTGTTTTGTTGAAAGCGGCTGCTGACTGATCTCCACGCTGTCAGTCATGATGCAAAAGGCTGAGGTTTTTGAAATGTTGTATTCTGGACCCACTCCAAAATGTGTTACATTAAAATGATCTCATTTATGAAAGAATGGCTGCAGCTGCTGGCAGACCAGAGAGGAGCTGACCGAATGCATCTGGACTCAAATGAAGCTTTGTTTTGCAAGGTGGTTTGGGGAATTTAGATTTTATTGATGTGGAGAACATAATGCAAAAGGAAACCAGTTACAATAGTATTAATACAAATGCAGCAGCCTGCCTGTGTTTAAATACTAAAAAAGAGACTTTGATCCACTTTGATCCACTCGATAGGACAAATTATTTTCCCGATTAGTCTGTTATGTTGTCTTTGGTTGATTTAAATAGGTTAGTCTAAGGTTATGTCTTGTTTTTTTCAATCCAAAGCCCAAACATATGTTATTTGAAATTATTGAAAACAAGTGTCAAATATTTACATTTTAGAGGCTGGTACCAGAGGAGGCTTTCTTCATATATTACAATGATCTGACAAAAATAGTTTATTAATTTTCTAGATAGATGGATGCAATAGATAGAAAATAGATAGATACAGTATATAACAGGATTCCAGTGGTTCCTTAAGAACTCTTAAAATGTATTAAATTAACCATAAATTTGCTGTAGGTATTAAATTTTCAGATAGTGCGTTTAATGCCAATAGGAAAACACACTATTCAAAGATTTACTGCAATTTTGCATGTTATACATGTTCAGAAAGTTCACTGAAAGTTCTTGAAAGTTGTGAAATTAAAGTTGTAGAAAAAAAGTTAATTGTTATGCCTTAAAATTATAACATTGTTGCAAGTGTTAAAGGGCTGAAAAAAAATCAGAAAAAATTAATAGCGGAGATTAATCGGTTATCTTTTTTTCCTGCTAAATATTATCTGTATCGGCCTCAAAAAATCTATATTGGTCAGGCCCTACAATAAATTCACTATTTTCTCCTAAGGTAATAGTTATGACATTTTTGAGTCTTAAATTATATTTGTTGAGGTTTTAAAAAGCTCTTAAAATGTATTAAATTTGACTTTTAAAATGGTGCAAGAACCCTCTATAGATAGGTGGATAGACAATATGTGTGAGCCCTTCACTTGTTACTGTATTTGTGGTAATAATGGCACAGGCATGCAGAGTCTAGAGATCACCCCCGAGCCCCAGTCAGATATTCATTCATGCCCTCTTTTGTGGCATAACAATCCTCCATAACTGTCATCTCTTTCCATCAGTGTCTTAAATTTAATCCAACATCAGTCACCAAAGATCATACCTGCTTCCTGATACTGTGGCATCAGAGGGTTAGCAGGAGGAGATCTTGCCAGCGGAGGGCAGTAGAGTCAACTACAGACCACCAGAAACTAAAACACTTAGCAGTCTCAGAGCTGCAAATTTCCACCTCCACAGTTCATAACATGTTGACTAGAATAAATATTTTAAATGTTACAGGGGTAGGACTACTTCCTGTCACTCCAAAGGAGGAGCTGTCGTCGTTGTGTCTTACTACCATCACCCACCCTGCTCCACCCCAGCCTCTCCCCCCACTCCACCCACCATGGCCACCATACTGCTGTTTAGACGTTTCATAGCCGTGTTTGCTGCATGATGTATGTGATGCTTTCAAATCCTAGATTGTATCCAGACCTCCAATCAAGGACAAATTGTCTGTTAAGGTAAGAGACAGTCCCCCAACCCCCCAAAAAAATAGAAAACAACACACTTTTACACCAGCTCACTTTCACCCTACAAAGTGCAACAAACAGCCGTACGGTTAAAAATGGACCGAAGCAGGATAATGACTTGTTGTGAACTGATGGACACAATGCCTGTGCCGTAATTACCAGTGTTGAGAGGCTCTTCAATAGCCTAGGAGTGTCTGGGTTTATCTCACAGGAGAAATCCCTTCCCTAGAAACCAGTTTCCAACCTGGCAACCATAACTCCCTCTCTGAGAGTCCACTGCTCATTATTTCATGAATAGCTAAAATAGCCGCTGTTATCTTCCTGTCTGTCGCATTTCTGTCTTTCACTTCCCCAAACTGCATCCAACACTCGCATCACTGTTTCAGAAACCCCAAAACATCCCTCGATCAGCTCACTCCTTTAACATCTTTTTTTTCCCTTTAACATTTGTGTCTTTTTTTTGTTTGCCACAGATCTACGTGAGGGCTCAATTTGAATATGACCCTTCTAAAGACGAACTCATCCCCTGCAAGGAGGCCGGCATTCGCTTCCAGGTGGGCGACATCATCCAGATCATCTCCAAGGACGACCACAACTGGTGGCAGGGCAAGCTGGAGAACACCAAAAATGGCACGGCAGGTCTCATCCCGTCGCCAGAGCTGCAGGAGTGGTGAGAGGGGAAACTCAAACTCATGCTCAAAGTTTACAGAGAAACTGTTCCTCCACGTTTACATTTCCTGTTTCATGGCAGGCGGGTGGCGTGTATAGCCATGGAGAAGACCAAGCAGGAGCAGCAGGCCAGCTGCACCTGGTTTGGCAAGAAGAAGAAACAGTACAAAGACAAGTATTTGGCAAAGCACAACGCAGGTACACCGCACTCACACGTTCATAACCACACACACGACAACAACGTGCAGACGTCTCAGAGCATGCATGCATGCATGCATCATATGAGGGTATGGGCCTTGAAAGCATGAGTGTCCGTCCATCTGTCTGTAGGTGCCTCTTGTACAGTATGTAACAGGATCTCGTGGCGTTGGTCTCCAGTAGTGGAGCCACGGCTAGGAGAAGCTGCCAGCGCTGCAGAAACCTTATATGAGCTACACAGAGAATTTAGGGAAACGTGGAGCCTGCAGACTTTGAAATAACATGCCTTTTAGAAGCTGACACCACGACAGTCACTTTATGTTGATCGACCCATCAATTAATCAACTAATAGTTTCACCTCTATGAGCTGCTCTTTTTTAGAGGGACTACCTTTTAATGACTGTTTCTTCACAAAGTTTCTTTCTCAAAAGATTATGCTATGACATTTGTCTGTGTGTGAGTATCCGTTGATAACTCAACATGTCTGTTGACATCCATTCAAAAGGTTTCCTCTTAATATTCTGGAGCATGCAGAATGTCACAGTTACACAGTAGTTGTAGGAGCATGAATGCATGGGAGCCTAAGTCACATTTATTCATCAGTATTTAAACTTAAGACCTCACTCATCCTCCGTTTTATTTATAACACATTCATACATGAGTACACAGAAAGTTAGACTTCAGGAAATACTTCTACTGGTACTGGTACTACTATTACTACTAATGCAGGAAACGGGATCTCCCAGAAACTCTCTCATGAAAATCCATATCTTCTACTGAGAAAAACTAGCTGTGGAAACCCTAGATTATTTTTGTTGTATTTGATCTTTACTGGGGTGGGTACTGGCAAGCACTTCATGATACGATACGTTATTGTGAAATTGCGATATATTGCAATATTCTACATAGATCCCTGAGAAACTTGAAATGCAGCTTAAAATACAAGTTGTATGTATTAAGGAATTAAAAATCGATATTATATCAGAAGAGAAAATATCGCCATATACTGTATTGCCATATCAATATTTTTCCCATCCCTACTAAAGTAAAGTTTACTTCATGCTAAAATAACCGCTCATGTTGCAGCTGTATGGAAAATAATACAGTTATTACAGAATTGATTGTATTTTAGTTAGCTGTACGTCTATTGAGAATCATTATTGTTATAAAAAAAATCGATTATATTCCACAAACGGAGGTAGGAAGTTGTAAAAAGTGCAGAACTTCAGGTTTCATGTTGGGATTGATATTAAAACGTGTTTTAGTAGCTGTAGTAATAACTCAGGTTGAACTTAAATATCTTCTGTAAAAATATTATATAACACATTAGGTAGAATAGGACTGTGTTGTGCTGCTGCATGTCATCATCATCTCTGCAGGGGTTGACTCAGTGACACGTCACCAGTTTATGTGAAGTTACCCTTTAACCCAAACAGCTGCACAGCTACCCAGCTGTTGTATCTTGCTGTATGTGTGTAACATTTTATAATTCTGCTGTTGTAACTGAACCATGTTATGACCCCCTCCTGTTCATCTCTCTGGCTCTCTCCTACTGAACGGCCTCTCTGCATGTAAGTAACCACCAGTGACAGCGACCAGCTTCTTCTTCGTCTTCTTCTTCTCTCTTTTATTAACCCTGTTGTCACTGCCAGCCTTTCAGTTTTGTTTCTGTTGTCAGAAAGCAACAGAAGACTGAGACAAAACCGAAAGTGTGTAGCTTAGATTGTGCCGTGATGTTCATCTTCATCTTTTTAGTCTGTGTTGTGCTCCTCAGTAGAGCCAGTAGACAGGAAGTTGTGGACACAGCGTCTTCCCCTCAACTTCAAACAATTATTACTCTCAGTTTAGCTGGACTGCAGCTTCTTGTTGCACAACAGAACCCAGTGACTTGTGGGTATTGTATTTCGATTGTCAGCACCCTGAGACTGTGGCTGCATGGAGGACACATTGTACAGTGAGCTGCTCTAACATGTGATGAACCGCACAACAGACATCCACTGCTAACTGAGATTATTGTTTTGTTTTTTTTTTGAAGGAAATACACTAAAGATAATTTATGATTATTCTCTTACTAATGTTATTATAAAAAAAATAATAATTCATTTTGAAGAATGTTAGTTTTAGTTGGAAATGCCTCTTGATATTCTTGATTAATTTGATCGATAAATTTTAAGTGAGTGAAATATACTCAGAATTAATCAGCATTGCTGGAATATTAAAATATTTTTGGTGTGTGATTGAAAGAGTTTACAATCACAGAAGACAAAAAGGGAAAAAAAACAGCAAATATTAACATTTTCAATGCTGGAGATGTATTTTTTCTTTTTCTTTTTTCTTTTTCTTGTGTACATGAATGAACTTATTTGTTCAGTATTATTTATGACAAGATGATATTTTAAATCTTATTTCTTCAGCTGATTAAAAACAGGCCCTTTTACCAGTTTGATTAACAGCCACGTCACTGTCATGGAAACTCCTCTGTATCCTGTTAGACTGAGAAATCAGAGAAATATTCTGAATATATTTCATTTCTGCCTAAAGGAGTCTCCTCTTGTCATTTCTACTCACTGTTCATTTAGTCTTCAGGGAGTTTTCTGCTTCACCACGTGTTTAGGACTCTTTAGTGGCCCTCTAACTGACCCCAGTCAGTCATCTCACTCTTCCTGTCTCTCTCTGCTCCAGTCTTTGACCAACTAGATCTCGTCACATATGAAGAGGTTGTGAAGCTTCCTGCTTTCAAGAGGAAAACCCTAGTTTTGTTAGGTGAGATGTGACAAGCAGATGAAAAGCAGTATGAATATGGACACCTGTTTTGACGGACTGTCTGTCTTCATCAGGGGCTCATGGAGTGGGCAGGAGACACATTAAGAACACACTCATCACCAAACACCCCGACAGATTTGCCTACCCTATTCCACGTAAGACACTCGTTCCAGGTTCTCCTCATCCCGCAGCAGCACTGTGAGTGACAGGAAGTGTGAAATGTGACGGCTCCGCTGTGTTCTGCTCTGCATCCACAGACACAACCAGACCTCCAAAGAAGGATGAGGAGAACGGGAAGAACTACTACTTTGTTTCCCACGACCAGATGATGCAGGACATCAGCAACAACGAGTACCTGGAGTACGGCAGCCACGAGGATGCCATGTACGGGACGAGGCTGGAGACTATCCGGAAGATCCACCAGCAGGGACATGTAGCGATCCTGGATGTCGAACCTCAGGTGTGTTATCAACTAATAAATCACTCACTTACGTTAATAAACATCATAGTGCAGTATGTCCAAAACAGCACGGGAAGAAGTTCCGTGTCAAAAAAGGCTGTCAGAAGACGTCATAAAGAAAGTCAGAGGTTAGCTTGTTGAACATTTCAACTTTTCGTAAAATTCTGTCCATAATTTTAAGAAAAGTCATTGTTTCGTGTATAGTATAGCCTGTCAAGATCTGTCATTAAAAATAAGTCAGCATGTCGAGATTAGCATGTTGAAAATTTCATAAAGTGTAATATAATTTTTTTTTTTCCTTTTTAAATTTCAAATTTTATATGTTGCGTCCTAAGTGCAAACTAAGAATAGGACATAAACACTCATGGTATATTTTTTTTTCTTCAAAGAAATTGTCATGAAAAAGTCATGATTAGCATTTTGGAAATTTTATGAAAAAAATCTTGAATATGGCACTTTAAGAACATCCATCCATTTTTTACCGCTTATCCTCATAGGGTCGCGGGGGGGCTGGAGCCTATCCCAGCTGTCTTAGGGTGAAAGGCAGGGTACACCGTGGACAAGTCACCACCTCATCGCAGGGCACATAGAGACAGACCTCTGGACAATTTAAATTAGCCAATTAACCTAGTCCCCATGCATGTTTTTGGATGGTGGGAGGAAGCTGGAGTACCAGAGAGAACCCACGCAGACATGAGGAGAACATGCAAACTCCACACAGAAAGGCCCCGGGCCAGGAATCGAACCCGGTACCATCTTGTTGTGAGGCGACAGTGCTAACCACTACACCACCATGCCGCCCACTTTCAGGACATATTTCATATAATTAAATCCTAGGTAAAGTCAATTTTGTTGCTAAATCTGCACTACCTTTATGTGTGTGCATGCAGCCAATTTACTTCTGATTTGCATATAAAACAGTTCTATGAATCCCGAATGACTGCCATAAGGTGGTGCTGAAAGCACTGAATGATCCCTTCGCGCATGCGCAGTTCGAGTATATAAGTAATAAGTTTCGGTGTCACCGTCGGTTCGGTTCCTGCAGAATCTTCTTGTGTGAACACGAGGATTCTACTATCCTATTCCACTTCTACCTCTCAACAGTCAAACAGCCATTAGCTGGGAGAGGGAACATGAACGTCTTTGCCAGCAAAGGCTACAATGAAACCTTTAATTAATCATACTGAGTGAACACACTCTGTACCAGTAAGCCGGGGGAAGAAGACGTGAACGCCGTCTAACCCAGCAGACATCAATTAAACAGAAGAGTTAGTCGAGCAGCCTGAGCGCTAACACTAGATTAACTGCACTGTCAATATAACAAGCGGATGGGAGAAAACCACGCACCCTCCGCAAGTCTACAGGTTACTGCAGTGCACAAATAGTCAGAGAAAAAACAGGTAGTGGGACACAAATGCTGCTGTCACCGTGCTACTAATAAACTGGGGTATTCCAGCGAATCTCGGGGGAAGACAGCGAAACCGCTGTCTACGTCGACCAAACTACAACTCAAGCCCACTTGCAGTAACTGTTACAGCTTGTCTTGGAAAGAATAAACAAACTGATTTGATAACGTTACCTTCAGTTGGAAGAGGTTAGCAAGTATTGGCTACCGGTGACGGAGCTAAGACGCCGTATAGGCTTATTCCTTTTTTCCTTCATGGTGCTGTATGCAGTGGTATGCGAACGGCATGCAAGAACAAAAGAGGAATCGAACCTACGGTGACAACGGAACTTATTACCTTTTTTCGGGTCACCTATTGGTGACAAGTGACATTGTTGGTATGCATATTCGAACTGTGTATGCTTGAAGAGATCATTCACTGCTTTCAGCACCGCCTTCTGTCAGTCAGCAGGGATGAAAGAGAACTAAATTTATTCTCAATTAAATTCCTCAGCATTTTTTTGTCACTAAGAAATATTTAAATATTGATGACAGTCCCCTCTTAGTTTTTTTTTAAATGTAAAAAGCAGTAATATTCTGGAAAAGACGTCAAAAGTACATTTTAACCCTATTTTATTAATGATAAGAAACAGACACTTTGAGTGGTGTGAATGTTCACTGTTGGTGAAGCAGGAATGTGTGTGTGTGTGCGCGCACACATGCGTGCGTGTGTGTTTGTGTGTACTGTAAACAACAGCATTTTGACATGTAACACCTGTTCTCCATTAGGCCCTGAAGGTCCTGCGGACAGCAGAATTTGCCCCGTACGTTGTCTTCATCGCCGCACCAACCATCACACCAGGCATCAGCGAGGTAGCAACACACACACACACACACACACACACAACCCAACAAAATCTATTTTCAAATAATGTCTTCTTAATATATTAATTAATGGTGAATTATATATTTTAGTTACATGTTATAATTGTATTTTTTCTTTTCTCTACAAAGTGATATAAAATATTAAAATATTCAGCAGCATTCAGATTGCTGCTCATAAAATAATGACTGAAACGATTCATTGATCATCAGAACAGCATGATCATTTTTCAGTTGATTAATAAATCATTCAGTCATCAGCTGTCATCAACCAGTTAAATCCTTCCTTAAAATCTGCAGTGTCAGTGTGTGAAGCTCTGCCATGACTCAGCATGTCTGTCACCTCCTGCCTGTTCTCACCTGGTCGCCTCTCATTGCTCTGCACTTCTTTTATTTCTGCATGCCTTTTGTTTCTGTGGCGCTACGCTCAGATGCCCAGGTGGTGTCGAATGCTGCCAGTAAGTAAAAAAAACAAACAAAAAAAAAAACAACAGGACGCTGACCATGTGACCATGTTAGTTTTGATAACGTGTGTCTCTTATTAGAAGCTTTTTTGTGTGATTGTAGCTGTTCGTGCTGCTTCCTGTATTTTCCCATTCACGGGAAAATACAGGAAGCAGTTAAGAATCATCACCACTCACATTATGATAGTTATTTTTTTTATATTTATATGACATAAAATGTCAGAAATTGTCAGATTTTCCATGCCAGAGGTGCATAAATGATCTAAAAAACAAAAATCAACAATTTTCAAAGATGAAAAACCCAAAAATGGAGCATAGCTTGTCAAGCCATCACAGTTTGTTTTTGGTTGTCAAACTCGCTCAAATCCTCACACTTGAACATTTTTCCTGCTTCTAACATCAACTCTGAGGACTATTTGATGTCCATTTCACGTTACAAATTAATACTTGACTAAAACTAAATTAATAATAAAATGATGCTCTTTGGTGAATCATTAGTTTGCTGAATTACAGGAGAAGCTTGTACAGATTCAGAAAAAATGGATAATCTAAATTTATTAGCATCTTTGATCATTAGTCACGACTGTGTTGTTAGTTTCCTTGATTTTTTTGGAGTTCTGTTTCATGACCTGCCAGTACATCTCTGGAAATGCATTTCAGGCAGTTTGTCCATGTAGTGTTACCATCGCGTAACTTAATGCCGGTTAATCAAGTCAATCTGCAAATTTCCCTTGTCCCTAGCCCTAGTATAAATGAATAAAGTACAACAGGTCGGCCCTTGCACTCGCTCGCTTGCTCGCTCGCTCTCTCTCTCTCTCTCTCTTTCTATTCCATCCTCTCCATCTCTCTCTGCCTTCATCAGCGTCAAACACCCCTGTTCCTCCTCCTCCTCCTCCTGCAGGACGAGTCTCTCCAGCGGCTGCAGAAGGAGTCAGAGATCTTACAGAAAACCTATGCCCACTACTTCGACCAGACCATCATTAACAATGAGATTGATGAGACCATCCGGCACCTGGAGGAGGCCATCGAGCTGGTGTGCAGCACCAGCCAGTGGGTTCCTGTGTCCTGGGTCTACTGACCTGCATCCCTGACCGACATCACCGCCTCCTCCTCCTCCTCCTCCAAACAACCCAGCCAAACTCCCAGTGTTCCCTCTTCAAAGTAAGAATCATCAAAGGACTATTAAGGAAAATCCAACGGGAAACGTCTCTCCACACCTCAGCGAGTCATGAAAGTGGAAATCCTCCTGACCGATCGGACTCTTGCTCTGACAGACGACCTCGTCATAGTGTAGTGTAAAAACAGAGTTTAAACAAAAGTGAATATTGTCATGTCTGTACTAGCTAGGAGGCAACATTTCTGTAGTTGTTTGTTTTAAAGAGACAGTACTGTGTCCCGTACTCCCATCACATTGTAGTCCTGTTGGGTGTTGTAGTTCTGAACTATCAGTAGAGACACTGTCAGCAGACTAAAGGAAAAGCACACAAACACACTGCGATGTCTTCTCATTATTTATTCTTTCTCACTCTCTGTTGAAGCTGTAACACAGGGTTATGTTCTCCCATGATCTGTACACTTCCCACCCTCTGGGTACTGTCTCTTCTAAATAAATCCATAAATGTTTTAGGGATTTGAACGAGGTTATCATGCATGTGGACATTTGCAAGCTTCCATGCTGTCAGTTTCCCAGTGTCCCTCTGTAAATCTCCAGGAAAGAAAAGAAGACAACTATATATATATATACGTGTGTGTATATATATATATATATATATATGTATATATATATATATATATATATATATATATGTTTTAAAAAAAACAAAAAAAAAGTATTCCAGCTGTTTGGAAGACTGACAAGCCAAGAAACACGAGAGAGGGCAAGAAAAACAATGAGCCGGATGTCGATCTGACACCTATGCACATCCCTTGCATTTTGTGTGACATTTCTAAAACCACAGATTTATAAAAAATAAAACTTAAAAAAAAAATGATTGATCATGTAGTAAGATGTGTTTGTAAAAACAAGAAAAAAAATCAAATAAAAGTCTCATTTTTTTCTCTTTTTGATTTGTCATACGCAAAAAAGGATGAATTTCATCTTATTCCTCATTGCCATTTTGGGAATGTGATGTCCAAGAGTATTAATGTTTCAGTCGAGTTAAACATGACGAGATGCTGATTTTTAATCTGAATCTGTAACTGTGAACAGGAAATGTACCCCATACATTCGGCAAAGGTTAGGGAAGAGGAGGCAGCATGAATATGAATATGACGGACTGACATTCAAACTGCCTCTTGTGTAAATGACTGCAATTATAGACGTTCTTCAGTATGAACATTTTTTTAAAAAATATATTTCCTTTCATGTGTTGGAAAACAGAACCTTGGAGTGGCTCTTCTTTTTTTCTCTGCTCTGACTCTTGTACTTTACCATATTTCACAGGAGGATACATAAACGAATATCCAAGCGAAATATAAGATCAGTTTATAATGTTTTCATGATATACATGAAAATAGCTAAAAGAATTTTAGATTTTATCAGTGTTTACATGTTGACGCAGTAGTATTATTTGTAGTGGAGTGTTTTCACAGTGTGATATTTCTACATTTAGCCTACTCTAATAACTGTTCTGAATACGTCTTTAACTGATTTCATTGAGTGATTAAAATCATGCATTTCCACTTATTGTCGGATTAAAACGTCTAAAAACGTCACACTAAATTGCAGAGATGGAACAGGAGAGGATGAGCACTGGTCAGAAAACTTGTTTGTTTTATCTCTTCTACATAGACTATACATACATGATGACATTTCTAACACATTTTTCAACATGCTATAATTTTTATACATATACTATAAATTAATTCAACATGGTATAATGAGGCTTTGATGACTGTTTTGCATTTTGCAGAGACATTTTTCTATTTCTTTAACATACGATACTATGACACAAAATGGAAATTTTACAACACATTATCATTCAACATGTGTTTTTTTTTTACATAGATTACTTACAAAATCATTCAGCACACTATAATAACTTTCTGTTGACAACTTTTGATCTTTTAAGAATTTTTTTTTTTAAATTTTCAATTTTTTTTTTAAAATTTGCAACACGCTATAAAATGTCTGTTAAGCAACTTTATAATCAGTCAGTGGTGGTGTGTGGTGTAGTGATTAGCACTGTCACCTACAGCAAGAAGGTACTGGGTTTGATTCCAGTATGGAGTTAGCGCATCCTCTGATGACTTTTTTGATCTTTTGAAAAAATAATTTTTTAACATGCTACAGTATGACTTTTTTGACAAATTTCAACATGCTATAAAATGGCTTTTGAAAAACTTCTTTTCAAGTTACTGTGCTATAAAACAGTTTAGCACACTATAATAAGTCTTTCTGGTGACATTTTATTTTTTTAGACGTTTTGAATTTTTTGACAGTATGACATTTTTTTTTACAATTTCCAGCATGCTCTAAAATGGCTTTCTTTCATCCTATAAAATCATTAAATACACTCTAGTAAGACTTTCTGATGACTTTAT